>CM061131.1:40475405-40875908 GCA_030789695.1 Scilla litardierei
TATGCGATAAATTAGTGTAGCTTTATTTTAATGGCTAGTTCATCTTGTCCCTTATTTGATAACACAAGACACCCCTTTAGGTTAGCCATTAAGAAATGATTAAAAATTATTACTTAAATTTTAATGACATGCTATGTTTTAATAAAATATTAACAACACTTCAAGACCTAATTCCTGATTAGGGTAGTCCCTTTAATGTTTCTTAATTCTAATTGTTATTATTAATTTTCATTAAAGGACTTCGCTTTTAGCGTTGTTAATAAAATTTATTAAAATCCTAATAACGATTAGGATAGCACGTGAACCTTATAGTTTATAAGGACTTTATAAAAGTTATTAAACAAATCCTAAAATTTTGAATTTAAGGATGCAACTAGTTGATAGGATAAATTAGTTGTTAATAAAAGCTGTTTAGTCTATGGCACACATATAAAAGTGACAAGCTTCATTCAATGGACCATGATCCAGTCAATGTGCTTGGCTAAGAGTTCTGGATCAACCCTTGCTAGTCCAAGTGGCAGTGATCCTGGTTTAGTCAATTCACTGGCTGTGTTCCGCTGGACCGCAATGTCGTGAATCATGATTGTATGACACCCTGGACTATATCTAGTCAATGCGTTATAAATCTTATTAAAGATTGATCCGTATCCCTCCTTGATTTTGAAGCTTGGTAACTCAAAGAAGACAATTATAGTTGTTGAGTCTCCTCAAGCTATGACATGTTTATCTTTAAGGAACAAACTCCAACATACATGTGATGTAGTCTAGACTTGACCCAAATCGATATGTCGGGTCTCCTCGAGCATCGATCTAAGTCAAATCTGGACACGAAATCAAGGGTCTGACTAGACCAGTCATTATGATTTGTTGAGTCTCCTCAAGATCATAAGTGACTGTGGGTAAAAAACGTTAGGGAGTCACATGTGATGTGATTGACTAAGAGTTAGTCTACCAATCATGGAACCAATCAACTTGTTGAGTCTCCTCAAGGTTGTGAGGTTCAGGATGATTGGATCCCTCTTTCACTAATTTTTAAATATTTTAATTCGATTAAATCGTTCGTTATTAAGCTTTGAAACTATCGTAAAAATAGTGGGAGGATATAGATAGATGAATGCCAATCTACCTATATTTAATATTGAACATATGCTAAACTAGGGCAAGACTATGTTTACCGAAGGAATCGAAATATAATATTTTTAATGGAATTAGTTAATTGGTCAAATAGGTTGATTAATTGAATATCAAGTTAAATTCTAATTGATAGGATTAAACTATACTCTCGTTGACATTAAAATGACCTTCTAAAGAACAGACTTAAGAAATATGATTTCATTAAGTTCTGGGTCCAACAAATAAATTCACGCTACATGTCACTCGTCTCTATATGAGGCAGCTTGAGCATATATGATATTCGAAATATGTTTCTCCCTACAACTTGTCGAGCTACCCTCAAGGTTGTATGGACAAACAATTTTGATCCGCAAAGTTCAAGAATTCGATCAAATTGTTTGAGTCGAATACGAGTGCATGAGCGATGCAAGGCTATGTATCCCAACCGGATCTTGAGACAAGCAACTTCTTGAGCTACACTCAAGATTGCAACTCTTAGGCGTTTGGATACATGAGACGCTTGCATAGGTATTTATTTATGTTGGGTTATTTAATATCTAAATGTGATTTAGAAAAAGGTAGAAGGCACTCCGGAAAGTCAATCGAGTTTAATAGTTTAAATTTATCATTAGTAAAGGCATAAGGAGGAGGAAATGAAAATGTGACATATTCTGATGTCACGATTTCATAATTATTGTTATACAAAAGGTTAACACATTTTCACGAATGTCGTCACATTGCTTCTGAAGCAATAAGTAATATGTATAACGATAATATATATATTAAATGTTAATATATAAATACACAAGATAGTAGCAAACTTATATGGCAAAATAGACTAGGCCGTATCGAGAGACTAAGCTTCACAAGTCACATAAAGAGGGGTCTGACCTCTCGTATTATGAAGTCTACGGACACTTGTGAGTCTTATCCTCTTAGATAAAATTGGCCGAAACCCATCTGTAAGACAGTGGGAGAATGAGTTGTCGAACTCAGTCTGGTACATACTGATGTACCCGAGTCTAGATTAACCAAAATAAGTTATTCGTATATTTTATTAAGACACGTGTTCTTGATGAAACACAAGTCTGATAAAATAAAGAACGAAATGACTAAAGTATTTAAACTGATTCGATTAAATCAAATGGTCAAATACTTAGCTACATAAAATCTTGCGTAACTAAAAGAAAATGTGATTTTCTCTCAGGTCAAGTCTGTTAACACATTATGTGTTAAAAGTATGAATCACACTGAGTTAGACTTGGTGCGATCTATAGCAAGTGACTCTGAGTTAAGTCCTCCCTCTGGGTTAAGTCCCAGATAGTAATGCCTAGGTTTTGATATTGTTCTATGAGGACATATCAATAAGATATTCATAAAATCAATAATTAAGAAGTTGTATAAATACTCGAATCTCGTGAGACGAAGAGTTGAGTTAGACATCATAATTGATGATGACTTAGCCAACTTCTAGGATGAAATTTGGAGTAGTAACTCCGATTTAAAACTTGATGCAATCAGAATAGGTCCGTGTGCGTAAATAAATTTTGGAATTTAGTTTACGTGCCCAAGGAAAATGTTTCCTCACTTTCTGCAAGTAAATCTTTAAGTTGAAAGATTATGAGCAGAAAGGAAATTGTGAAGTACAATCATGTTGGTCGACAACGGTTTTCATCTTAATTCCTATAAAACGGATTATAATGAAATCGGTTTTCCACCAGCAGATGTGTACAGATCTACTCGGACCAAACTTGATGTAAACGCTTAAGTTGACCATGAAAATTGGAGCATTCACTTATAAGTTCGTTTTTCTAAATATGATTTAGACGGACCGACTTATATGAATTAGCCAAATAGTTTTCAAGGTCAGTGGGAGCGTATAAATTACATGCGAGACATCAAAGGAATGGAACATATATTTTGACAAAGTAATCAAAAGGTTTGATACTTTATCAGAAATAGATATGAGCCATTTGAAATGACCATTAAAAAATTTAAAGAATTATTATCGTAAGGTACGATGAACTGGATGAGATCCAAGTAAATAAAATATTATAGATTCTGTAAGACCAAGTGAATTATTTGAATGAGATTCAAATGGTTTGTCTAACATGAACATAGAAACCCCTTAATTATATAGTGGGGACGGTTTTAGCAGATCCACTCACGAAGGCTCTACCACATGAAGTCGTGAAAACTTATGTGTAAAAATGGTATAAGATACCGAGATAAATGGGCCTGAGTGCAAGTGGGAGATGTTGAGAGAAGATGCCTTCGAGGCAATCTATCTCTGTGTGTGAATAACACAAACATCTTGTTCGAAATAACAGTAAGCTATTTGGTAATAATTTATCTAAGTAATGTTATAATGTAGTTAACATTAGATATTAACTTAGGTAAAGTCCTAAGACTTTATGCGAGGTCAAACAGGTATCGAGATGAGTATCTCGATCATGGAGAAATGTTTGACCGTCTGTAGCATAAGTCTAAAAGGGTTCGTGGTTGTAGATGTTTCGAGACAAGGATATCGAAACATCGGATAGACCATTGTGTTTTACTCTTCACCGTTTAGCGGTGGCGATGATCTCATGATCGCTTGACTTGGCGAAGTCGTAGACGAGACACAGGTGTTCATTAGAGACTGAGTTCACTGAACGATCCACAAGAGTTATCATATGGTTATATTGACCAATCTGTCAATGATGACTCTGAGTGATGATAGGCTAGTTGGTCTTTTGACTTGAGGTCATTTTGACGAACCTGTGCGTGAACGGTGCCACTTAGATCGAATGACCTAGCTTCGAGGCAAGGCCTGTCGAAAGGTCTTTTGATTGGGTGACACTTGAAGCGTATGAGGAGAGTAATGACCAAGAGAGGATTCGTCTCTCCCGGTCAATGGGAGTTAGTGTCGTAGGGTTAGTTCGGTCTTTAGTAAAATCTCTGGCCAGAGTTTGTTGGAAGAAGTCCAATATTATTTGACTAAAGATCGATAGAAACTAACCGGAGTCATGTTATTGGGGTTGACAGTTTGACCGTACCCTAGACTTGACTTACACGACATAGTTTAGACAAAAAGACTATAACAGCGGAATTCATCACGGAAACAGTCAGGGTGGTCCCGACAATACTCATGTCAATGAGTCAACCACATAATGATGATTCCTAAAGCAGGGACGACAACCACTGCTCGTGGTCACTGCCGTATAGGGCTTCGAGCCCAACCTGTTGTAAGGGTCAGGCTGTAGGGCCTCACACAGAGTGCGATCTTCGTCTAGTAATAGGTAGAAATTAGTTAGGGAGAATAATTTGCATTTGATGCAAGGGATAAAATATTGCAAAAGATGTTTGCAATCATCTCCTGCATTTGGGATAAATGATCCTGAGTGCAAGTGGGAGATGTAGAGGAATATGCCCTCGGATCATTTATATTTGATGCAAATGATAATTTAAGCCTAGATAGGGACTAATTTGCATATGATGCAAAAGAGATTAAATGTGTCTTAAATTATTTAAGACTATATTTAATTAAATAAACGCGTTGAAAAGGTTACCTAGATGACGGGATCGTCCCGCTCTAAACGCAGGTTCAAACCGCGTCAAAAACGGAATCCAAATGCACAAGTTATAGCCAAAACAAGTCAGCCCAAACTGTTGGGCTGAAACCAGCGAAAATGGAGGCCCACCAAGCCCGAATTTTTTGGTTAGGGTTTTTTGAAACCTGGGATTTTCTTGACGGCTACGTTTCTAAGAGAAGCATGACTTTTGGCTAACTTTGGACAATTGTTTGAAGGGTCAAACGAACTCGGATTGACGAGCTGTTTTTTCCTACGCGTTCACCATTGAACCCTCTTCGTTTGGTAGGTTATACCAACATTGAAGCTCAATGGTGAGGGAGTTAAAATTCGAGAAAGTTTGCCCTTTGTGAAAGGCAAACTAACTTGATTTAATTAATCCTAAATTATTAGTCCCACCTAGGTTGTGGTGAAAAGAGAAGAGTCAGCCGCCTCTATAAATAGAGGCCCTCCCCCTTCCTCATAACTCGTCCCAAGCTCTAGATCTGAGCGGCTCTCGTAAATGCTGGAGCACGCTCGGATCTAAGCTAAATTAATATTTCTCCTCTCCCTATAAATTTCTGCCTTGCTCCTGAGGGCTCTAGCAAAGCCGCAAAGGAGTTCGGATTTGGATCCGAAATCTAGGCGGAGGTTTCACTCGCGTGAAACTTTCTTCGGCGGTTGGTTGGCTCGGTGACACTGGATTGTTCGCCTCGGGATGCGGAACGGTTCGAGGAGCGGTTCAAGGAGCAGCTCGGCGTGGGATGGGAAGCGGCTCGGAAGACGGTGCGGAACATCTCGCCTGCTCCAGGGCTGAGATTCCGGGTATGTGTTTAATTAAGAATTAGTTTAATTTAATCGCTGTAGGCTAGATCCTTCTTGGGATGGTTAGACCCATCCCAAGTCAGCATAGATCTTGGATTAGGGTCTTGGACCTTAGGGTCTAATGTTAATTAGATTAACATGGTTATTTCTCCGCTGCTTTTCTGTCTATGTTCCGTCCGACTTAGGACGGGCATAGAGTTTTTGTGCCCTAAGGGTCCCTGAAAACCATACAATGGTGAGACGTTGCCTCTAAGAGTGGTACCAGCGTCCCATGGGCCCGATATTCCGGTCGGTGCCTAGGATGATACGCCAGACTTCCCGAGTTCGGTTAGTGGGCATTCCCATGTCCATTAACACTGACTGACTCCGGGAGCACTAAGCTCGCAACGATAACTCCCAACATCTCATCCTGCCGCTCCCGCGCGCTAGGATTCGACGTCTACGCTAAGGGCGTGAGATATGGCTAGGGAGTCAACCGCCAAGTTTATTCCCCCTTGGCCCAACGGTCCAAGGTGGTCTTTTTCACGCCGATGATAATAAAACACCCCGCGTAACCGGTAGATTCCTAATCCCTATCGATTTCCTAGTCCTATGGATGCATCGGGGAGAACCCATGAAGGGGTTTCTACCAAAATCCCAGATTAAGGAACTACTCACACATATTTACTAAAAATCAATCTAAATCAAAATCGACTGTTAAAAACATGATCAAGGGATTGAAAAGAAGTAAGAGCAATGTAAATAATACTATATTAAAGTTTGGTAAAGATCAGACAACTTACACATATCTAGAAAATTACAGCCATCAACAGAGAGAAAAAACAGCAAAAAATAACAACTCTCGTTTCTGGAAAACCTAGGGGGCATATATATAGAAAATGATATCACCCGATCGGTTGAAAAGTCAACCGATCAGGTGATCTGCTTCGTTCTTCGGCTGCTCAGCATAGGACTTCACCCGGTCATACGGCACGGTCGGTTGAGGGTTGAAGCTGACCTGTTGGATCTTCGCACCGTCGGTGAATCGGTCGGTTGAGCTCTCCGTTTCTTGGCTTCGGAGAATTGGCTACAGATGAACCGATCGGGTGAAGGTCACCAGATCGGTTGGAATTCAACATCAAATTCCAGAGAGTTTGGACGTGTGAACCGGTCTCTGAACCAACCGGTTGACTTTCTGACCGCTCTAGCTTTGTGTCCGGGGTGGTGCACGCGTGCATGACTTGATCGGTTGGAAGTGACCAACCGGTCGGGTGAGGGGCTGAAAGATGCTATCTTCGTCGTTTGACCCCCTGGATCACGCGTGACTCCTCCCGTTGCTCCGGGGACTCATGATATCATCGTTTTATGCCCCCTATGTCGGAAAACTCCTGAAAACACACAAAAACAAAGAGAAGTGAAAGAAAACGAGAAAATACGAGAAAACGAATACAAGATGGTGGAAAATAGCGGAAAAACACATAGGAAAACGTGCGCGAATATATGAAATATAAACGCACGTCATCTACCAACCCTTAGAGTAATCTATGCAAGCTCCCCTTGCATGCAAGATCCCCTTGCCAAACTGACTAGAATCAACTCCATTGATCCCCTACGTGCGTAGCCGTCAGCCTCCTCCTGGAATTCTTCAAAACGTTTACCAAAGTTGTAACCCTAGCCGTCAAAGCTGCACACCGTAATATACTCCACTCCCCTTTAATCCCACGGTCGAAAGGGAATGACACTCAATTATGACTTGTATGGAACAGCAGCCCACAATTTCCGGAACCAACACGGGTAGGTGGTTCCGCATAACTTCAAGGATCAGATAGAAAATATATTGCAGGCAAGATTCTTTCCAACCAAATCTTAAATTGTTCCGAGAGAATTCAGTTTCCAAATATGTCTTCAACAATTTTCAATCAACAGAATATACCAAAAAATGTTAAAGATAATAAACTAAGTTTTGGAGCTTCTATATACAATGATCCCAAAACTCGTCATTTATTTCCAGCATCTTGACACAGTGTGTTGAACATTATGTTACAACATAATGTTCAATATTTCTTCCAACAAGGCCTATAGATGAAGCCACTCTTCTCCAAGATAGTTAAGATCACCCATAAACACATCTTGGTGCCACTAATGATAACACAGTCATGTACGAATGACCAAACACAACTGAATGGAGGAAGAGGAAAGTTTCTCCTACGGTGGCTCACACAACCCATTTTCCTCCTCTTTTTTCTACGAACTAATCCGTTCAACTATCAATTTTCAGTTGAACCATATGGATTTTGATTGTTCATTTAACCATGGCAAAAAGTTCCATTGCGGTGAAACCGTTAAACATGTGACAGATGGATGAATGAATAAAACTCCTTTGAATTCACGTAAAAAATCGAGGATTTGGGATTTTGTAATGTGAAGATCAAAATAAATGTCTCGAATTGAAGGAAAAAAGGGATGAGGGGGGTTTGACAATACCCAAGTAAGAAATCTTCTCCTTGGATAGTAGGTACCCATTTTACTCGTAATATAATTTTCTCCTTGGTACTGCCTATTTACTCTTAAAATAAATCTACCTATTTTTCATATAAAACTATCTTGATATAAATGTTTCTATCTTTCATTGAAACTGCATACCTTTAACATATGAAATTATGTGCTTGATATAAAACCATCCATCTTTCGTATTAAACTGTCACGTGTGGAACTCTTTTTACTAAAATAACTAAATATTTCTGTAGAGCTTAACATTTTATCCATTATATAATGATTATTTATACATATTGCAAATATAACTGTCAAATCTAAACGATCACATGATTGAGAATAATTGGTATCATATCACAACTGAGGAATCTCTTTTTTATAGGTTTACCTGGCATATTAACCTTCACACAGAGCATAGACGACAAAAATTGTTCACCCCAATGCACACATTGTATCATGTAGAAGAGAATGTGCCACATGTGTGTATATGAGAGAGATCTATCATATGTTATATGATACCCATTATTCTCTCGCAAAATTTGAGACTAATACAATAAATATGGACAAATTAAACAATTTTATGGTTGAGGATAGTAAATTTTTAAGTCCAAAAAAGTGGAGAAAAAGGTGAACGGGTTTTTTTTTACAAAAGTGGATAATATCTTTCAGAAATGAGAGTCACATAAGAACATTGCAGAAACACAGCTAATTCATTGAATGGAAATAAAACCATACATAGTTATGAAAAAACTCTTTATGAAAATGTTTATTTAACTAAGATAAATGCATTTAATCAAACAAGTCATCATTTCAAAATCTGCAGCTATAAATTGAGCTGGAGCTTGGGAGTAGTTGACCACCAGATTTGACTCGGCTTTTTATGAAGCTCTCTTGATACAAATCTTATAGGTGCCGTGTAGTTCTGCACACTTTGGACTAGTTTCCTGTCATGCCACAACGATGGCAATGGTCTTCCCACTCCTTCTTTGGTGGGGGTGCTTGATGTTTGTTATTATTTTCATTTCTCTGCCATGTGAACTTCCTCTTACCTGCATTTTTGTTGTTTTGGCGGCTTTGTCCTCTGACATTCTTTTATTTTGTAACCCCTTCTGAAATTTTCCCTTTTTTATTCTTCCACTTGGAAAATGTATTGTGAGCTTCTGGGAGAGGGGCCGCGCGAGAAGGGCGCATGTTATGAGTCGCAAGGAGAAGCTCTTTATTCTGTTCATCCATTAATAAGCATGCAAGTAGCTCAGAATACTTAGTGAACTTTTGTTCATGGTACTGCTGCATTAATATTATATTTTTTTCATGAAAATACGTGTAAGTCTCTTCTAGCATACGGTCCTCGGAGACTGTTTTACCATACAACTTCAAGCGTGAGGTGATGCTGAAGACAGCTGAGTTATACTCAGCTATGGACTTAAAGTCCTGCAGGCTCAGGTTCTCCCACTCATAATGGGCCCTTGGGAGTATAACATCTTTTTGATGTTTATACATATCCTCAAGGGTAGTCCACAACTTAAGTGGATTTTGACCGTAACATATTCAGCCTTTAGGGTCTTGTCCACGTGGCGACAAATATAGATTATTGCATTTTATTTTGCTATATCTGTCACCCTATTTTCTATTATTATTGTGGCACTAAGGGATTGGACACACAAATGGAATTTGTCATCCAATTGCCAGCTGAGTTAGTTCTTCCCAGAGGCTTCCATAATTTCGAAATCAATACTTGCGATTATAGCCATTTATTTAGAAAAGTACAATTTACATGAATTAATAATACTGAAAATTATATCATGCAAATGCAATTAAAATGAATGAGCTAATTATGTGGATCAACCAGTCAACACAAAAAATAATGTCTAATGTCCAAATTATACAGTCACTTTTTACATAAATGAAAAAGAAAAAAAAATACAACTTTGGAAATCTCGCAAGTCCCAAAAAAAATCTTCATCATCAGAGGTGGCCTCTGCCTCAAAGAAAATAGCCATTGGTCTTGGGCATTACATTATATTCCTCACTACATTTTCTCTTTAAAAAGAAAAGTGCGTGAAAATAAAAGTGGGACTTAAAAGGCCGATCCAAAACCACAATATAGCCATTCATTAAAATTTGTGCTCAACACATTTTCATCACATTTTATCACATATCACATATATCACAGATTCACAGGATATATGAATTTAAATATTTTATACTTAATAATTAATTGGACCACGGAACGACGTCATACACCATTAGATTAGGTAATTAACGGCAGAGCAGTCGCATGAACCTCATAATTACTAAGCGAATGCTTACGAAAATAGCTGAAAATTATCCAAGATTACAAGCTTGATAGTATATGATATTTAGCATATGATCCTAAAACATGCATAATATGCTTAAAAAATGAATTGTAAACATAGTTGATGTGGTTTAGTTCAGAAAAAATTTCAAAATTGAGCAACGCCCCTCCTTTATTTATTTTTAAAATTTTCTATTCCATCCCCATATTTTTCTCTTTCTTTTATGCCCAGTGTTTCCTTTTTTCTTAGTTTCCTTTTTTTCATTTTTGGGTGGGCCGAGGCCTGAGTAAAAGCTATGGGATTCGGCCCGTCCGCACCCGGCTTTTTTTCTTTGCTTCGTCGGGTCGAGGCCTGCAGCAAAGCTGCGGGCTTTGGCTCGCTAAGCCATCGCCCATTGTTTTTTGTTTTTTGTTGGCCAGCAGGCTTCGACATGCGGGCTGTTACTGCGGGTTTCGGCCCATTGCAATTTTTTGTTTTGATTCCATTGTGGGCCAAGGCCCGCAGCTATGTTGCGGGCTTCGGTCCATAAGCAAAAAGAAAATTTTTTCTTCATGGGCTAAAGCTTGCGGGACTAAACCTAAGGTTTTGGCCGACGGGTTTGGGCAGGGGCGGCCGCCGCCGCCGCTAGCAGTGGTAGCGCATCACCGCTATGGTTGCGGTGTGACACTGGGGCATGGCTTTTGGCGTCGCCTCTATGGCCACAGTGGGGTGCCGGTGGCCCTAAGCCTCCAGCTGCCCTAAGCCTCCGGCGGCGGGGGGATTTAAAACCTTAGGATTAGGGTTTTTGATGTCACCGTCATTATTGGCGATGGTGTGTCGATGCTGCTAGGGTGGCAGTAGGAGGGGGAGAGCCAGTGACATGGGGGCCACCGACAGGCCGATATGTATGTTTTTTCATTATTGGTTTCCAACGACGGGGCTGGCGACCGTTTGGCTGTCGCCTTAGGGTCGGCAGCCAGTGGCCACCGTCCTCTCCCCCCTAAGGGGTGGACGGATGACCGGTGGCTACTGCCCTAGGGTCGACCGCCAGTGGCCACCACCATTACCCAAAAGAAGAGAATTTTTTTTTGTTTTTTGTTCGATCTTGGTTATTGCAATTAGACAGATATCATGATCATGAGATCGAATGTCACATCCCGCTTCCCATTCTACCGAGAGCAAGGACGCGAGCGGGTCCGTGATGTGCTTAAAACAAGGAGGAGTACTTTTTTTCTTTTCTTTTTCTTTTCTTTTCTTCTTCTTTTCTTTTCTTCCTCTTTGGCTTAAATACATTAAGCATCTAAGTAAAAACTGTAGGTCCTTGCATGCAAATTTAAGAAGCAGTCCAAACAACATTATTACATATCCAGCGTACAATAATTTAGATACATCTTAGGCCTAGCATTGCTAATTCAAACAAGGTATACAAATTACATTATTTTAATTATGAAGGTGCAGTCGCGAAGGTGATCGTCTAATCTTCAGCGGGTAGGTACTCCATGTACTCTTCTATCACTGTCTTGACTTTTGTTATAGTTTCTACAGAGAACTCACTATCGATACCTGACGGACATTTCGTAAAACAACAAAGTGAAATGTCCGTCAGCGAGGTTACTCGGCAAGATAATCTCCAAAACAAAAATGTTAGATATTTAAAATTTAACCACACTGAACTTTAAAAACAAGCAATAAGTTTAATTTAAAAAGTTAAGGACAAGCAATAAGGTTAATTTTAAAAGAGCTATAGCTGTTAAACGTTTGTAGCGATTTGTAACATGCACCAATTTAATTATTTGATAGCAATTTGCAATACTATTAGCAACATGTACCAATTTAACATTTGATAACGAAACTATAACGTTGTCAGCAAACTGTAGAAAAAGAGGTTAGAACAAATTCAATATCCAGTTTATTCTATTGATAAGTTCATATCCAAGAGTACGAGAGATGACCAACATGCACCCTGTGACGGGGACGCTGCTCACCGACCCTATATGGCGACGGTCAAGCTCTAACCTCCGTAATGTGTTGGAGGTATTCGGTATGGGTGCATCCAGCCACTCCGTAACACTTGTGATCATAGACTACCCTAATCCCACGGGTCAAGTCAAGTGCCGGTCAAAAGTACGTGTACTATCTATTTATATTGAAGTTCCATCCATTCATTTATATTAAAGTTCCATCTTCCATTCATTATATTGAAGTTTCATCTTCCATTCATTATATTCAGTTCAGTTACATCATATTAGATGTGTAAGATGTCTCATCGGTCCATTCAATAATCTCAACCAGTTTCACAGTTTTGTGATTTAGTTACACGATTATACAAAGTATAGAAATGCACAATAATTTAATTAAACGAGCATAGAAAACGGTTTTGACTAAACAATTGAGGATGAATAAGTTCTAAATATTTTTCTAAGACTAGTAAACATCTTTCAATATCTTAAAATAAGTATGGGGATTTTTCCTAATTTATTCGACCTAAAAATTAATTAAAAACGAGAAAACGATTTTTCATTACATTTTCAAAGATTCTCTAGGGCAAACCATACGTCGGAATTCTTCCAACAAGGGGTCAAAACGACCGTATTAATTTGTACTACAACATATATTTCTCTCGTAAGTCAGTGTATGTGAAAATCTCATGATACGAATTTTAAAGTGAATTTAACTTATTTAAGTTTTAACTTTGAAAAATCATTGTGGGAGATGTACTTGCCTTTTGGCGATGAAACTAGCGCCAATGAGTTCGTTTCGTCCTTTCCGATTTTCTAAAATTGGTCTTGTAATTTTCTGACACATGTGCAATTTACAGTGAATTAAATACGAATCAGCCTTAATAATAATAAATATATATATACTTCGTATATACGTGTATACGTATACATATTTAATACGTATAATATTAAATTACATCCTTTCTCTTCGTTAACAGTAGCTTGCGGGGTGGGGGCAGTTCGCGTTGATGGCAGCGACGGAGGGGGCAGCGGCAGACACGACGGGGGTCGTCGTGGGGCGAAAGTAGTGGTGACCGCGATGGAGCACGGGGTTGCTCATGGTGGCAGCAGTGCATATGGAGGGAGGCGCTAGTAAGGAGGATGGCAGATCTGGGGCTGGGGCTTTCACTGGAGGCTCAGGTGGCGGCGGTGGTCTCCGGCTGTGTCGCGGGCGAAGGCAGAGGGTGGTCGAGCGTCAGAGGGAGCGACGAACTCCGGGTCTTATTGGCAATGGCGAGAGGGAGATGAGGTAGAGCTATGGGCTGGGTGCCTCATCGGAGTGGGGAAGACGTCAGAGGAGGGAGGACGCGACGACGAGGCTAAGGGGTAGTGCGACGACAGGCGGTCCGGGCGGAGGGGAGCTTGGCGACGAGGGAGGCGGTACGGTGGTACAAGCGCCGTAGGGTTTCTACGGTGATGTGGTGTGGTGGCGACTCGATGGGTTCATCGGCTTGCAAGGGTGGCGAGGAGAGGGAGAGGCGGGCGGGGAGTCGAAGGAGCGGAAGGCTGTGTGTGGGTGTTGTGGGGTGGGGGTCATCGTGGGTTGAGTGAGAGAGATAGCATGAATGAGGGGCTGAGCATGAGAGATGCGTGTGTGTGCCCGAGGGTGGGGGAGATTATATAGGTTTTAGTTAAATAATTAAGTAAGTAGTAGTAGTAGTAGTAGTAATAATAATAGTTATTAGTATAGTTGGATCTGCCAACTTTAGGGGGGTGGGTTAAATAGGTGGGTTAGGGTATTAATTAAGTGGGGTTAGGGGTAACTGGTAACTAGTTAAATGTAATTAGTGAAGGTGAAAGTGATTAGTGATTGTAATTAGTAAAAACGATGTAATACTATGTCGTTTTTGCATACGACTCCAAAAAATTACGAAAACATGGCCACGGGTTCGTATCGTCGCGAGGATCGTGAATACGAGATCAATTTCGAAGTTTGAGAACGGAGATACAAGTTTTGGGCCAAAATATTTGGGATGCGGGTTTGCAGGTTCCAAGTCGATTTGACTCTTGAAAATTACGAAATTAATATTGGTGGCCATAAATGGTCGTAGAGTCACATGGTAGAAGTTTGAAATCATTTTGATAACGTTTATATATAAAATTAGTTGATACGGCAATATCGGTAATAATTGAATAGGTATTATTATAAAAATTATTTAGAGGTATTTGAGGATACTCGAACTTACTGAAATACACCATAACTAGTTTGATGCTTCAAAATATGTTTTACAAAGAATTTTGAAATCGTTTTTGATATAAAAATCCTGACCAACCATTATAAAATACTTTTAAAATGTGAAAATACGTGAAATACGTAAATAGTCGTATTGATGAATACGGGCAGTCACATCCTACTCACCATTGCCTAAGCAATTTAAACGATCGAAAGGAAGGCTTGATGAACGATTACGATATAGGAAAATAAGTTGTTAATAGCATGAAATATAATGGGATATTATAGCATCAAGAAAACAAGAGTATTACTAATAAACATATATACTATTAACATCACCATAGCTTCCGTAATTAGTCCCGAGACCAGTAGCATCATAGTAATTATATTGACCTTTCAATTAGCCAAAAGTTAATATGGCGTTACATGAAAATGATAGTTATTATGATGACATCTATTCGAACTTGGAACCTGAGGTGATCAGTTAGTAGCAACTAATCAATCACATCAATAGAAAGATCATAAGGTTTAAAATTTCAACTCAGGCTTATGATGACTAATAGTCTAGACAAGGAAGTAACATCAATAATATAGCATACAAAGGGGGTATCGACTAATCCATATGCACTTGCGCTGTTACACCTAACCAGCCAAGCACCAATGCCATCAACTCTCATAACACCCAACAACAAGTCAAAATCAAATTAGCATCAAAAAAATACAAGGCCAACTTTCCAGGATATACCTATTGCTATAACTCCTTCCAGCAATACCCATAACAGCCAACAACAAGCCAACACCAAAACCGTCGTCCAAATCCAAGCACAAGGCTGACATCCAACTTCAATACATAAGGCCAATAGCAAGCCAATACTCATCCCTACCGATACCCCTTGCCAACACCTTTGGTTGACGTCCATAGTTATCACCATCAACCCTAATCAAGTTAACGACCAAGAACACACAGTCCAACAAACACGAAGAAGTGGACCCAAGAAGAAATCGAAGTAGGACACCTGTAGGGGCAAGACCCAAGACAAGGAGCTCGAAAGAAACCCAAGAATATCAACTTCCCAAGATCTCAGCCACACGGCAACGACGAGGGTGGCGGTGAGGGTCGTCGCTAAACCCAAAGATCCTAAAACAGAACGTCGGATGGCCATCGGCGGTTGTCGATCCACGTCGTGCGGTGACGGGATTGCTCGGTGACAACCGGTGGCATGGCAGAGCTCCAAGTGAGGCCAGAGGAGCTTGAGGCGAGATGGGTTGGGCTCACTAATGGAGAGGCACGGTGAAGGGGTGGGCGTCGTCACTGAGTAGAGGAAGCCACAGGATGGGTTTGGTAATGGGGAGAGATGAGTGGTTTATAGGGGGCGTCGAAGTCGTCGATAAGGTAGGTAGGTTAGGGTAGGTTAGGCAGGACCGGTGCTCGAGGAGAGGATGCAGACAAAAGGAAATAAAGAGGGGGAGATGGTAGGTGGAAAAAGAATTCAAACCCATGGAAATCGGGTACAAGATGAAAGTATGGGGTAGAAGAGAAATACGAGCTCAAGAAAGATGAAGAAGACGTAACAGACTATACTTGCACGTCGTGGTTTGGCTCGCCTCAAATTCTCTAGCACCATTCTCAAATACTTCTGAGCGTCAGTCAATCTGCTTCTGTTGTCGAACTCGAACTTCGGATGATCGAAAAATTCGAATGCTACTCTCCTTATAAAAGAGTATAGCCATAGTTTAGATGAACTAAGCGCGACTAGGAGACATTCTCAGAATAAGTAGGATGATTGGAAGGCCATTACAAGAATGATGATGGTGATGAAATGAATGCACAATTCAATCTTATGAAAGGTCACTCTAGTTGTTATCAAAGGAAGGTTCTAGAATAAGATTTATTAAAATGGAACACGAGTTCCTAGTTGAAGGTTTAAAAGTTCGAAGAAGGTATTGAGGATCAATGGAAATGGATCGTTGCGACTTTTGTGATAAGAAGCGATGGGAAACTTCCAAATCAAGAGGGGGGTATGCTACCAAGAAAAATACATATAGTATGATAAAGTATGCTAGCAATGATAATAAAGACGTTGGGCATCAAACCAACGTAAAGAGGAAAGGTTCAAATATACCAGTGATTACTGGCTCTGCATCCTCAGCTTCTCTAGTTGTCGTGATGGACGCTTGACACCTGGCCTGGGCATGTTGGAATGCCTTCTGTTGTGGAGCTAGGGGTGGCTTACGCTGTGCTGATACAGAAATTCCTGCCGTCGTAGTCGTTTTCTTGTTAATGTGGTGGGGGCAGTTCCTGAGAGAGTGCTTAGATGCTCCACAGACCAAACATTGATTCAGCAACAGGTGACAGTTCTTCTTGGTATGTCCCTTTCGGTTGCAATGGAAGCACTCCATCGGGGATCAGTTGTAGAATAAAGATGCATGCCTCTTGAAAGTAGTCTTCGTCGGTCGGAGGGCGTCTTCCGGTGGGTCCATAGGATGCTTCCCTTGGGATACTTTACATATTTGTCAACAGCCTCATGGAGAATTTGGCGTTGAATTTCTAGCATTTCCTTTACAACACCCAAGATGTCGTTGCTGGTAACACCATGAGTATTTGATCTACTTGCCATACTTCAAAACAAACCGCAATGTAAGTTAGGTGAAAACATTCTATTCTAGTTGTACACTTAGATATTAATGTCATTTAAACTGATCTTAAAGTTTTTGCAAAAGCATGACCTACATGGGCCGCCACTAAAAACTGTCACGCCCCTCTTCCAATTCTACCGGGAGCGAGGACATGAGCGAGTCCGTGATGTGCTTAAAACAAGGAGGAGTACTTTTTTCTTTTCTTTTTCTTTTCCTTTCTTCCTCCTTGGCTTAAACACTAAACGTCTGTGTAAAAACTGCAGGTCCTTGCATGCAAATTTAAGAAGCAGTCCAAACAACATTATTACATATCCAGCTTACAATAATTAAGATATATCTTAGGCCTAGCATGGCCAATTCAAATACGATACACAAATTACATTATTTCAATTATGAAGGTGCAGTCGCGAAGGTGATCGTCTAATCTTCAGCGGGTAGGTACTCCACGTACTCTTCAAGCACTGGCTCGACTTCTGCTGTAGTGTCTTCAGAGAACTCACTATCGATACCTGACGGACATTTTGTAAAACACCAAAGTGAAATGTCCGTCAGCGAGGTTACTCGACAAGATAACTCCAAAACAAAAATGTTAGATATTTAAACTTTAACCGTGCTGAACTTTAAAAACAATCAATAAGTTTAATTTAAAAAGTTAAAGATAAGCAATAAGTTTAGTTTTAAAAGAGCTATATCAGTTAAACGTTGGCAGCGATTTGCAAGCTGCAGCAATTTAATCATTTGATAGCAATTTGCAATACAATTAGCAATCTGTAAGAATTTAACCATTGATAACAAAACTGTAACGTTGTCAGCAACCTATAGAAAAAGAGGTTAGAACAATATTCAATAGCTAGTCTATTCTAGTGATAAGTCCATGTCTAAGAGTACGAGAGATGACCACCATGCGCTCTGTGATGGAAGCCAATCCATGACGCTGCTCACCGACCCTATATGTCGACAGTCAAGCTCTAACCTCCGTAATGTGTTGGAGGTATTCGGTATGGGTGCATCCAGCCACTCCGTAACACTAGTGATCATAGACTACCCCAATCCCACGGTCAAGTCAAGTGCCGGTTAAAAGTACGTGTACTATCTATTTATATTGAAGTTACATCTTCTATTCATTTATATTAAAGTTCCATCTTCCATTCATTATATTGAAGTTCCATCTTCCATTCATTATATTCAGTTCAGTAACATCGTATTAGATGCGTAAGATGTCTCATGGGTCCATTCAATAATCGAAACCAGTTTCACAATTTTGTGATTTAGTTACGCAATTATACGAAGTATAAGAATGCACACTAATTTAAATAAACGAGCATAGAAAATGGTTTTCACTAAGAAATTGAGGATAGATAAGTTCAAATATTTTTCTAAGACTAGTAAACATCTTTCAAGATCATAAAATAAGTAATGGGGATTTTTCCTAATATATACGACCCAAAAACTAATTAAAAACGAGAAAATGATTTTTCATTACATTATTCAAATATTTCTCTAGGGCAAAACATACGTCGAAATTATTCCAACAAGGGGTCAAAACGACCGTATTAACTAGTACTACAACATATATATTTTCCTTGTGTCAGTGTTCGTGAAAATCTCATGATACGAATTTTAAAGTGAATGTAACTTATTTAAGTTTTAACTTTGAAAAATCATTGTGGGAGATGTACTTGCCTTTTGGCGATGAAACCAGCGCCAATGAGTTCGTTTTGTCGTTTTTGATTTTCTGGGACTAGTCTTGTAATTTTCTGACATCTGTACAATTTACTGTGAATTAAATATGAATCAGCCTTAATAATAATAATATATATATACTTTGTATATATGTGTATACGTATACGTATTTAATACGTATAATATTAAATTACCTCCGTTCTCTTCGTTAACAGCAGCTTGCGGTGTGGGGGCAGTTCGCGTCGACGACTGCGACGGAGGGGGCAACGGTTGACGCGATGGGGGTCACCGTAGGGCGAAGGTGGTGATGACGGTGGTGGAGCACGGGGCTGCTCATAACGGTGATGATGCATATGGAGGGAGGCACTGGCGAGGAGTGAGGCAGATCAGGGGCTGGGGCTTCCGCTGGAGGCTCAGGTGGAGGAGGCGGTCTCCGGCAGTGTCATGGGCGAAGGCGGAGGGTGGTCGAGTGTCAGAGGGAGTGGCGAGCTCCGGGTCTTGCTGGCAATGGTGAGAGGGAGAGGAGGCAGAGCTGCACGCTGGGTGCCTCATCGGAGTGGGGAAGACGTCAGAGGAGGGAGGACGCAGTGGCGAGGCTGAGGGTCAGTGCGGCAACGGGCGCTCCGGGCGGAGGGGAGCTGGGCAGAGGGGGAGGCGGTACGGCAGTCCGAGCATCGTGGGGTTTCTGCGGTGACGTGGTGTATCAACGACTCGATGGGTTCGTCAGCGTGCACGGGTGGCAAGGAGAGGGAGAGACATGGGGGAGTCAAAGGACATGGAGTCTGTGTGTGGGTGTTGCGGGGTGGGGGTCGTCGTGGGTTGAGTGAGCGAGAGAGCGTGAATGAGGGGCTGAGCGTGAGAGATGAATGTGAGTGTGTGCGCCTGAGGGTGGGAGAGATTATATAGGTTTTAGTTAAATAAGTAAGTAAGTAAGTAAGTAAGTAGTAGTAATAGTAATAGTTATTAGTATAGTTGGATCTGCCAACTTTTGGGGGGTGGGTTAAATAGGTGGGTTAGGGTATTAATTAAGTGGAGTTAGGGGTAAATGGTAACTATGGAGAAGTTGGCTCGATTCAGCACATGAGAAGCAGTTGTTTGGCAGACGAGTTATCTTGTGCAGAGGTAACTCGACTGCACCTGGATTCGACCTATCTGACTCTGCACAAGTCAAATACGAGGATGCTCGACATATGGTTTCATCAGCGCAATTGGGTTGATCAGTCGTCAGTTTGAGTCTGAAGGTCAATCGCTTGGCATTGGGTCGTTTGGTCGTATCGTGGTTAGAGTCCGTGTTCAGTCGATCAGTCGTATGTAGACTTGAAGGAAGAAGGCTCGTATGCAAGGCTCGGCACTAAGGTCGCTCGGCATAAAAGGAAGGTCAATTGGTCGAAGGGAGCCCATCGGGATGTGGCCCACTAGGAAGCGACGTCTGGCCTACTAGGTTGCGGCGACATTAATTGAGTAGAGCGGTGATTGGATCGTATCCTGAAAATGTCATGATCTGTATCCGATATGAGACCTTAGCCAATGATGACACCTATTATAACCTAGGGTTATAAATAGGGGGTTTTAGGTTAGGGTTTCGTGTGGAACACATTTGTATCCTTGGAGAGAGCCGCCATTGTGAGAGCCAACTTTGTGAGAGATTGTAGCATGAGCTTTTGGAGAGATCTTGTGTGCTTCTTCTTCGTTGGATGAAGAGAGAAGATTTGTATCGATCTCTGTTTCGTAATAAAGTTCACCGGTGTTCCCCCTTGGCCGTCTACGGCCTAAAAGTAATCTTGTTCGTGCTCTATTTGTTTGTTGCTTATCCTTCGTCTTCGATCCCCATGATCTTATGTTATTCAGCTGTGCTGTGTAGCTATTGCTGGGCCTTCGCCGCACAACAAATTGGTATCAGAGCCGTACGGTGTTGGAGATCAACGTAGAAGACGAAGATGAGTAGCGGTGGTGATGACGGTTCTTCAAAGGCATCGACTTCTAGGTATTCTTCATCTTCCCAAACTATTGTGTCTAATACAAAGTTCGAGATTGAGAAGTTTGATGGAAAGATCAACTTCAGTATGTGGAGATGCGAAATCATAGATATCTTAAACCAACTTGGTCAAGATATCGAATTGGACGAGAAGCTGACTGGCATGTCCGATCAGGAGTGGAGAACTCTAAATCGGAGTGCATGTGGTACCATCCGCTTGTATTTGTCGAAGGAGAAGAAATACCCATATATGGAGGAGACAAGTGCTTGCAAGTTCTGGAAGGAGCTCAGCCACAAGTACATGAAGAAGAACATCCAGAACAGGCTACACTTGAAGAAGAAGCTGTTTGGGTTGAAGTTAGCTGGGGGGTTTTTATGGAGGAACACGTCGACTACTACAACAAGCTTCTTACCAACATAAGGAACATCGACGTGATGGTCGATGATGAAGACAATGCAATGATTCTTCTCAACTCTCTACCCATCGAGTATGAGTACTTAGTGTCGGTTCTTACCTATGGTAAGGAATCGATCACATTTGAAGAGGCGTCAAACGCCCTGACGAGCAACGAGTTCAGGAAGAACGATGGGGACACCAGCAGCCGAGCTTCGACCGATGCTCTTACGGTCGTAAGGGATCATAATGGTGAGAAGGGGGAGATCGAAGGGGTATTTTAGATCCAAGTCCAGAGACAAGACAAGAGGCCCTCAGTGCAAGGTGGCAAAGGATCAATGTGCTTTCTGTAAAGAAAGAGGACATTGGGTCAGAGACTGCCCCAAGGTAAAGAAGAAGCACGATGCAACTTCCAACATCGCTAAGGGCGTTGAGGTCGAGGAGTATGTATTGGTCGGTGCTTCAGAGGGTGGGAGTCAGATGGTTGGGTGCTCAACTCAGGGTGCTCGTTCCATATGACGTCACATCAAGAGTACTTTACGACCTTCAGGGAAGGTGGTAAGTGTACGGTCTTGCTGGGCGATGATCGAACTTGTAGTACAGTAGGCATCGGGACAGTGTGGATGAAGATGGATGACGATGTTACATGAAACATCGAGAATGTGCACTTTGTTCCTGACCTAAGGCGTAATCTCATATCGCTCGGCTCACTCGAATCCAAGGGATGTCGAGTGACATTGGAGAATGGAGCTCTGAGGGTGACCATATGAGCAATGATAATGATGAAGGGGAAGCATCAAGGCAACCTCTATTACTTGGATGGCTCGGTCGTAGCTAGCACATCGGCTCTGACTCGTGAGGCTGAGGAGGACGACTCAATGTTATGGCACATGCGATTAGGTCATATGGGCGAGAAAGCATTGCAGAGGCTTATCATTGAGGGTCGTCTAAAGGGAGCCAAGACCGAAAAGATCAAGTTCTGCGAGCACTGTGTGTTTGGGAAACAGACACGTGCTTCATTTGGGATGGCCATCTACAGTACAAAGGTAATGCTTGACTATGTACACACCGATGTATGTGGTCCGTCGAGGACGACCACATGGGAAAAGAAACACTACTTTGTATCGTTCATCGATCATTTCTCATGCATGGTGTGGGTGTTTTTGCTGAAGTCGAAGGCCCAAGTTCTTAGTACTTTCATATAGTGGAAAAAGCTGCTCGAGACTCAGACTGGTCGACGAATCACGCGTCTGCAAAGTGACAATGGTGGTGAGTATAGGTCAGATCTCTTTGAGAAGTTCTGCAGATCGAAAGGGATACAGAGACACTACACCATTGCTGGTACGCCGCAGCAGAATGGGGTAGCAGAGAGGATGAATCGAACCTTGCTGGAGAAAGTTCGATATATGCTGTCAACTGCTGACCTATCGAAGGAGTTTTGGGTAGAGGCCCTGGCGTATGCAACCTTCTTGGTCAATCGGCTACCATCTGCTGCATTGGAAGGACGGCCTCCCTTGGAGGTATGATCAAAAAAGCCAGTTTTCGACTATGGATCACTTTGAGTTTGGGGCTGTCCGAGTTACTATGCCGTGAAGGAAGACAAACTCGATGTCACTGCCAATAAAGCCATCGTCATGGGCTTCAGCAGTGGTTTCAAGGGATATCGACTATAGTGTCCGACACAAAGGAAGGTGATCCTGAGCAGAGACATAACGTTTGATGAGTCAGCGTTACTGAAGCAGGAGAATGAGCCAAAGGTGGAGGTCAAACAGACACAATTGAAGCAGGTCTACGACAACGTATCTGATACTCCACAACGGTCGATAAACGACTCAAATCGACCCACACCAGACGTAGTAGAAATCGGGCTCCAGGCTGTCGATGATGTAGTTGGTGTCTCAAGCTCAGTTAATGAAGATAGCTCATCTCCAAGGGTCGTTCAGTCGAAGGATTCTATCGCAGTATCAAGACCAAGGCGTGAGATAAGAAAACCTGCGAGGTACTCGGAGTTGGTCTCATTTTTCTTTCCGGCAGTATGTATTGATGTTCCCAACTAGTTTGATAAGGTGGAGCAATCCGAAGACCCAGAGTGGTGGAGAAGTGTGATGGACGAAGAGATGGAATCATTGGCGAAGAACGACACATGGGATCTCGTGGAGTTTCCAAAGGGCAAGAAGGCAGTTGGGTGTAAATAGGTCTACACCAAGAAGCCAAGAGTCTAATCAGAAGATATTCGCTACAAAGCTCGCCTCGTAGCGAAGGACTTTGCATAAGGAGAAGGTATAGATTACAATGAAGTATTCTCGCTTGTGGTGAATCATTGCTTGATTCGGATCTTGTTGGAATTGGTTGCACAGTTCGACCTCGAACCGGTGCAGTTGGATGTCAAGACGGCATACTTGCATGGAGAGCTCGAAGAGGAGACCTATATGGCTCAGCCCGATGTCTATGGAAGTGATGACGGTCGTGCATGTCGACTGAAGAAGTCACTCTACGGGTTGAAGAAATCACCACGACAGTGGTATAAGCATTTTGAACGCTTTATGACGGATGATCAAGGGTATGTTCGTAGTCCCTATGATCATTGCGTGTTCTATCGGAAGTTGGTTGACGGGTCCTTTATCTACCTTCTTCTTTATGTCGATGATATTCCCATAACTTCTTCGAATAAAGAGGAGATTCGAAGATTGAAGTCTCAATTGAGTTCTACATTTTAGATGAAGGATCTAGACGAGGCATGGAGGATTCATGGGATGGAGATCATAAGAGATCGAAGTGGAGGTACAGTTCATCTTTCACAAAGTCGCTATTTGAAGTCTGTTATACAGAGGTTTGGCTGTGAGAAGATGAAGACCGTAGTTACTCAGCTAGCACCTCACTTCAAGCTCAGTGTCAAGCAGTGTCCAAAGAACAAAGAGGAGAAGAAGCTCATGATGAGCATACTATATGCCAACGCAGTAGGAGCCTTGATGTACGCAATGGTATGTACTCGACCGGATCTATCACATGCAATCAGCATGGTGAGTAGATACATGCACAACCCCGAAAGAGAGCACTGGCAAGAAGTGCAGTGGATCCTGTGTTACATCAATGGCACAGTCGACGTCGAGCTGACATACATCTGAAGTGTTCATGGTCTACACACTATCGGGTATGTCGACTCCGACTATGCAGGCGACTTGAATGGGAGGTGATCGATGATAGGCTACATCTTCACCCTGACTGGGGCTCCAATATGTTGGCAGAGTATCCTTCAGTCGACGGTGGCCATGTCTACTATGGAGGCAGAGTATATGGCATTGAGTGAAGCGGTAAATGAGACGATATGGCTGATGGGTCTGATGGATGATCTGGGAGTCTACCAAGAGAGGTACGATGTCCATTGTGATAGTCGGATTGCAGTGTACTTGGCTAAGAATTAGGTCATTCATGCCCGTACGAAGCAAATCGACGTTCAATTCCACTTTGTCAGGGACTATGTGGGAGAAGAAGACGACGACATCAACTTGTTGAAGATCGGAACACATGACAACCCGGCGGACATATTGACGAAGGTTGTATCGGTAGTCAAGTTCAAGCATTTTTTGGAATTGCTCAATGTGGTTCCTCAAAGAAGTTGACGTCGGCCCTAGGAGAGGGTAGTGAGGCTTAGTGGAGCCATTTGAGACTCGAGAGAGTCAGCCGGTCTCAAGAGGAGACACCCGTAGCTATGAAGAAGCATTTGGTCCTTCGAGACATTTGGTTCTTCGGAACAAATAAGGGGGGAACACCATTTGATGCTCAACCAAGGTCAGTGAGGGTCATCTGTTGGACAGAGGCTTGAATCTCACCAAGGTGGATATTTATGGAGAAGTTGGCTCGATTCAATGCAGGAGAAGCAGTTGTTTGGCAGACGAGTTATCTTGTGTAGAGGTAACTCGACTACACCTGGATTCGACCTATCTGACTCTGGACAAGTCAGATATGAGGATGCTGTGCATATGGCTTCATCAGCGCATTTGGGTCGATCGGTCGTCAGTTCGAGTCTGAAGGTCGATCGCTCGGCATTGGGTCGTTCTGTCGTATCGCCGTTAGAGTTCATGTTCGGTCGATCGGTTGTATGGAGGCTTGAAGGAAGAAGGCTCGTACACAAGGCTCGGCACTAAGGTCGCTCGACACAGAAGGAAGGTCGATCGGTCGAAGGGGGCCCATTGGGATGCAGCCCACTAGGAAGCGACGTCTGGCCCACTAGGTTGCGGGTGGCATTAATTGCGTAGAGCACCGATTGGATCGTATCCTGAAAATGTTGGGATCTGTATCCGATAGGAAACCTTAGCCAATGAAGACACTTATTATAACCAAGGGTTATAAATAGGGGGTTTTAGGTTAGGGTTTCGTGTGGAACACATTTGTATCCTTGGAGAGAGCCGCCATTGTGAGAGACAACTTTGTGAGAGATTGTAGCATGGGATTTTGGAGAGATCTTGTGTGCCTCTTCTTCACTGGACGAAGAGAGAAGATTTGTATCGATCTCCCTTTCGTAATGAAGTTCATCGGTGTTCCCCCTTGGCCGTCCATGGTCTTAAAGCAATCTTGTTCATGCTCTATTTGTTAGCTGCTTATCCTTCGTCATTGATCCCCACGATCTTGTGTTATCTGCTGTGCTATGTAGCGATTACTGGGCCTTCACCGCACAACAGTAACTAGTTAAAAGTAGTTAGTGAAGGTGAAAGTGATTAGTGATTGTAATTAGTAAAAACGATGTAATACTATGCCATTTTCGCATACGACTTCGAAAAATTACGAAACATAGCCACGAGTTCGTATTGTCGCTAGGATCGCGAATACAAGATCCATTTCGAAGTTTGAGCTACGGAGATACGAGTTTTGGGCTAAAACATTTGGGATGCAGGTTTGCAGGTTCTAGGTCGATTTCACTCCTGAAAATTACGAAATTAATATTGGGAGCTCTAAATAATCATAGAGTCACATGGTAGAAGTTTGAAATCGTTTTGATAGCGTTTATATATATAATTAATTGATACAACTATATCTGTAATAATTGAATATGTATTATTATTAAAATTATTTAGAGGTATTTGATGATATTCGAACTTACTGAAATACACCATAACTAATTTGATACTTCAAAATATTTTTTTACAAAGAATTTTGAAATCGTTTTTGATATAAAACTCCTGACCAACCATTATAAAATACTTTTATAATGTGAAAATACGTGAAATACGTAAATAGTTGTATTGATGAATACAGGCCGTCACATCGAAGCAAATGGACGTATGGTTTTGATTTGTCATCCATGTGTAGGCAATCCTCCGTCGTCCTTCAAAGCTTTCGTAACGTCCGATCACACAGCACACAGGAAGAGCGTGCTGATCATAACGTGTTGCGAAGTGCTTTCATTGAGAGACCCAGACCTTTATTTATAAGGGAGCATGGAAGAGTTAGGATACAATATTCATGTAGGATACAAAATCCTAATCTGCTACTGGATAGTATAAGCCCTACATAGACCTTTACATGTGGCCTACATAATACATTCATAACAGAACAATTTTTTTAAAAAGCAGGTAATATCATTCAGAAATTGCAGCTTAAAAAACTATTTCATGCAAATACGGATACTTATTACGAGAACATGGATAGTTTTCCCTATGCATTCATTATGAAAATATAGGACACAAGAGTGAACATTTACAAGTTTTTTTGCAAAGCGAATTTGTGACGCGCGTGGGTTGCATTAATTGCCTCTTATGCCGATAACTATTTTTTTTGGAGAAAAATGAAAAGGAAAGAAATACAGGGTAAAAGCTACACTAATACTACATATTTTTTGAAAAAATTCCTTGTGTCACTTATACTTATGGAGTCTTGAATAGAATACTGAAGTTGAACCAATATATATAAGCATATTATTACGATATTAAGTACCATAAAATTAAAATGGGTTCAAGATTCTATCTTCTCTCTATGAACTAGATAAAGATAGAATAATTAGAAGTAATATAGAGTTTTATTAACTTGCTAAATTTCATGTTCAAAAAAGAATTGTGGATTCAGTTTGGGAGTGAGTGAAATTTTATTTTATAAAATACGACGGAATTTTGTAATGAGAATAATGTGTATCATATGACTAGGGATGGCAATTCTACCAGCGGGTACGGATACCCGTGGATACCCGCCCGTTTGGGTACGGGTATGGGTAGACTTTTGTACCCATGGGTACGGGGACGGGTACCCATGTTTTACCCACGGGTAAAATTGGACGGGTACGGATATTATATTTACATACCCATGGGTACCCATACCCGGTCATTTTAATATTAATATATTATTCTTATAAAGTAAATTTCATATAAACCCCAAATAAATATTTTTCAAAAATAATAACTAAATTAATATATGTAAATACAATGAATAAAAATATAAAACTATGCATAACAATTAACAAACCTAGAGTTAACTTAACACCACAGTCACGGGTTTCAAATTTGAGGTCTCACAGGTATAAATACAGATCCAATAGTCAAGGCCAAGGGTTTCCAATTTCCTCCAGCAGGCGGGGTTGCAGCATCTCTAAATATTATTATTTATGTGTTTCATTCAATATTTTCTACATATTGTGCTATTCTGTGAGCCAAGTTGCAATTGTGTTGGTTATTGCATTATAAGGCTTTGTGACAGAAAGCTTTCTTGTATATATGCCATAAAACCAGCATTAAACTCTACATGTCTTTGTCAATCTTTTAAACAAGTGACGATGAGGAAACTACTAATTTGAACTTGATTGTTATATAGTCTCTTGCATACATGTGTATTTTTACTACTTTGATGTTTGAAAAAATATATATAATTTTCAATAATTTTTTACATGTCACTCAAAAAACTTGCAGTATGGATACAGATATGGATGTTTGTCAATCTTTTTACAGGTAATGGGTATGGATACCCATACCCATTGGGTATATGGATATCCATACGATGGGTATGGATATCCATACCCATACCCAGCGGGTACACGGGTACCCACGGGTATCCGTATACCCGATGGGTATGGGTATGGGTACAAAAATTTACCCATTACGGATATGGGTACGGGTATGGATACGGGTAAATTGAGCGGGTACGGGTATGGATAGTGCATATCCATACCCGCCCACCCGTTTTGCCATCCCTACATATGACATACTGAGGTAAACCTCACATGCGCTTCCAAAACATCATTCCCTGTTATTTTTTGGAGGATAGGAATAGTTCATTTTGATCTACATATTCTGAAACGCCCAAAGCATTGAATATCGGGTAAACACAATGTGATTTTGCCCGTATATTCACCTGTCGCAAAAGTTATATTAATGTAAAACCGTTAAAGTTGCGACAGGTGGATGAATGTGCAAAATCTCTTAAGTTCACCCGATATTCGGTTTTTTGGGATTTTAGATTATGAAGATCGAAATGCCCGAACGGTTCAAATTGTCTGAAAAATAGCCGAGAGCGGAGTTTCAATGACCGTATATGAGGCTCAACCCATATGGCATATGATACATGTTATTCTATTTCATAGTAAAAACCACACGTAAACCTTTGTCTCCAAAAATAATTTAAAAAAAATGTTGTATACCACCGGTGTATGACCAGGCATGCTTGAAATATTTAATTAAGAGCAGGTTGGCTCACCTACAAGTTATATTATACTTTTAAACCTTTTGGAAGGGTAGCTCCTCGCATTCCTCTTTCGTCCATGTAAATTTCAAATCTTTTCCTACAATAGAATTGTGAAGCTTGGGCCACACATGTGGAGATCTTTTAGTTAAAAAAGTAAACTATTTGTTTAATTAAGATTCTAATCACGGATGAGACTTTAAAAGATTATTCTAACCCAACCACTCATTTCAACAAATTAATGACCCAATCCTTCACCCTTCCCATTGTTTACTTCCGTCAACAGAGGAATCAATCCTTCAATCCTTCCTCTAAGCACGCATCCCCATTGCCACTAATAGCTAATCATTGATTAAGTAGTTTATGGGGTCGATCGAGAGAGCATCTAATTCTGGTCATTTTTATGGTGCAATTAGATAGTGGGCATCTAGGGATTACTCGCTTTTACGAAGCACATATTCTATTCGTATGCTTGGTATGTTCTATCCATGGCCTTTCATTTAACCACTGAGTTACACGCCCACCCTTCATGTAAGCACTGAAACTACAGTCCAACTCAATACGTGAAAAGTTAATAATCACAACTCATTAGCACTGACTTTGTATTGACATGCTTTCAAATTATTAATAAAATAAAATAAAATAAACACATTTTGTTGAAAGATTATTGGAGAAGATTAACCATGGCAAATAGCCATGGTACTTTATTTATAAAATCCCATAGGTATTCCAAAAGTCTTCGATACCAAAAGTCTCCAACACATTAAGAGTGGTGGAGTAATGTGTGGATAAGTGGTGGGGAGGCCAACGGCCTCCCCCCACTCATAACACTCCTTCTTATCCATCTATTACTTTGGTCTTAGTGTAAAAGGTTAAAAAGGGATGGATACTTCTGGATCATGAGTAATCGTGTGTGCCTCGTTAAAACCTTAGCTGTGGAAAATCCAGTGGGAAAAACCAACAGCTTAAGGAAAAAGAGTGCAACACACAGGTTACTCCCCCTCATCCGTACAAGCTTCAGGCTTGTAGGTCTTTCAGTTGTCTCATACCGATTCCTTTTACAAGTTTTAGAAAAATACATTTTGGTAAAGATTTGGTAAAAAGATCAGCTAAGTTGTTGCAGGACTGGATCTGCTGAACTTCAATCTGCTTGTCCTCTTTTAGCTCGTGTGTCCAGAAAAACTTTGGAGATATGTGCTTCGTCCTGTCGCCCTTGATGTAGCCCTTTTGAAGTTTAGCAATGCACGCAGCGTTGTCTTCAAACAGGACAGTAGGCTCCAAATCACCGGTCTTCAGGCCAGTGGATTGAAGAATGTGGTGGATGACAGATCGTAACCAATAACACTCTCTGCTTACTTCATGGATCGCATTGAGCTCTGAATGGTTGGATGACGTAGTTGTTTTGGTTTGCTTTACCGATCTCCAGGAGATAACAGTACCTCCGTAGGTCAACACAAAACCTGTCTGTGATTTTGCCGTGTACAGATCTGAAAGATAACCTGCATCGGCATAACCAAACAATTGGGGGGAGGCACCTCTCTGGTAGTAAAGTCCCAGATCAATTGAACCCTGGAGGTATCGCAGAAGATGATTTACTCTGTTCCAGTGGTGCTTTGTAGGCGCTGCACTGCGTCTGGCTAAGAGATTAACTGTAAACGTTATATCGGGATGCGTACAGTTAGCCAGATATAGAAGTGCTCCAATGGCACTGAGGAAGGGTACTTCAGGACCCAGTATCTCCTCCCACTCTTCCAGAGGCCGGAGGGGTCCTTATGTACATCTAGTGATCTGACGACCATAGGAGTACCTAAAGGATGACATTTATCCATATGAAACTTACGTAGAAGTTTCTTTGTATAATTAGATTGGTGTAATAGGATTTCACCTCTTAGGTGTTCAATATGTAAGCCAAGACAATGCTTTGTTTTGCCTAGGTCTTTCATTTTAAAAGTATGTTTTAGGCTTTCAGATATCTCATTGATCTCTGCAGGAGATCCTATGAGATTTAAGTCATCTACATGTACTGTTATGATGATGAATCTTGTTCCCATTCTTTTGATAAAGATACACGGGTAGACTTCATTATTCGTGAATCCTTGCTGTGCAAGGAAATCACTAAGTCTGTTATACCACATTTTGCCCGATTGCTTTAGACCATATAATGATCTATGCAGCCTAACAGAGAATACGTCCCGAGGTATCTCTTTCATCTCTGGGTGTAGTTTAAACCCATCAGGAAGTCTCGTATAGATATTTTTATCTATATCACCGTATAGATATGCAGTCACAACATCCATGAGCTGCATTTCTAGGCTTTCCAGAGAAGTTAGGCTTATTAAAAATCGGAATGTCATCGAATCCATGACCGGAGAATATATATCTTCGTAATCAATCCCCGATCTTTAGGAAAACCCTGGGCTACAAGGCATGCCTTGTAGCAAACGATCACATTATTTTCATTTCTTTTTCTTATGAAAACCCACTTATATCCCACAGACTTTACACCTACTGGAGTTTGGACTACTGGTCCAAATACTTTGCGTTTCAAGAGTGAGTCCAGCTCTACTCTTATTGCCTCGTCCCACTTTGGCCAATCATCTCTGCGTCTACATTCCACTAGAGATCATGGTTCGACGTCATCGTCATATTCAGTGACGTGAACGGTAATATCGAACGCAAAATTGTCGTCGATTTTTTTCGACGGTGCTTTGTCTGTTCAGTACCTCTCCAGTACGTACAAAATTTAATGATGTTTCTCCTATTATTTCCTCTGCAGGGGAAATAAAGAGGGGAGAAGCAGCTGGTCTGAGCTCAGCATCCTGTGGAAGGATAATCTTATTATCTCCAGGAGTCTTCCTCTTTCGAGGAACTTTATCTTTTGAACCTAGTGGGCGTCCTCTTTCCAATTGAGGTACATCCAATTCTGCTGCTGGTGGATTGCATCCATCTATGGAGATGTCAATTCTAGCTGGCGTATTAGCAGCAGGGACGTGTGAATAGACAATCTTCTGGTTGTCTGTGAACTTATCCAGTAAAAGATGTACTGTATTCTGAATGTGAAGGATCTTCAGGATCTCATTTTCACATAGATTAGTATGCGGATCATATAGGGACAAAGAGTTCTGGTCCCAACTAATGGTCTCAGTAGCTTCAGGCTTCTTAGACTGTGTGCCTAGTTTAGGAAAAAATTTTTCATCAAATTCACAGTCAGTAAAACGTGCCTTGAATGCGTCCCCCATTAGGGGTTCAAGGTATCTAATAATGGAGGGCGAATCAAAACCAATATAGATACATATACAATGCTGAGGACCCATTTTGGTCCTCTGAGGTGGTGCTATTGGGACATATACCTGATCACTCCATATTTTACACCTTTTTTCTGCACGTTTGCATGCCATTTCGATCGCTCGAATCGCGCTTTTCACGATTTTTCGGCAATATTGCGATGCTTTTCACGATTTCTTGTTTTTGTCGAATTTCAGGAGATTTCGAGCGATTTGGAGTGATTCTGAGATACACCCACTCCGGAGTGTCACCCGTGACTCCTTCGAGTAGAATTTTGCTATTGGAGAGGAGTGGGAGAAGAAAGAACGTCGTAGGAGCGACGAGGGAGCAAAAATACGAAGATTGTGCATTTGAGCATGTCACTTGGCCGAGTGAAGGAGTCACTCGGTCGACCATCGAGAACCTGCTCGGCCGGCCAGATCGGACACGCGACAGACTAAGTATCAGCGTGCACTCGGCCGAGCATCGCCAGCCCACTCGGCCGAACCACGGAGACACCACTCGCCCGAGTGGCATCAATACGACGGCAACAAAAAGTCCAGACTTACTGTAATTTGTCAGTCGACTCCCGAGTTCCGACTCGGCCGAGTGAAGAAATCCCCTCGGCAGAAGCAAAGAAAGTCACTCGGCCGAGTGACTCCCAAGGAGCTGACCCCCAAAAGTCTGAAGTTACTGGAATTTGTCAGGATTTGTCACTCGGCCGAATGACATTTGTCACTCGGCCGAGTGAGCCGCGCTGCCTGTAGCGTAAATTGCGATTTTGAGGCTGCGCAGAGGCATTTTCGTCAGAGTATTTTGGGCGATTTTGGGGGGTATTTAACCCCAGTTTTTAACCTAGTTTAGGGAGCTTTTTCAGAACTTTTTGCAGCCTTTTTTAGATTACTTTTAGGAGATTAGATTGAGCTTTTAAGGGAGAGAGAAAAGTGTTATTTTGTTGGATGCTATTGAATCTCTATTGGTTTGTCTCTCCCTCTATCAAAAACCTCATTTTTATTGATATATTGAATATTGCAATGAATTCTATTGATTTTATTTGTGAATTTCTATTGAATTTCATTATGAATTGTGAGTAGTTTTATCGTCTTAGGGCGTAGTGATGAACCATACGAACCCTATTTCTAATTTGTGATAAATTGGTGAAATTATTTCTAGGATTGATTAGGGTTAGTTTGGGATTGATTTAATACGAATAGCTAGGGATTCATACCGATTGGAATTTGCAAGAGATTGGATCCCAACTCGAAAGGAAGCCCTAGAAATTTGAATTGGGTTACATTTGGATTTCTCCGGAATCGGTTTGCAAGAGATTGGACCGAAACTAGGCATTTTGATTGCAATTCTATACCAATTTCCGTTTGCAAGAGATTGGACGGGTAGGAACTATCCCAACCTAGGTCGTAGCTCGAGTTTGCACGAGAGTGGGCTCGAGATACGATTGAACGATGATGTTGTTCTTCACGCTAGCTTTTCTAGGTGAGGGTTTGCAAGAGATTGGACCCTACCTTAGGTTTGCTATAGACCGGAAATAGCGCGAGAGCTTGAGCTTGGTTCTACATTTAGTTGCAACTAGTTCACCTGAATTTCGAGTCTAGCAATTAAGAAACCTACGAATCACAATGACGAGATACGGTTTGTAGCGGGGATTCCCTACCCCCTAGGCGTCTTTATTAATTTGATATTCCTTTTATACAATTGAACGACTATGACCTCTTTATTGCGAACATTTCTCGACTGTTCTTATAGCCAGGTGAGTTGAAGAAGACACTGTTATTTGGCCTCCTCGTGTTCGATACCCGCTCGCTGCTACACCGTGCGCTTGCGGTAAGACTAGCGAGTCGCGTGCCCCGGTTGCGTGTTCGCACTCTCGGGGCTCCGACCAAGTTTTTGGCGCCGTTACCGGGGAGGCTGATCACTCTATATTTTACACCTTTTTTCCACATGATTGCATGCCATTTAGATCGCTCAAATCACGTTTTTCACGATTTATCGACAATATTGCGATACTTTTCACGATTTGTTGTTTTTGTCGTATTTCAGGAGATTTGGAGAGATTTGGAGTGATCCCGAGATACACCTACTCCAGAGTGTCACCGATGACTTCCCCGAGGGGTATTTTGCTATTGGAGAGGAGCGGAAGAAGAAAGAACGTCGTAGGAGCGACGAGGAGGCAAAAACAATCAGAATGGGCATTTTTGGTGTCTCACTCGGCCGTGTGAAGGAGTCACTCGGCCGACCAGCGAGACCCCGCTCGGCCGACCAGATCGGACGCGCTTCAAGTGTGCACTCGGCCGAGCATCAGAAGCCACATCGGCCGAGTGACGAAACTCCGTCCGCCCGAGTGGCACTCAGACGACGCCCATCAAAAAGAGCCAACTTACTGTTTTTCGTCTGCCTGAGCTTCAGATGTCCCACTCGGCTGAGTGGAAATTGCCGACCGCCCGAGTGAATAGAAGCCATCGGCCGAGTGACGACAACTCACTCGGCCGAGCGACACCTGAAGTGAAGACCCCCAAGACCCCATACTTACTAGAAATTCTCAGTGTTTCTCACTCGGCCGAGCGACTTTTGTCACTCGGCCGAGTGAGCCGCGCTGCCTGTAGCGTAAATTGCGATTTTTAGGCTGCGCAGGGGCATTTTGGTCACGGTTTTTTGGGCAGTTTTGGGGGGTATTTAACCCCAGTTTTTAACCTAGGTTAGGGAGCTTTTTCCTTTGCGTTTTGCAGCTTTTTAGATTAAACTTTTAGCTTTTGATTCTTGTGATTGGAGAGGAGAGAAAAGTTTATTTTTGGTTGGATTATTGGAGAACTCTATTGGTTTGTCTCCCTCTTCATTAAAAATCTCATTTTTATTGCTTATTTGAATATTGCCATGAATTCTATTGTTATTTCAATTGATTATTTTTGCAATTGTGATATGAATTGTGAGTAGTCCTAACGTCTTGGGGCGTGGGGATGAACCCTACGAGCCCAGTTTCCGATTTGTGATGATTCGGTGGAAATATTGCTAGAATTGCTATTAGGGTTAGTTTGGATCTATATACTACGGATAGCTAGGTGTTCATATCGATTGGGATTTGCAAGAGATTGGATCCCAATTCGATAGGAAACCCTAGAAATCCGAATTGGGTTGAAATTGAGTTTTCGTAGTATCGGTTTGCAAGAGATTGGACCGATACTAGGGTTCTCGGTTGGAATTCCATACCGATACCCGTTTGCAAGAGATTGGACGGGTAGGAACTATCCCAACCTAGGTGGCCCGAGTTTGCACGAGAGTGGGCTCGGGACGCGATTGAATGATGATGTTGATCCTAATGCTAGCTTGCCTAGGCTAGGGTTTGCAAGAGATTGGACCCAAACCTAGGATAGCTATAGACCGGCAACAGCGCGAGAGCGTGAGCTAGGTTTTACATTCAGTTGCAACTAGTTCATCCGAAATTCTACCCTAGCAATTGTGATACCAATGAATCACATTGACGAGATACGGTGAGTAGCGGGGATTCCCCATTCCCTAGGCGTCTTTATTTGATTTTATATCTCCATACTTTGTCTGACGATTGTGACAGGATCGCCAAAAGGCAAATTCCCTCTTTTCTGTTCCTATAGCCAGGTTGTTCGGAGCAGGCACTGTCATTCGTCCTCCCTGTGTTCGATAACCCGCTCGCCGCTACACCGTGCGCTTGCGGTAAAACTACACGGTCGCCCTTTTGGGTTACATCTCGGAGCGATCAAGTTTTTGGCGCCGTTGCCAGGGACATCATTTTGACGGTGTCCAGCATCGACCACCCGGTTATTTTTCTTTCTTTCTTTACTTTCTTCTATATCCTGTTCTAACTCTGTTTGCAGCCTTATTTGCATACTCTCCCCGTATTTTGCATAAGACCTTAACAGGGAGAATGGAGGATGCAATGTCGACAACGGAACTCAGTCAGGGAGATTATGACTCCTTCACAGACCTCCTTAAGGAGCTTGTCGATGAGGTCCATGCCACAGGAGCATTTGCTATCGATATCGAGGACCCCGATGAACAACTGTTTGTCAGTTTTGTGATGGATCAAGTCTCCCCGGATGGGACTATCAGGGGCAATGTCAGAGTTGATGTGATAGACGACAAGTTATATTTCGAAGACGGTAGAACAAGTGTCGAAGAGCACTATACTCCCGAAGAATCTTTCGAGCAAACCAATGTTCAGTGAGTTACACTTTATGAAACTCACTCTTGCTTTTATGAATCGTCTGATGTGTTTCTTGATTCCAGGAACGAACCGGAGCAGAGTGAAGGTTTTGACGATGCTAGCACAGAATCGGAGAGCGCCTATTTCGATGCATCGTCCTCACTAAGTAGTGAGTCTGAGTCTTCGCATGAGAGCACGCCACCTGAACATGAGCTAAACTCGGATGACAAGGAAGAAGCCAAACTCATGCGAGCTGATGAAGTAGAAGGAGCGGCACCTCTTGAGGTAGAACTTAAACAATTACCACCGAATCTAAGGTATGCCTTTTTGGGTAGTAAATTAACTTTTCCGGTGATAGTTAACTCCCACCTCACGCATGATCAACTTGAGAGACTCCTAGACGTTCTTAGGAGCCACAAAGATGTCCTTGGCTACACTATCTCCGATCTAAAAGGGATAAGCCCTAGGCTTTGCACACATAGGATCCATTTGGAGGATACCGACGCCACCTCCATAGAGCCTCAAAGGCGGTTAAACCCGAACATGAAAGAGGTGGTTAAAAAGGAAATCCTAAAATTGCTCGACGCCGGTATTATTTATCCTATCTCTGACAGTAGATGGGTAAGCCCCGTTCACGTCGTCCCCAAGAAAGGGGGGATGACAGTTGTAAAAAATGATAAAGGTGAGCCCATTTCTACACGCACCGCCACGGGATGGCGAATGTGCATTGATTATAGGAAACTAAATAAAGCTACCCGAAAGGACCATTACCCATTGCCCTTCATTGATCAAATGCTTGAACGCCTAGCTAAACATAAATACTTTTGTTATCTAGATGGGTATTCGGGATTCTTCCAAATCCCTTTGCACGAAGATGACCAAGAAAAGACCACTTTTACTTGTCCCTTTGATACCTATGCCTACCGTAGGATGCCGTTTGGTCTTTGTAATGCTCCCGCCACCTTTCAGAGGTGTATGCCATCCATATTTTCCGATTATATTGAAAATATTATGGAAGTTTTTATGGATGATTTTTCGGTTTATGGAAGTGAGTTTGACTCTTGTTTGGAAAATCTTACTAAAGTCCTTAAAAGGTGCCAACAAAACAATCTCACTCTAAATTGGGAGAAGTGTCACTTCATGGTCACGGAAGGTATAGTTCTCGGGCACCTTGTCTCCTCGAGAGGAATTGAGGTAGATAAAGCAAAGATTGAGGTAATCGAGAAACTCCCTCCTCCTATTAATGTCAAGGGCATTAGAGGCTTTCTTGGTCATGCGGGGTTTTACCGCCGCTTCATCAAGGATTTCGCCTCGATTGCCCGACCGCTTACTTCCTTGCTCGCTAAAGATACTCCTTTTATTTTTTCAGGGGAATGCTTGCAAGCCTTCAACACCTTGAAGGAAGCACTAGTTTCCGCGCCCATCATACAACCACCGGATTGGAGCCTTCCCTTCGAGCTAATGTGTGATGCTAGCTACCAAGCCATTGGAGCGGTATTGGGACAAAGGAAAGATAGGAAGCTTCATGCGATATTCTATGCGAACAAGACATTGGATGATGCGTAGAAAAACTATACAACTACCGAAAAGGAGCTTCTAGCGGTCGTCTATTCCATCGAAAAGTTTCGCTCCTACCTCCTTGGTTCCAAGGTGATTGTCCACACCGACCATGCGGCGTTGAAGTATCTTTTAAACAAGAAGGAGGCCAAACCTCGGTTAATTAGGTGGATACTCTTGTTGCAAGAATTCGATTTGGAGATCAGAGACAAGAAAGGTACGGACAATGTCGCGGATCATTTGTCTAGGCTTATTCATGACAAGGAGGATGAGAGTTTACCTATCGACGACACATTCGTGGATGAGAGGCTATACGCCATAAGGCCCGGAGAAGTACCTTGGTACGCGGACTTCGTCAACTACTTGGCTTGTGGAATTAAACCGCATGGGATGCTGGTCGCGCCCCGGCGTACACGTCCCGGGACGACGGTTGTAGTTTTACCGCAAGCGCACGGTATAGCGGCGAGCGGGTATCGAACACAGGGAGGACGAATGACCGTGCTTGCTCCTAATCAACCTGGCTATTTAGGGGGATAATTGCCTTGGGCGATCCTGTCACAATCGTCAGACAAAAGTGCGAAATATCAAATCAAATAGAGAACGCCTAGGGAATGGGGAATCCCCACTACTCACCGTATTTCACAATTGTGATTCGCCGGTATCGAAATCGCTAGGATGAGAATTTGGATGAACTAGTTGCAACTAAATGTGAAACCAAGCTCACGCTCTCGCGCTGTTGCCGGTCTATAGCTATCCTAGGTTTGGGTCCAATCTCTTGCAAACCCTAGCCTAGGGAAGCTAGCATTGGGATCAACATCATCGTCCAATTGCGCACCGAGTCCAATCTCTTGCAAACTCGGTCCACAATCTAGATTAGGATAGTTCCTACCCGTCCAATCTCTTGCAAACGGGTATCGGCGCGGAATTGCAACCGGAGATCCTAGCATCGGTCCAATTTCTTGCAAACCGATACTTCGAAAATCCGACTCCAACCCAATTCGGATTTCTAGGGCTTCCTATCGAATTGGGATCCAATCTCTTGCAAATCCCAATTGATGTGAATACCTAGCCATCCGTAGTAATTCGATCCCGATCTAATCCCTAATAACAATCCGAGCTCAATTTCTACCGGTTCGACACAAATACGAAATTGGGCTTGTAGGGTTCATCCCCACGCCCCAAGACGTGGAGACTACTCACTAATCATAGCAAAAGCACAATAATTGGCAAAGAAATAGACAATGGAATTCATCACAACAATGATATAAACAATAAAAAATAGAGTTTTTGCGGAAGAGAAGTGCAAACCAATGTAGATCTTCAATCAACCCAACAAAAATCCAAGTTTTTCTCTTCACCAATCACAATTAATAAAGCTAAAAAGTAGACTCAAAAAGCTGCAAAAAAAACTGAGAGGAGGCTCCCAAAACTAGGGTAAAAACAGAGCTTAAATAGCCCCAAAAATCGTCTAAAAATCCTGACCAAAACGCCCCTGCACAGCCTGTTTTCCGCAAATTTCGCTACAGGCAGCGCATCGCACTCGGCCGAGTGACGAAAGTCGCTCGGCCGAGTGAAAACCCTGTCAATTTCCAGTAAGTCGTGGGCTTCAGGGGTCTTCAGTTCGGGGGCGGCTCGGCCGAGTGAGTTGTCGTCACTCGGCCGATGGCTTCACTTCACTCGGGCGGACGGGATCTGCCACTCGGCCGAGTGGGTCTTCTGAAGCTCAGAGGCCGAAAAACAGTAACTTCGGTCTTTTTGAGAGCCTTCGTCTGGGCGCCACTCGGGCGGACGTGGTTTCGTCACTCGGCCGAGTGGGTCTTCTGTGCTCGGCCGAGTGCACAGGTAACTCGTGTCTGAATTGGTCGGCCGAGCAGTGTCTCGCTGGTCGGCCGAGTGGCTCCTCCACTCGGCCGAGTGGGACACAAAAAATGCCCAAACTGGTCGTTTTGGCCTCCTCGTCGCTCCGGCGACGTCCATTCTTCTTCCGCTCCTCTCCAACAGCAAAATACCCCTCGGGGAGGTCGTCGGTGGCCGCCTAGATTACACGCATCTCGAGATCACTCCTAATCGCGCCAAATCACCTGAAATGCGACAAAAACAACAAATCGTGAAAAGCATCGCAATATCGTCGATATATCGTGAAAAAACATAATTTGGGCGATCAAAATGGCATGCAAACATGCGGGAAAAGGGTGTAAAATAAGGAGTGATCAAAATCCCCCAAGCTTGCCTCTTACTCGTCCTCGAGGAAGATAAGTAAAAAGCGAACCCGGTGGATTCGGAAAACGAAAACGGCGAAAAACGAAAGAAAATGAAAAAACGAAGAAGAATGAAAACCAAACGAAAATAAAGGAAGAAAGGAAGAAGAGGTAGGATGCTAGATCATTTTCTCAGGACGTGGGTTTCACTTACTCTTATGGCATGCACCGAGTGAGAAATACATGTCAAAGAATCTCATTTTGATATCATAGTAGAATAGTGCAAGTAGAAAATAGAAAACCCACGAACAACGGTATAATCATGAGAAACGGAATGATTTTAAAATTAACATCGCCTGAATCATCTAAAGCGGTATACAAGTCTCAGATCACACACTTTTCAATTGAACGCTTTCTATCTGGAGTATAAGAGCATCACATCATAGAATAGAGAGAATAGAAAAGTATGGGTTTCATGAAATGAATGCTAGGCTTAGATTTCTGGATTTCGTAAAGCTAGAAACAATCTCACCGAGTATAGAATATCACTTAGCCTAGGTTGTCGTGCTATGTCAAGTAGTCGCTCTCTCACACATCAATGGATCTCCTCCCCCAAGCTTATCTATAAGCGTGGTGGCACAAAAATATTTACATCCCCATTTTTATAAAGCTCCAAAGGCAAAGAAGAGAAAGAAGAAGGAAAGAAAATAAGCGAGATGGGATCTTTTATTGAGGATTTTTTTTTCTCTTTTTTTTTCTCTTTTTTTTTTCTTATATATCATATATACAATGATCCCAATTCAAAGAGAGATAATGATATACGAGAATGTTCCTCTCTCTTTTATTATATATATTTTTTTCTTTTTTTTCCCTTTTTTTTTGGAATAAGAGATTTGGAGCTAGGAATTAATAGCGGGGGAAATGCCATAAAATAGAATCACTAAGGGGAGATTCACCAATGATTTTAAAAGTAGAGAAATGTTGTTCAAGATTTGTGGAGAAAGAAATAAATATAACTCTCGGCTCACTCTATAAGACATGCACGACAACTTCAGCAGGGTGATCTAATCTACTCAGTTTCGGTCGCAAAAAAGCTAACTAATCCAGATATATCATAGCTAACAATCATTCAATCATCCGGAAGTGAAGTGTACAATTCATGCATATAGAAGTGATAAAGGAAAAGAAGTCAGTACTCCAGGTATAGGCATTCAATGCGTGAATCTTGGTGTGTTTTCTGTGATAGCATACATATGAATATTCAGGCTCAGCTAATAATAAAATTCCATCCATTTTCATGAGAAAAAAGTGTGGGCTCCTATTTCTAAATGCAAGCGAGTCATAGCATATGATATCAGGAATGAAATCTAAGACACGACAAATATAGCATGCATATAGAATAAGCTAACTCCACGCAGACATCATCACAGAAAATTCATCTCTAGCATGAGATGAAAAATAAGGAAGAAGTAAAGATAAAAGGAAAATAGAACTATGCAATGCGGCACACAGGTAAGTAAGGAAAACGTGATGCATGGCGAAACAAAAGGAAAATAACGAAAAATGAGTGCAAAAGTGAAAAGCGGTGTGAAAAACTGAAAATAAAGGTGGCAAATCGGAAAAAAGAACGTGAAAGCTCACTCCCCCAAGCTAAACGGCACAGTGTCCTCAATGTGCAAAGTGTGGCACACAGAGAGACAAGCAATGTGAGGGGCAAGTGAGGATGCATGCATGATGGGAAGAAAAAATATAAAAAAAAGAAAAGTAAGAAATGAAAATATGATGCGGAAATGATGCATGCACAGCTAGGAGTGATACGAAAATAAATACGGCACCCAGAACTCTCCCTCTCTCCCAAAAAAGATATATATAGATGTGATCAAAAATGAGAATCCCAAGTAGATGTGATATGATATGCACAAATAGATGCGATCAAAAATATAAACCCAAAATAAGTGAGGGGAGGGGGTGGACAAAAGGGCATCAGGACCCAGCAGAGACGGGCAGCACAACGACAGGAATGGATCAGGGCATCAAGAGTGCCTAAGAAGGCGGTGCCGCGCCGTCTCCGTCCTGAGGCGGAGGTGGTGGTGGTGGTGGTGTAGGCTGCTGAGCTGGGGTGGGCGTGGGAGTGGAAGCAGGTCGAGCGTGTGTGGGTGTGTGTGTGGGAACCTGCGGGGTGGGTGGGGGTACGCGCGGGAGACGCTCTAAGATCTGCGTCAGGCAGTAGTGGATCTGAGGGATCAGGTCAAAGCGTCCAGACAGCGTAGAGACGGTGGAGGACAGGCTCCGAAGGTCTCCTCTAAGACCACTCACCGCCACCTCAAGAGCACGTATGCTCTGCAGTACGGTGTCGGGTGGGGGTGGTGCAGAGGGACGCACCGGTCTAGGCTGTGCAGGGCGAGGCTGGCGCACGCGTGTGGAGTATGTAACGGGCTCAGCAGGGAATGGGACAAAAGGGGCCGCGCCTGGAAAAGTGGGCCTGGCCTCGGTGTGAGGCCGGGACGCCGGCTGGCGAGGAGTGGAGGCAGCGGCAGCAAAGGAGGCGTGCAAAAGAGGTAACGAGGTGGCCAGAGAGGTCCGTGGCACAGACGTGTGGACAGACGCCACGACGCTCTCGGAGAATAAGGCGGCGGTGGAGACAGAGGAATCTCCCGCTGGGGCAGAAGTGTGCGGTCCAAAAGGTGTAACCCCAGCGGAGATCATGCTAACCATGGTCTCCACGACCGAAGTGAACGAGGGCTCTCCGCACTCGACTATGGTCGGCGGGCGCTCGGGGAGTGCGGAGCAAAGGGGCTCCACGGACAGAGGGCCTGAGGTGGCAGAGGGAGTGGTGGGGACAGCCTCGGAAGTGGTGACAGTGGTGGAAGTGGGCTCAGCAAAAGTACTCTCGACACAGGCAGAGGTAGGGACAGAAGTGTGAAGAGCAGTGGAAATGTCAGGAACAGGCTGAGAGGCCACAGGGTCGACGGGGTGGGCAGCAGGCTCGGCAGGGTGCGCAGCAGGGTCTGCGGGAGCAGCGTGGGCAGCGTGGGCAGCGGGGCCCTGCTCGGCCTCCTCGGCCTCGAGCACGTAGGCGGCGGGGATGAGGACATCCATCGCCGGAAGCCAGTCAACGTGGGCTGGTGCAATCAGAGTCCGAGCAGGGCTCGGGAGAATCATGTAATCGGCCCCATAGGGGCCGTGCAACCAGACCCAGTGACGCTCGCCGTGCGGACGCAGCATCTTCATCCGGGCCATAACGTCTATCGACAAGGAAGTGGGGCCCGGAACGCGTCGCAGGTCGTCGGGGAAATCCTCGCCGGTCATAAGAGCCAGCAGGGTAATCAGGCCGCCGCAGCATATCGGTGAGCGAGCGCCCACCGATACAATGATGCGGTCTAAGTACCATGCCGCGATATCGATCACGACGGCGGGGACAAGCTCGTCTCCATCCCTAGATAGAGCTCTGGGACGTGTCATCGCATAGAGCATGTAAAGCTCTGGCGTAGACATCGTGCCCGGCTCATATCTGGCCAAAAAGGTAGTCGCCATGAGGCGCTGGGCAATGCGTAGGCAGGGATGTACGATGGCCGAGGCCTTGGCCCTACTAGGGTCAAAGGCGGCGTGGAGACCCGTGATACGTGCCCAGAAGGCACCGGCGTCGAAAGAGGGTGGAGGGATATGTGTGGGGCCATAACCGCGATCGGCTCCGGGGACTGCGGGCCATGAGAAAAATGCTCTCATCATGTCGAGAGTGACCTGGCACTCTCGATCCATGAACCGGAATGAGCATCCCTCATCGGTCCGGGCGATAGAACTCAAAACCTCAAGTGTCGGACGGGTAAAAGTATCCGCCGACACCTGGAAAAAATCTCGCCAGCCCACGTTGTCGTACAACGTGAGCATCCCCTCAAGTACCCCCAGGCGTCCTAGGTCAGCGAGGTGTGCGAACCTGGAGGGTACGATCGAGTGCTGGGAGATACGCTCGAAGACGGCGCGGTGTGCGTCGTCTCGGAACGTAATCCCGAGCGGCTCGACCAGTGGAGCCGGTGGTGGTGGCTGTGGATCGGCGGGGAGAGGCTGTGCGGGCTGTGGGTGCGCTGCAGGCTGTGCGGGGTGTGCGGGGCCTGCAGGCGGTGCGGGGTGTGCGGGGGACGGTGGAGGAGAGTCCTCCAACTCGTGGGAGGGGCCGGCATCATCCGGCCGCTTCCGCTTGGCGGAAGCTCTCTTCGACCGCGGCCGTGTCCGGGGCGGCATATCTGCCCCGAGCGCGCGCCGAAAAAGTGAAAAGTGCGGCGTGTGCACAAGAGTGGAAAGAGTTTACCCAAACACGCCGCGAGTGCTAAGTAGTGGAAGCGTGCGAAGTCCGCGCCTCCACGAAGTCCTGAGCAGCCCGTAGAAACTCCCCTGAGCTCCCCTAAGCTCCAAAAAGCAACCTGCGCATGGAAAAGCGATATCAGCGAGTAATAATCAAAATGTATGGAGCAATAGAGGTATAACAGATAGATATAGGAATTGATTTGGGTTAGGGGGGCGTTTAGCACATGGATCCTCAAAATATACACGAGGAGAGGAGAAAACGGAGAAAATAAGCGAACCGGAGGTGATCGGAGGCGGGGCGGCCGGCGGCGACTCGGGCGGAGTCCGGCGGCGGGCGGCCGGCGACGGCAGGCCGAGCGGCGGCGCGCGCGGGCGAGTGGCTGGGCGACGAGGCGAGATCGGGCGAGGGTAGGCGAAGGGGCGCGGGCGGATTTGGGATTTTAGATTTCGAAATCCGCGCCCCTTCGTCACTTATATAATAGAGAGTTACGACTCGGCCGAGTGACGTGGTCACTCGGCCGGGCGAGGCAATAGAAATTTTCTCCCCGATATCGCTTCGGCCGAGTGGCTTTGCCAGCCTCGGCCGAGTGGAGTAAGTCCATTCGGCCGAGTGACTCAAGCTACTCGGCATGACTCGCCCTAGGAGGGTATCCGTTTTACTCGGCCGAGTGAATATATGTACTCGGCCGAGTAGCAGTTCTTATGAAATGAGGAAAATAGACAGAGAGTTGGGTACAGCAGACTTCCCTCGTTCGTGAGCGGCTCGGCCGGACGAACTTCTTGACTCGGCCGAGTGACTAGTATACTCGGCCGAGTGAGCCTTAATTTCTGCTGTTTATCTTCGTTTGGACTCTAAACTCCGTCTTTCTTCCTCCAGTCGATTTCATGCTCCTCCTAAGCGTCGAACGCCTTCTTGGGGCGCTCCTCGTCGTCTCGTTCATCCTCCTCATGATGATCTACCTATCTTCTCTCCTGTCAAGAAAAATAGGACCCGTTATCACAAAATTTTGGTCTGGTGACTCAAAATACTAAAAATTTCTAAAACGAAAATAAAGAAAAACGAATGAGAATAAAGCAAAAACCGTCGGGTTGCCTCCCGACAAGCGCTCGTTTTAGGTCGTGAGCTCGACCCCCTATAATTTTCAATCAATGCGGGATGTTTGGTGCACATGAGATGCACCCGTCAAACTTTCCGGGGAGCGCGCTTGGATTCGGACGTGGCGGCGTAGCGGTCTCCCTCGGAGGTCTCCTATCTCGAATAGTGTTGGGGGGAGGCTCCCCCAAGCTAGCATTTGCCCCGGTCAACGGCTTAGCCGGCGATGCCGATTTCCGTACCGGCGGAGCTTTCTTTGGAGACTTTGATTTCGAGAGCTTGCAAAGCTCTCGAATCCTTGCGACATCAGCGTCGCCTTCATCTTCATCAGTGGAGAGGTCTGGGGAATCATCATTATTGTCCTCATGGCCTAAATCCGGGCTTTCATCCAATTCTTCATCAAAAAGGGCACCAATTGAGTGAGGAATCGCCTCCTCTATCACCTCATCAAGGAGGTCCATATAATCGAGCTCCTCATGGTAAGGCATGTGCTTCATTGCCTTGGGAATGTGGAGTTCCACCTCGATGTTTCCGATGTTTAAGGTTAAGGTACCTTCACGCACGTCGACGATGACTCCGGCGGTGGCGAGGAATGGGCGCCCAAGTATCAATGAGGTGTCTCCCTCCTCCTTAATGTCCATGATGACGAAGTCACATGGCAAGCATATTCCTCCCGGGACTTGAAGTGGGATGTCTTCGGCGATCCCCACCGGCCTTGTTATCCGTCCATCGGCTAATTGAATGCGCATGTCGGTGGGCTTCAACGTTGTCCCGGTGTTAAGCTTTAAGAACATGGAGAGGGGCATGAGACTCACACTAGCCCCAAGATCTACCAACGCCTTTTGAAGAGGCACACCGCCCAAAGTGCAAGGAATCCGAAAACTCCCCGGATCTTTGAATTTTGCCGGCTCCTTTTCTCTCTTGGTGAACCAAGAGCCCTCCTCGGCTAGCATGATCTTCTCCTTCCTCTTTCTCCCTGAAATCAAGTCCTTCAAGAATTTGGCATATGTGGGGATCTCGATAATGGCGTCAAGGAAGGGAATATTTAGGCTAACTCCTCTTAGATACTCGAGGAATTTCGCTAGCCTTTTCTCCATTTTCGCTTTCGCTAGTCTTTGGGGGAATGGGACCGGCGGCATGAAGAGCCTCTCCTCAGTTAATAGCTCCGCCCTAGATTTCTCCTTGTCTTGTGGCTCCTTCTCCTTATCGACCTCAACTACCGGCTCAACCGGCTCCAAGCTTTCCTCCACGGCCTCCTCAATAGGAATCATGGCGGGGGTGGTGTCCTTCCCGCCTCTAGTTGTGACGGCAACTACGGCGTTGATGTGGCCCGTGTTGCCCCGTGGGTTTTGCTCCGGTTGCGCCGGCAATCTTTGAGTGTTTCGGTTGAGCTCCGCTAATTGTTCCGAAATTTGAGCCACTACGGTATTGAGAGAATCTTGTCCCGCCTTCAAAGTAGCATTCACCTTGTTTTGCTCGACCATGAACGCCTCCACTCTAGTTTCGAAATCGGATCTTTGTGGAGCTTGTGGAGGGTTTTGGTTTTGATTCCTCCACCCTTGGTTGTATCCGGGAGGCCTATAAGGTGGGACTTGTTGCTTTGGTTGGAAGTTTTGTTGTGGAGGCCCCCTCGGCGGATAGTATTGTTGTTGGGGTGGTGGTGGTCGAGCTTGATTAGGCGGTTGTTGTGGCGGGTTCAAAGCTCCTTCATTGTTGGCGTAGGAGAATCCCGGGTGATTTCTTGCGGCCGGATTGGACCAATACCCTTGGTTCCCCGCAACATATTGCACTTGCTCCAAGGATCCTTCTCCTTGCTCTCCTCCCGAATACATGGCTTGAGATTGGTCTTGCCAATCACTCATTTGGCTTGCCGGCGTGGAGGTGGAAGGGCTTCCTTGAGGCTCCGTGATGAATTTCTCCAATCTCTCCACCACCTTGTGGAGAGAATCGAATTTTCTCGTAAGCTCCGCTACGGCCTTTGCCTCGTAGATGCTAGTCGGCTTTAAGGAGGACGTAGAGTGTCCTCGCTCATCGCCCCATTGTTGGTTATTAGAGGCCATCTCCTCTATTAGGGCCGTAGCTTCCTCGGGAGTCTTTGACAAGATTGCACCATTCGCCGCGGCATCAATAATTTGTTTGGTCCCCGGTTGGAGACCGTTGTAGAAGCTGTGCACTAACTCCCAATCTTCTATACTGTGGTGCGGGCACTGGTGCTGCAAATCCTTAAATCGCTCCCAAGCTTCATAGAGCGTCTCGTGTGGTCCTTGCTTGAAGGACATGAGAGCGCTCCGGATCTTCACCGTCTTGGATGGTGGATAGAATTTATCAATGAATGCATCCGCCAACCCGTCCCAAGAGGTGAAAACTCCGTCAGCTTGCGTCCTCAGCCAATAGAGTGCTTTGTCCTTTAGCGTGAAGGGGAAGAGGCGCAGTCTGATGGCATCAATCGGGACCCCCGGCATTTGGAAAGTGGCGCACTTCGACAAGAAAGATTGGATGTGGTAGTGGGGGTTCTCGTGAGCGTTCCCATGAAAGGGGTCTTGTTGCATCAAAACCACCAACCCCGTCTTTAGCTCGAAGTTCTTGTCGGCCGCCAACTCCGGCACGGCGATGGATGACGTAGTAGAAGAGGTTTTAGGCCGAAGCCTATCGCGAATAGATATTATTCTCGCCATTCTCGCCGCCAATTCTTCAGGAGTTTCCCGGTTGGTCATAAACCCCCCTTCCGGATATTGCCTCCTTCCCGCTCTGAGTCTCCGCGCGGTACGTTCGATCTCGGGATCGAATAATAGGGCTTCGGGATCCGCCGTAGATCTCGTGTACATGCACAGTGAAAGCAGAGTTTCAAAGAGATGATTAGTACCGTGGAAGGGTTAGGTAGAAATAGCAAAGGAAATAATAATGGTAAAAGAAATAAAATAAAAAGAAAATAAAAGAAAGAAATAGCTAGGTGAAAAAAGAATCAAACGCAATCGCCTCCCCGGCAACGGCGCCAAAAACTTGGTCGCGCCCCGGCGTACACGTCCCGGGACGACGGTTGTAGTTTTACCGCAAGCGCACGGTATAGCGGCGAGCGGGTATCGAACACAGGGAGGACGAATGACCGTGCTTGCTCCTAATCAACCTGGCTATTTAGGGGGATAATTGCCTTGGGCGATCCTGTCACAATCGTCAGACAAAAGTGCAAAATATCAAATCAAATAGAGAACGCCTAGGGAATGGGGAATCCCCACTACTCACCGTATTTCACAATTGTGATTCGCCGGTATCGAAATCGCTAGGATGAGAATTTGGATGAACTAGTTGCAACTAAATGTGAAACCAAGCTCACGCTCTCGCGCTGTTGCCGGTCTATAGCTATCCTAGGTTTGGGTCCAATCTCTTGCAAACCCTAGCCTAGGGAAGCTAGCATTGGGATCAACATCATCGTCCAATTGCGCACCGAGTCCAATCTCTTGCAAACTCGGTCCACAATCTAGATTAGGATAGTTCCTACCCGTCCAATCTCTTGCAAACGGGTATCGGCGCGGAATTGCAACCGGAGATCCTAGCATCGGTCCAATTTCTTGCAAACCGATACTTCGAAAATCCGACTCCAACCCAATTCGGATTTCTAGGGCTTCCTATCGAATTGGGATCCAATCTCTTGCAAATCCCAATTGATGTGAATACCTAGCCATCCGTAGTAATTCGATCCCGATCTAATCCCTAATAACAATCCGAGCTCAATTTCTACCGGTTCGACACAAATACGAAATTGGGCTTGTAGGGTTCATCCCCACGCCCCAAGACGTGGAGACTACTCACTAATCATAGCAAAAGCACAATAATTGGCAAAGAAATAGACAATGGAATTCATCACAACAATGATATAAACAATAAAAAATAGAGTTTTTGCGGAAGAGAAGTGCAAACCAATGTAGATCTTCAATCAACCCAACAAAAATCCAAGTTTTTCTCTTCACCAATCACAATTAATAAAGCTAAAAAGTAGACTCAAAAAGCTGCAAAAAAAACTGAGAGGAGGCTCCCAAAACTAGGGTAAAAACAGAGCTTAAATAGCCCCAAAAATCGTCTAAAAATCCTGACCAAAACGCCCCTGCACAGCCTGTTTTCCGCAAATTTCGCTACAGGCAGCGCATCGCACTCGGCCGAGTGACGAAAGTCGCTCGGCCGAGTGAAAACCCTGTCAATTTCCAGTAAGTCGTGGGCTTCAGGGGTCTTCAGTTCGGGGGCGGCTCGGCCGAGTGAGTTGTCGTCACTCGGCCGATGGCTTCACTTCACTCGGGCGGACGGGATCTGCCACTCGGCCGAGTGGGTCTTCTGAAGCTCAGAGGCCGAAAAACAGTAACTTCGGTCTTTTTGAGAGCCTTCGTCTGGGCGCCACTCGGGCGGACGTGGTTTCGTCACTCGGCCGAGTGGGTCTTCTGTGCTCGGCCGAGTGCACAGGTAACTCGTGTCTGAATTGGTCGGCCGAGCAGTGTCTCGCTGGTCGGCCGAGTGGCTCCTCCACTCGGCCGAGTGGGACACAAAAAATGCCCAAACTGGTCGTTTTGGCCTCCTCGTCGCTCCGGCGACGTCCATTCTTCTTCCGCTCCTCTCCAACAGCAAAATACCCCTCGGGGAGGTCGTCGGTGGCCGCCTAGATTACACGCATCTCGAGATCACTCCTAATCGCGCCAAATCACCTGAAATGCGACAAAAACAACAAATCGTGAAAAGCATCGCAATATCGTCGATATATCGTGAAAAAACATAATTTGGGCGATCAAAATGGCATGCAAACATGCGGGAAAAGGGTGTAAAATAAGGAGTGATCAGATGCCCACGCATCAAAAGAGGAGATTTTTTCATGAGGTCCGTAGCTATTTTTGGGAAGATCCATACCTCTTCAAGATATGCAAAGATAGTGTTATTCGGAGGTGTGTTTCTAAAGAGGAGGCAACGTCTATCATTTTGCATTTCCACGGTCTGCCATGCGGGGGACATCATGCCGCCTCTAAGACAACCGCTAAGATTTTACAGAGCAGATTCTTCTGGCCAACAATGTTTAGAGACACCCACGACTTTGTAAAAGGGTGCGATAGATGCCAACGGACCGGGAATATCTCCAAACGCAATGAGATGCCGATGAGGCCCATCCAAGAAATTGAGCTTTTTGATTGTTGGGGAGTAGACTTCATGGGACCATTTCCGTCGAGCAATGGTAACAAATACATCCTATTGGCCGTTGACTATGTCTCCAAATGGGTGGAAGCAATCGCTACACCTACTAATGATGCAAGGGTCGTCTCTAAGTTTTTCAAGCAGAACATCTTCCCACGCTTCGGAGTGCCTCGTACCTTGATAAGCGACGGGGGGAGCCACTTCATAGAAAACAAGTTTCAAGCCATGCTGAAGAAGTACGGGGTAAACCATAGAGTTGGCATGGCGTATCACCCCCAGACAAGCGGCCAAGTGGAAGTCTCAAATAGAGAGATCAAGAAAATTCTTGAGAAGACCGTGGATCGATCTAGAAAGGATTGGTCAATGAAGTTAAACGATGCTCTATGGGCATATCGCACGGCCTTTCGCACTCCCATCGGCACCACACTGTTCCGACTTGTTTATGGGAAAGCTTGCCACTTATCGGTAGAATTAGAACACTGCGCGTATTGGGCCATCAAGACCCTTAATTATGATTACAAGAGTGCGGCGGTGAGGCGACTCTTAGACATCAATGAGCTTGATGAGATAAGGAGAGACGCCTACGAGAGCTCAAGAATTTACAAAGAAAGGACCAAGATTCTCCACGATGCGCGCATAACCGTTACAGACTTCAAAGTAGGAGACAAGGTCTTGCTATATAATTCCCGGCTCCGACTATTTCCTGGTAAGTTGAGGTCACGATGGTCCGGACCTTTCACCATCAAGCACATACAACCGGGAGGGGCTTTCGAGTTGGAAAGCAAGGACGGAGCCACATTCAAAGTAAATGGTCAGAGGCTCAAGAATTATTCCGAGGGAGTCCCGATGGGAGAAATCAATAGAATATATCTCCTTAAGGGATGGCCGGATGATCTTTCATACCTCCTTGACGAGGTTATTGAGGAGGCGATCCCCCATTCAATCGGCGCTCTATTCAAGGAAGATTTTGAGGAAGGTCCGGATTTGGACCAAGAAGAAAAGATGGAGCATTCCCCCGACCTCTCCATGGAAATTGATGAAGGCGACGCTGATGTCGCGAGGATACGAGAGCTCTGCAAGCTCTCAAAGATGAAGACTCCAAGGAAAGCCCCACCGATACGGAAATCGGTGTCACCGGTGAAGCCGAGGCCCGGAGCAAGCACTAGCTTGGGGAAGTCACCCCCCAACACTACCCGAGGCAAAGGAGCACCGAGGGAGAACACGCCGCCGCAACATCCGAATCCAAGCGTTCTCCCCGGAAAATTTGACGGGTGCATCTCATATGCACCCAATATCCCGCATTGAATTGAAAAATCAAAGGGGGTCGAGCTCACGACCTTAAACGAGCGCTTGTCGGGAGGCAACTCGATGGTTATCGCTTTATTTTTTACTTTTCCTTTATTTTTGATTTAGAAATTATTAGTGTTTTGAGTCGTTTGCCCAAAAATTTCGTGATAACGGGTCCTATTTTTCTTTGACAGGAGAGGAGAACGAGGTACCTATCGTTAGGAGGATGAACAAGGCGACGAGGAGCGCTCCAGGAATGCGCTCGAAGCCTAGGAGAAAGATGAAATCGACTGGAGGAATAACAACAGAGTTTAGAGCCCAAACGAAGCCAAACAGCAGAAAACATGGTTCACTCGGCCGAGTATACTAGTCACTCGGCCGAGCACATAAGTTCATTCACCCAAGCGTCTCACGAACGAGGGAAGTCTGCTGTACCCAACTCTCTGTTTCTTTTCTTGATTTCAGTATAATTGTCACTCGGCCGAGTATATATATTCACTCGTCCGAGTACAACTGATACGCTCCTTGGGCGAGTATTGCCGAGTAGCTTGTGCCACTCGGCCGAGTGGACTTACTCCACTCGGCCGAGGGTGGCAAATCCATTCGGCCGAGTCGTAAATTTTTTCCTATTAAAGGCACACGGGCTCGGGCGCGAAATACGAAGCGTTATATCTTTCCAGCGCCCGAGCCCCGCACCCCCCGCTGCTGCGATCTCGACTCACACCCTCCCTCACCCGATCCGCCACCCCACCACCGCGCTCGGCCACCCACCTCCGGCCGATCGTCGCCACCCCTCGCCCGAGTCGCCGCCGGCGACCACCTCGCCGGCCGAGCTTCGGTATCCTAATTTTTCGCCTATCCTCTTTTGCATATTTTTCGACGATCCGTGTGTTAAACGAGCCCCAAAACCAAATCAACTTCATTATCTCTCTATCATACCCCTAACTCCCCATACATTTTGAATATTACTCGCTGATATCTTCGTTTGATGTGCAGGGTATATTGGGGAGCTTAGGGGAGCCCAGGGGAGCTTCCGGGGATCGTTTTGGGCTACGTGGAGGCGTCGTCTTCGCACGCTTTCATTACTTTGCTCTCGCGGCGTGTCGCGGTATACTCTTTCCTTTATTTTATGCACGCCGCATTTTTCACATTTTTGGTGAGCACCCGGGGCCCACATGCCGCCCCAGACACGGCCACGGTCGAGGAGAGCTTCCGCCAAGCGGAAGCGGTCGGATGAGCCCGGCCCCTCCCACGAGGTGGACGACTCTCCTCCGCCTACACCACCACACCCCGTTCACCCCGCACAGCCTGCAGACCCCGCACACCCCGCACAGCCTGCAGAGCCCGTTCACCCCGCACAGCCACTCCCTGCCGCCCCACAGCCACCACCACCGGCTCCACTTGTCGGGCCGCTGGGGATAACGTTCCGGGACGACGCACACCGCGTCGTCTTCAAGCGCATTTCCCAACGCTCGATTGTACCCTCCAGGGTCGCACACCTTGCAGATCTAGGACACCTGGGGGTACTTTAGGGGATGCTCACGTTGTATGACAACGTGGGTTGGCGATATTTCTTCCAGGTGTCGGCGGACACGTTCGTCCGTTCGACACTTGAGGTGCTTAGTTCTATCGCCCGGACCGACGAGGGATGCTCGTTTAGGTTCATGGACCGAGAGTGCCAGGTCCTCTCAGTATGATGAGAGCTTTCTTTTCGTGGCCCGATGTCCCCGGGGCCGACCGTGGTTACGCCCCCACTCACATTCCCCCACCTTCCTTCGATTCCGGCGCTTTTTGGGCCCGGATCACGGGTTTACCTGCTGCCTTCGACCCTATTAGGGCCAAGGCCTCAGCCATCATCCACCCTTGCCTCCGCATAGCTCAGCGCCTTATGGCGACTACCTTTTTGGCGAGATATGAGCATGGGACGGTGTCCACGTCGGAGCTTTATATGCTCTACGCGATGACGCGCCCCAGAGCTCTATCTAGGGAGGGCGACGAGTTGGTCCCCACCGTCGTGATTGATATCGTGAGCTGGTTTTTGGATCGTATCATCGTATCGGTGGGCGCTCGCTCACCGATATGTTGCGGCGGTCTGATCACCCTGCTCGCCCTGATGACCGGCGAGGACTTTCCCGATGACCTGCGACAAGCCCCGTGCCCCACTTCATTGCCCATAGACGTCATGGCCCGGATGAAGATGCTACGTCCGCACGGTCAGCGGCACTGGGTTTGGTTGCACGGCCCCTACGGTGCGGATTACATGATCCTTCCGAGCCCAGCTCGGACACAGATTGCACCAGCACAGGTGGACTGACTTCCGACGATGGATCTCCTAATCCCCGCCGCCTACGTGCTTGAGGCCGAGGAGGCTGAGCAGGCTGAGCAGGCCCACACTGCACACGCTGCACACGCTGACCCCGCTGCTCCTGCTGACCCCGTGGCCCCTCAGCAGCCCGATATTTCTGTTGCTCCCGACACCTCTGTCCACACTTCTGCCGGTGTCGGGAGTACCCTCGCTGAGCCCACCACCACCACCACTCCCACCACAGCTGGCCCTCTGTCCGTTGAGCCCGTTTCCTCCGCCCTACCCGAGCGCCCACCGACTATAGTTGAGAGCGGAGAGCCCTCTTTTGCTGCCGTCGTGGAGACCGTGGTTTCCACCTCTGTCTCCACCGCAGCCGTTTTTTCTGAGAGTGTCGTGGCGTCTGTCCACACGTCTGTGTCACCGACCTCTCTGGCCGCCTCGTTGCCACTTTTATACTCCACTTCCGCTGCTGCTGCCTCCACCTCATACCAGCCTGCGCCCCGGCCTCGCACTGAGGCTAGGCCCACTCTTGTGAGCACATCACCTTTCCTCCACATGCCTGCTGAGCCTATCCACTACACCACCAGAGTCCGCCAGCCCCGTCCTGCATAGCATAGACATGTGCGTCCCTCTGCACCACCTCCCCCCGACACTGTACTTCAGAGCATTCGTGCTCTCGAGGGGGCGGTGAGTGCCCTCAGAGGCGACCGCTATGGCCAGCCGCTTCGACCTACTTCCGGGCATTCACTATTGCCTCACTCAGATTCTCGAGCGGCTGCCTCGCGTACCCACTCCCACCCAGCAGGTACCCACCCCCACTCCTACACACACCCAGCCTGCTTCCACACCCACACCCACTCAGCAGACCGTACCCCAGCCACCACCACCACCACCTCCGCCTCAGGACGGAGACGGCGCAGCCCCACCCTCTTAGGCACCCTTGATGACATTGATCCTTTTTGCCGTCGTGTTGCCCGTCTCTGCTGGGTCCTGATGATTTTTTGCCCACCCCCTCCCCTCACTGTTTTTGGGTCCACATTTTGTTCACATCTTTCTATATCATTTTTCGGGAGAGAGGGAGAGTTTTTGGTGTCACACTTTTATATCTGATTCACTCCTATACCTGCATGCATCATGTCCGCATCATATTTTTCATTTCGTTGTTATTTATTTTCTTTTTCCTCATGCATGCATCCTCACCTACCCCTCACTTTACACGTCTCTCGGTGTGCCACACTTCGCACATTGAGGACACTGTGCACTTTAGCTTGGGGGAGTGAGTTCTCACGTTCTTTTCGATTTACTACCTTTATTTTTAGCTTTTTCACGCCATTTTCCGCATTTGCCCTCACTTTCATCATTTTTTCTTTTCTTTTACCATGCATCACGTTTTTTCTTATTTTCTTTGTGTGCTGCATTGTAAATAGCTTTATTTTCCCTCTTTATCTTTATTTCTTTTTCATCTCATGCTAGAGATGACTTTTCTGTGATGATGATGACGTGAGGTTAGCTTTCTCTATGCATGCTATATTTATCATGTCTTAGATTTTATTTCTGATATCATATGCTGCGATTTGCCTTGCATTTAAAGATAGTAACCCACACTTTTTCCGCATGAAAATGGATGAAATTTTATTATTAGCTTAGTCTGAATATTCATATGTATGCTATCACAGAAAACACACTAAGATTCACGCATTGAATGCTTATATCCGGAGTACCGTTTTCTTTTCCTATATCACTTCTATTTGCATGATTTGTACATTTCACTTCAGGATGATTGAATGATGTTAGCTATGATAAATCTGGATTAGTTTAGCTTTTTTGTGATCAACACTGAGTAGATTAGATTACCCTGCTGAAGTTGTCGTGCACGTCCTATAGAGTGAACTGAGAGACATATTTATTTCTTTCTCCACATATCTTGAACATCAATTCTCTATTTTAAAATCATTGGTGAATCTCCCCTTAGCGATTTTAATATATGGCATTTCCCCCCCGCTATTAATTCCTAGCTCCAAATTTCCCAAAACCAAAAAGAAAAAGAAAAATTCTTGTATATCCTTATTTCTCTTTGATTTGGGATCATTGTGTATATATGCTATTAAAAAAAGGGAGAAAAAAAAAGAGAGAAAAAGAAAAAAAAGAAAAGAGAAAAGAATCTCAATAAACGATCCCATCTCATGTTCTCTCTCTTTCTTCCCTCTTTTTGTTTTTATTTTTATTACTTTTGGAGCTTCATAAAAATGGGGATGTAAATATTGTTTTTTATGCCGCCACGCTTAAAGATAAGCTTGGGGGAGGGGATCCAATGATGTGTGAGAGAGTGACTACTTGACGGTGCACGACAACCTAGGCTAAGTAATATTCTATACTCGGCGAGATTGTTTTAGCTTTACGAAATCCAGAAATCTATGCCTAGCACTCATTTCATGAAATCCACGCTTTTCTATTCTTTCTATTCTATTGCGTGATATTCTTATACTCCTCATAGAAAGCGTTCAATTGAAAGTGTGTGATCTGCGATATTGTATACCGCTTTAAATGATTCAGACGATGTTAATTCTAAAATTATTCCGTTTTTCATGCTATAACGATATTCTTGGGTTTTCTATTTCTATTTGCACCATTATACTATGATATCGAAGTAAAAGTCTTTGACATGTGTTTTACGTTCGGTGCATGCTATATGATTAAGCAAAACCCACGTCCTGAGAAAATGATCTAGCAGCTTCCCTCTTCGCTTTCTTCTTTCTTCTTCGTTTTTCGTTTTTCGATTTTCGTCGTTTTCGTTTTCTGAGTCCACCGGGTTCGCCTTTTACTTATCTTCCTCGAGGACGAGTAGGAGGTAAGCTTGGGGATTTTGATCACTCCATATTTTACACCTTTTTTCCGCATGATTGCATGCCATTTAGATCGCTCAAATCACGTTTTTCACGATTTATCGACAATATTGCGATACTTTTCACGATTTGTTGTTTTTGTCGTATTTCAGGAGATTTGGAGCGATTTGGAGTGATCCCGAGATACACCTACTCCAGAGTGTCACCGATGACTTCCCCGAGGGGTATTTTGCTATTGGAGAGGAGCGGAAGAAGAAAGAACGTCGTAGGAGCGACGAGGAGGCAAAAACAATCAGAATGTGCATTTTTGGTGTCTCACTCGGCCGAGTGAAGGAGTCACTCGGCCGACCAGCGAGACCCCACTCGGTCGACCAGATCGGACACGCTTCAAGTGTGCACTCGGCCGAGCATCGGAAGCCACATCGGCCGAATGACGAAACTCCGTCCGCCTGAGTGGCACTCAGACGACGCCCATCAAAAAGAGCCAACTTACTATTTTTCGTCTGCCTGAGCTTCAGAAGACCCACTCGGCCGAGTGGAAATTGCCGACCACCCGAGTGAATAGAAGCCATCGACCGAGTGACGACAACTCACTCGGCCGAGCGACACCCGAAGTGAAGACCCCCAAGACCTCATACTTACTGGAAATTCTCAGGGTTTCTCACTTGGCCGAGCGACTTTTGTCACTTGGCCGAGTGAGCCGCGCTGCCTGTAGCGTAAATTGCGATTTTCAGGCTGCGCAGGGGCAGTTTGGTCACGGTTTTTTGGGAAGTTTTGGGGGGTATTTAACCCCAGTTTTTAACCTAGGTTAGGGAGCTTTTTCCTTTGCGTTTTGCAGCTTTTTAGATTAAACTTTTAGCTTTTGATTCTTGTGATTGGAGAGGAGAGAAAAGTTTATTTTTGGTTGGATTCTTGGAGAACTCTATTGGTTTGTCTCCCTCTTCATTAAAAATCTCATTTTTATTGCTTATTTGAATATTGCCATGAATTCTATTGTTATTTCAATTGATTATTTTTGCAATTGTGATATGAATTGTGAGTAGTACTAACGTCTTGGGGCGTGGGGATGAACCCTACGAGCCCAGTTTCCGATTTGTGATGATTCGGTGGAAATATTGCTAGAATTTCTATTAGGGTTAGTTTGGGATCGATATACTACGGATAGCTAGGTGTTCATATCGATTGGGATTTGCAAGAGATTGGATCCCAATTCGATAGGAAACCCTAGAAATCCGAATTGGGTTGAAATTGAGTTTCCGTAGTATCGGTTTGCAAGAGATTGGACCGATACTAGGGTTCTCGGTTGGAATTCCATACCGATACCCGTTTGCAAGAGATTGGACGGGTAGGAACTATCCCAACCTAGGTCGTGGCCCGAGTTTGCATGAGAGTGGGCTCGGGACGCGATTGAACGATGATGTTGATCCTAATGCTAGCTTTCCTAGGCTAGGGTTTGCAAGAGATTGGACCCAAACTTATGATAGCTATAGACCGGCAACAGCGCGAGAGCGTGAGCTAGGTTTTACATTCAGTTGCAACTAGTTCATCCGAAATTCTACCCTAGCAATTGTGATACCAATGAATCACATTGACGAGATACGGTGAGTAGCGGGGATTCCCCATTCCCTAAGTTTCTGCAAGAAGCAGTAATAGCTCGGATAACAGAAGGGGGAATACAATAAGCTTGCATCCAGAAAGAGACTATACCGTAAATAACAGATCGAACCGGCTCAATTTTACCAGAGATAGAAAGCAGCGATGACGACCATCCCAAGAGCCTCTTTTTACATTTATCCAACATTCGACGGAATAAGGAAGCTTTAGGATAATTAGAAGACATCGGCAGACCCAAATAAGTAATAAGAGAAGTCACCATTTTAATACCTAGGCTATTTGCCAGGTCTCTAGGATTGCACACACCTTTGCTGAAGATGGCAGAACTCTTTTCCCAATTAATATGGAGGCCAGAGAAAAGATTAAAGTTGAACAATAATTCCTTAAGCCCCTTAAAGGATCGGGGATTTGCCCTGCAGAAGACTAGGAGATCGTTTGCAAAAAGGAGATGAGATATAGACCCAAACCTTCGCATAGGTTGAATAGAGCGAGTGGATTCAGCTCTGGACATGGGGAGAGAAAAAGCATCCATTACTAGAACGAAGAGGTATGGAGAGAGAGGATCACCTTGTTGAAGACCTCTATTGGACGAAGAATAGCCCTCTGGAGACCCCTCAATTAACACAGAGAACATTGGATAGAGATACATTCCGAGATCCAATTAATAAACCTGCCCATGAATCCCATCTGATGAAGAAGGAAGAAAATGAATTCTCTATTTACACTGTCAAATGCCTTCCTGAGGTCTAGTTTTAAAGAAGCTCTGGCCCCCATAGGATTGCTGAAATCACAGATCTGCTTATGAGCAATGAGAGTGCAATCTGCCAGCAGTCTGTCTTTGAGAAATGCAACCTAGTTGGGAGATATAAGATTACATATGACATGCTTTAATCTATTACTTGAGACCTTACTGATTGTTTTATAAATGACATTGCAACAGGCAATAGGCATGTAGTCACTTAATCTAGTTGCATTGGTGCTTTTAGGAACAAGTGTAAGGAAGGTATGGTTAACATGAGGTAGAATGCGGCCAGAATTAAAAACAGATGGAACTCCATAGATAACATCATTACCAACAACATCCCATTCTTGCTGGAAAAAATAAGCGTTGAAGCCATCTGGACCAGGGGCTTTGTCTTTCCCGATTTGGAACATATCAGTCTTGATCTCAATAGCAGAAACATTTCTAACCATCCAATTTTTGGCCTCCAGGGTAAGCTTACGCTTTGGTATTAGGTTTGGGAACACATTCCAATAATCATCTTGCTTATATAAATTCATGTAAAAGAGAGGGGCTTCCTTTCTCAGAACTTCAGAGGTAGACTCTCTTTCACCATTCACATTAATAAGGTGGCTCAGATTGTTATGACAATGCCAGGACTTCATAGCCAAGTAAAAAAATTTAGAGTTTCTATCACCTAATGTTAAAAAATTTTGCCTGCTCTTTTGTCGCAAGTCTTGCTCCTCGACATCCAAAGCTGAGGCTAGTTTGAAAGAGGCCATTTTATCTTGCTGTTGCAAATAAATGTCAACATGCAATCGAATGTCCTGTTGCAAGTTATCCAAAACCTGGCGGCATGAATTAGTGTGGAGTGACTTCCTGTGCTCGGTAGCCCAGCATTTTAGCTTATCCTTTAAATATTTAAGATTATTGACAAGTCTGTGCATTGCCGACACCGCCAATTGAGAGCCCCAATTGTTACAGACAAAGTCATGGTACCCAGGGAATGAAGTCCAGGAATTATAAAATTTAAACGTCTTAGGAAAAGATGATACCTTAGTGTGGAGATTAACAAGCATAGCGGTATGATCACTCGTACCAGCAGGGGAGTATTCTAAATAAGAATGTGGCAGCAGCTGAATCCAGTTAGCATTGCAAAGTACTCTGTCTAGACGGGCCGTAATGCAGCTAGCACCAACATGCTTATTGTTCCAGCTGAAGCGACGTCCACTACATTTTAACTCGATGAGTCGACAACTCCCTATGCAATCATTGAACGCATCCATAGACTGAGAATCAACTGCACGTCCCCCTACTTTTTCACTGGAACTTCGAATGCAATTGAAGTCGTCGCCCACCAACCAAGGATTATTATTAAAAATATAAGAATCAGCAAATAAATCACACCAGAGAGGAATTCTGGAGTGAGTAAGGTTATGACCATAGACTGTTGTTAAACCCATAGGGAGACCCGCTGCATTGGTGAATATAGTAGTAATATGCAGTGAGGAAGCCGAAATGATAGAGCAGCTCCAATGAGATGATTTGAAATAAATCACAATTTTGCCTCCATTATGCTGAGTCCTGTTATCAAAACACAACCATCCTCTGGGAAAACACTTTGAGATCCTTTCTTCATTGCAAGCTTCGACCTTAGTTTCAAATAAGCGGACAATGGATGGATCTTGCTTTCGAATCATGTATGTGAGATCTGCACGACACGAGACATTATTGAGACCCCGAGTGTTCCAGAAAAAGACTGACATTACAAAAATTGGGTGGATGGGAGAGCACTTGAAGAGACAGCAAGTCTTATGCTCCGTCTAATTACAGAAGGGGATACATGGCAAGTTTTACCTTTAGTCTGAGCCACCATTTCTCTTAGAATAGCGTGTTCAGCATCCCAGTCCAGGTTATGCATGGTAGGGTCAAGGGGCGGTTCTGTATCATCAGATTATTGAAGGAGAGATGGCCTTGGGGTACGCCTTCTAACAGCAGCAATATTGACTAATTCAAAGCCTACAGCTCCAGTTGCTTGCCATGGAGAATCCACAGTAGCAGAATTACTACATTCGCCCTTCTCTTGTTGATGGTGTTGATGTGTTATGCCAAATTTTTTATTTGTTTGTCCCAAAACTGGATGAGTATGTATATGAATTGGGCTAGGAGCTGCATCCTGTAGCGTGAAGTTTTGGGCCAACTCATCAGTTGGCAGAATACCCTCATCTACAAAGCTGGCCTCCTCAGCATTCACCAAAATGCTAGCAACTTTTGTAGGATTCACATCCCTATTAGCTTCTGGTCGATTATCCAGTTGGATTGAAGGGGACTCTTGAGCACGCTTCGCCAAAGGGAATTGATTGTCCTTATGGCCGAAACATGAACATCCGCCACATTTTGGGGGTTCACCCTGATATTTGACTTGTATAGAAATCGTAGATAAATCATCCCTCTCAATCAAAACACTTCACTGAAGCGCATTCTTAGCATCAACTTCAACCAAGCATCTAGCATTTGAAATTCTATCTAGATTTGCAATAGCCTTATCAAGACAAATAGGAACACCTACCGCACTAGCAATGATATTAAAGATATCCATTGTCCACATCGTGAGAGGCAGGTTATGGAGATGAACCCATACCGAAACCGCTGTAAGGATATCTCGATCATGTTGGGTGGTTGCCGTCCAGTTTTGAAGCACCACAAGACGACCATCAAACAGCCAGGGGCCCCATGTAAAATTGCATCACGATCATCCTCATTATCAAACTTGAAGTAAAAATATCCATTTTCTCACGAAAAAATTCGAAGTCCCCCTTTTATACGCCATAATCTTTCCATACACGCTTTGATCTGACCAAAATATGGGACATCGCCTAAGACGTAGCCAACAAGTGTATTCTACCAACGAGAAGCTCCAACCTCTATCATTGAATCCGCAATCTTCACCTTCGCCACCCCTTCCTCAATGAAGGTGGGAGGAATATGAGACATCACGAGGGGGTCTGCTGATCACTCCGTATTTTACACCTTTTTTCTGCATGTTTGCATGCCATTTAGATCGCTCAAATCGTGTTTTTCACGTTTATTCGACAATATTGCGATGCTTTTCATGATTTGTTGTTTTTGTCGTATTTCAGGAGATTTGGAGCGATTTGGAGTGATTCTGAGATGCACCCACTCCAGAGTGTCACCGACGACTCTCTTGAGGGGTATTTTGCTATTGGAGAGGAGGGGAAGGAGAAAGAACGTCGTAGGAGCGACGAGGAGGCGAAAATATGAAGTTTGGGCACTTTGAGCATTTCACTCGGCCGAGTGAAGGAGTCACTCGGCCGACCATAGGAAGCCCGCTCGACCGGCCAGATCGGACACGCAACAGAGCTATATTAGCGTGCACTCGGCCGAGCATCACCATGCCACTCGGCCAAGCACCGAGTCACCCCTCGCCCGAGTGGAGCCAAGACGACTGCAACAAAAGATGCCGAACTCTCTGTTTTTCGTCTGTATAGTCCCGATGACTGACTCGACCGAGTGGAAAAAGACGGTCCGCTCGAGTGACAACCGACGTCCACCGAGTGACGAAAGACCGTCCGCCCGAGTGACCTCCGAGGAGACGACCCCCGAGACCCCCAACTCTCTGTTTCTGTACAGGGTTCGTCACTCGGCCGAGTGACATTTGTCACTCGGCCGAGTGAGCCGCGCTGCCTGTAGCGTAAACTGCGGATTTGAGGCTGCGCAGGGGCATTTTCGTCAGGGTTTTTTGGGTGATTTTGGGGGGTATTTAACCCCAGCTTTTAACCTAGTTGAGAGAGCTTTTTTCAGAACTTTGGCAGCCTTTTTAGATTAACTTTTTAGAGATTAGATTTAGCTTTTAGAGAGGAGAGAGAAGTGAGATTTTGTTGGATGCTATCTTGTTCTTCATTGGTTTGTATCTCTCTCCCTCAAAAACTCCATTTTTATTGATTTGTTGAATATTGCTATGAATTACATTCATTTTACTTGTGAATTTCTATTGAATTTGATTATGAATTGTGAGTAGTTCATCGTCTTAGGACGTAGGGATGAACCCTACGAGCCCAATTTCGAATTTGTGATGAATTGGTGAAACTATTGCTAGGATTGATTAGGGTTAGTTTGGGATTGCTATAATACGAATAGCTAGGGATTCATACCGATTGGGGTTTGCAAGAGATTGGATCCCAATTCGATAGGAAGCCCTAGATATTCGAATTGGGTTGCGATTGAATTTCTCCGGAATCGATTTGCAAGAGATTGGACCGAAACTAGGGTTTTCGATTGCAATTCTATACCAATACCCGTTTGCAAGAGATTGGACGGGTAGGAACTATCCCAACCTAGGTCGTAGCTCGAGTTTGCACGAGAGTGTGCTCGAGATACGATTGAACGATGATGTTGTTCTTCACGCTAGTTTGCCTAGGTTAGGGTTTGCAAGAGATTGGACCCTGCCCTAGGTTTGCTATAGACCGGCAATAGCACAAGCGCGTGAGCTTGGTTCCACATTTAGTTGCAACTAGTCCACACAAATTTCAAGTCTAGCAATTGTGAAACCTACGAGTCACAATGATGAGATACGGCAAGTAGCGGGGATTCCCTATCCCTAGGCGTCTTTATTAATTTGTTATTCCTTTATTACATTTGAACGACTGTGACCGCATATTTGCGAACATTTCTCGACTTTTACTATAGCCAGGTGATTGAAGAAGACACTGTTATTAGGCCTCCCTGTGTTCGATACCCGCTCACCGCTACACCGTGCGCTTGCGGTAAACTACAGTGTCGCCGCTCCGGGACATGTATCCGGGGCGCGATCAAGTTTTTGGTGTCGTTGCCGGGGAGGCAATAGTGTTTGATTCCTAACCTAGCTATTTTTTTTCTTTTTGTTTTATTATTTCTATTTTTATTTTGCCCTTCCGTTGTGCGAACTATTTCTTTGAAACTCTGTTTTCCCTTGCATGTACACGAGATCCTCGGTGAACCCCGAAGAGATACTATACGATCCGGAGATCGAGCGTACATTGAGGAGGATCCGAGCGGAGAGGAGCCCGTCACGAAAGGAAATTTTATGACCCATCCTGAGACACTAGAAGAATTGGCGGCGCGAATGGCAAGGATCATCTCCATAAGAGATAGGCTTCGGCCTAAGACGTCTTCTACGACCTTGTCCATAGCCATGCCGGAGTTGGCGGCCGACAAAAATTTTGAATTGAAGACCGGATTGGTGGTCCTTATGCAACAGGATCCTTTTCATGGGAACTCCCATGAAAACCCTCATTACCACATCCAGCTCTTCCTATCAAAGTGTGCCACCTTCCAAATGCCGGGCGTCTCCGTGGATGCTATCAGACTGCGCCTCTTCCCTTTCACACTCAAGGACACGACATTATATTGGTTGAGGACGCAAGCTGAAGAAATCTTCACCACTTGGGATGAGTTGGCGAGTACCTTCGTCGAAAAATTTTACCCGCCCTCCAAAACGGTGAAGATAAGAAGTGCTCTCATGTCCTTTAAGCAAGGACCACAAGAGACTCTCTATGAAGCATGGGAGTGCTTCAAGGACTTGCAACATCAATGCCCCCATCATAGCATTGAGGATTGGGAGCTTGTCCATAGCTTTTACAATGGACTCCAACCGGGGAAGAAGCAGATTATTGATGCCACGGCAAATGGAGCCATTTTGTCGAAGACTCCCGATGAAGCTACAACCTTGCTTGAGGAGATGGCCTCGAACAACCAACAATGTGGGGACGAGTGAGGACATTCTTCATCCTCCTTGAAGCACACAAGTATCTATGAGGCCAAGGCCGTGGCGCAGCTTTCTAGCAAGTTGACTCTCTCCACAAGGTAGTGGAGAGATTGGAGAAATTCATTACGGAGCCTCAAGGAGCCCCTTCAACATCCATGCCGACAAATCATATGAGCGATTGGCAAGACCAATCTCAAGACATGTAAGTAAGAGGAGAGCAAGGAGAAGGAGCTTTGGAGCAAGTTCAATATGTCGCGGGGAATTCTGGATTTTGGGCCAATCCGGCCGCTAGAAACCATCCGGGTTTCTCATATGCCAATAATGATGGTGCATTGAACCCCCCGCCACAACAACCTCCTCAAGCTCGGGCTCCACCACCACCACAACCGAATTATCCACCAAGGGGGCCACCGCAACAAAATTTCCCACCGAGGCAACAAATGGGACCATATAGGCCACCCGGGTATAATCAAGGGTGGAGAAATCCCAACCCTCCACAAGCTCAACAACGTTCGGATTTTGAAGCTAAGGTGGATGAGTTTATGGAGGAACAAAGAAAGATTAACGCCACCTTGAAGGCGGGATAAGATTCCCTCGCCACCGTCGTCGCCCAAATCAGGGAGCAACTTGCTTTGCTCAATAGGAACAACCAATAATTGCCGGCTCAACCCGAGCCGAATCCACGGGGCAACACCGGGCACATCAATGCGGTCGTTGCGGTTACAACGAGAGGAGGGAAGGATACCACCCACCACCCTTGACTCAAATTAAGGAACCCGTGGTGGAGAATCTACAAGAGAGCGAGCCGACAATTGAAGTTGAAAAGGAGAAGGAGCCGCAAGGGGAAGTGAAGTCTAGAGAGGAAGAGCTTATTGATGAGCACCGATTTATGCCACCGGTACCCTTCCCTCAACAGCTAGCTAGAGCCAAGATGGAGAAACGGCTAGCCAAGTTTCTTGAGTATTTGAGAGGGGTGAGCCTCAATATCCCCTTCCTCGACGCTATGTAGGATCCTGCCAAAACAGAGTTAGGATCGATAAATGAAGTTGAGACTTACGCTTGTGTATGCAGCACGGTAGTCTACGAACATCGCCTTCGGATTCGCCACAACGGATCGAGTCTTCTCACGAACGGAGTAAGGCTACTAAATCCACAATCTAAATCTCTACTTTTAGATTAAGAACTTGGATAAAGGGAGAGGAAGTATTTCGGCAGAGCTTCGCTAGAATGAAGATGCATGCAAGAATGCCATGCAAAGTGTAAGGAAAATGGCTAACCCTTGGGTCTTATTTATAGCCCCCAAGGTAGTTATTTTAGGGTAAATTGTTCCTTTGGAACAATTTAACTAAGGTGTACCATCGTACATGGCATATTATATGCTTAAGTTGTACCACATGCATGGTACAATATAAGCTTAAGATATTACCCCTTTATTAGCCATATGTCGCATGCACTAATGCACATATAATGCGACTTTCCCATTAATCTAGAGATCCTCTCCGAAAGGGAACATATTCCCTTTGCGCACGACTTCGTGTACGCGACGTTCGAGGTCCGTATTCCCTCGTACATCCCCCACAAGGGTGTACTAACGTCTTCCATATCCAACATCTCCCACTCACACTTGAGGGGATTGTAAGAGAACGTCTTTCTCTTAGTTCTTTCATCTAGCATACCGAGAAATAGACCGTGCGACCGTCATGCACGTAGAGTCTGTTGTTGTGCACTTGTTAGAGATACACAACGACCTCGAAGGTGCAAAGTTGAGTAGTTCAACGCATGCTTTACCCTAGATTATTTCTTCACATTTCTTATACTTTATATTCAACAATTGAATCCCATCTGGATTACAATTGGCTGGCCAGCTTTGAATCATTAAAGTCCAAATGCGAATATGAAATCAATCTTCCTCTTCTTGCGAACCTTCTGATCTTGACTAGACTCGCTTTTCTAACGTGCCCCGCCGAGCCGAATTATCATAGCCCATAAGTAACACGCTAAGATAGCGATCATCTTGTCAAATCTAAAGGAACCAATTGGAGTCCTTGAGGGTAAGAGTTAAGACCCGTATGGCCTTTGAGTCTCACATAATAGCAAACACTATTGCTACTAACTCAGTGGTCGAAATGCATACGTGGTATGAACACGTATTACAACATCACTCCTTTCCCAGGGAGAGTATGTCTTAATGATGTTGTACGGATGAAAGATCAGACACCACAGTGCCTATCTTTTGAGTCCCCTTACTACCCATGAAATATTCCCGGACTCTCATCCTGCATAAGACAGATAGGATTTAAAAAATCCAATGAGATCTTTATATCCTTGTGATACAGATCTCAGATCTTTTGTAAGCATCCATATGATGCAGATCTTTCATTCGACTATCTTGTTAAAGTCATGACTCTAAATCATTCGTCTAATGATTTTGACTTTAAACTAGTCTCATCTCTATCTTATCCATCTGATAAGATAAGGCGGTTGCTCATGTGAGAGAGCCAACCTTAATCTGTCCGACATACACACAATTCAGCTGAGATTTCAAAAAAGTACACAAACATTTCTTAAGAAATTCATATGCAATGTTGGAAAAAAAACTTATTCTTTTATTAATTTTGATCATTTACAGACATGGGAATTTACATTGGTACAACTCAGCTCTTACGCAATCCTTGAGATGATAAGTGTTTGTAAAACACATCTCTGGGGATCGCCTTCGTAAGCGGATCCGCTATCATCTCATGCGTAGATATGTACCTTATGTCTACCTTCTTGGTCTTATCATAGTCTTTTGCAAATTTGTAGCGGATATCTATGTGTTTGGTCTTACAATGGAATTTCGGATCTTTGACAGAGGCTATAGATGCTTGACTGTCGCTGTGTATAGGTACAGCACCTGAGTCACTTGCATTAATTAGCCTGTCTAAGAACTTCCTAAGCCAAACAGCCTCTTGAACTGCCATGCTAAATGCTACAAACTCGGCTTCCATGGTTGAAAGTGCGATGCAGGATTGTTTCTTGCTACTCCAGGATATTGCACCAGATCCGAGTAGAAAAACATATCCTGAGGTCGATCGTCGCTCATCGAGATCACCCGCCCAATCAGCATCAGTGTAGCCTTCGAGCCTCAAGGCATCTCCTTGATAGCATAAAGCAAAGTCTGCAGTTCCTTTGAGATACCGCATTATCCTCTTAACCGCTTTCCAGCGTACTTGCCCTGGGTTGGATTGGTAACGACTTACCATTCCAACGGCAAAACAGATGTCCGGTCTTGTACACATCATAGCGTACATTAGACTACCAACTGCACTGGAATATGGAACTTTTTCCATAATCTCCTTCTCTTTTTGGTTCTTCGGACATGATTTCAGACATAAATTGTCGCACTTGTTTATTGGAGTATCAATGGACTTGCAGTCCTGCATATTAAAACGTTCTAGAACCTTCTTTATATAAGTCTCCTGTGAAAGAGAAAGAAGTTTCTTCGAACGATTCCTTGAAATCTTAACTCCAAGGATATATGCGGCTTCTCCCATGTCTTTCATCTCAAAAACTGATGAAAGCCAAGCCTTGATATCCATCACAAAGCCCTTGTCATTTTCGGCTATTAAGATGTCATCTACATATAGAGACATAATAACATACTTGTTCTTATTCCTCTTGATATATACACAGTTATCTTCATCAAGCATGGAAAATCCATTTGATAAGACAACCTCTTGAAATTGTATATACCACTGCCTCGAGGATTGTTTAAGACCATATATGGATTTAAGAAGTTTACAAACCTTATGTTCGTTTCCTTCTTTTACAAACCATGTTGGTTGTTCCATATATATCTCCTCGTCCAATTCTCCATTGAGAAAGGCAGTCTTTACATCCATTTGATGTAATTCGAGGTCTAAGCAAGCTACCATTGCCAGAATCAGGCGAATTGAGGTAAAACGAACAACAGGTGAGAAGGTCTCTTCGTAGTCTATCCCTTCCTGTTGCGTAAAACCTTTCGCGACAAGGCGAGCTTTATATCTGTCAATAGAGCCATCAGCCTTATGCTTGATCTTGAGAACCCATTTGTTCCCAATAGCTCTACGTCCTCTGGGTAAGTCAACTAAGTCCCAGACTTGGTTAACTTTCATGGATTCTAACTCCTCTTGCATCGCTTCCATCCATTTGTCTTTAGCAGGGCAAGATATGGCCTGTTTGAAAGTAGCAGGCTCGTCATCTTCTTGTAGTAAAGTCATAAAGGTTTGCGGAAATTCATCCTCAAATCTTAGAGGAGCCAACCTTGTACGACTACTACGTCGTATTTGAGATTCTTCAAGTCCTTGTTGACTTGAATTTAGATCAATTCTAATATCACTCCCACTTGGAATGTCGTTAGAATTGCTCCCACTTGGATCATTATTCCCATATGAAATAGGATAATCGTCATTCGTATAATCCATTGGTGAAGGTTGAAACGTATTTTCATTTTCACCAAGAATTCTCCCACTCGAATGAGGTAATCCTTCTTGATCATAAATCTCAAATAGATATAAGTCCTGACTTATCTCGCCCTGTCTTGGAAATTCGTTTTCCAAGAAAGTGACATCCCTCGACTCAAACTCAATTAGCCCACCATTGTCTTCCTGACTAACAAAAACATAACCTTTGGAGTTTTCTGCGTATCGTATAAAGATACATTTCCTTCCCCTTGGCCCAAGTTTGCCATACTTATGGGAGGAAATATGTGTGTAGGATGCACAACCCCAAGGTTTCAAAATGTTTAAGGCAGGAGACCTTTGGTTCCACAACTCATAAGGAGTGGAGCTAACTGATTTCGAGGGTACACGGTTTAAAATGAAAGTGGCCGTCAATAGTGCATCTCCCCAAAAGGTGATTGGTAAGTTAGCTTGCGCCATCATTGAACGGACCATTTCCATTAAAGTCCTATTTCTCCTTTCTGCAACACCGTTTTGTTGAGGAGTATAAGGCATAGTTACCTGATGTACTATGCCTTTTTCATCACAAAGTTCCTTAAAACTTATTGATTGATATTCACCGCCCCTATCGGTTCGCAAGACCTTAATCTTGCGATCTAATTGATTCTCCACTAAACTCATATAGTTTTTAAAGCAAGCCAAAGCTTCACTTTTGTGGGATATCAAATAGATATGTCCGAATCGGGTGAAATCATCAATAAAAGTGATGAAATAGGACTTTCCGCGTCTTGTCTTGACATTCATCGGACCACATATGTCCGAATGGATAAGCTGTAATGGAACCTCGGCCCTTGTGCCGGTTCCAAACGGCTTGCGACAAGATTTCCCCACAAGGCAATGTTCGCAGGTCGACATTTCAACCTTTGAAACATTGGATAGAAGGCCACGTTTGGCAAGTCTGTCCATACGCGTTGGTCCAGTATGACCAAGCCTTGCGTGCCAACAATTCACATCAGACTCATAAGTCTTAGAATTTGCAATAAGGAAATTTTCATTACATGAGGAATCATACATTGTACTCATTACAATAAATCCTTTAAATACAAACCCAGTACCAATAAGAGTATTATTACAACTTAAGTCCACATTACAATCATGAAAAAACCAGTTATAGCCAAGACCCATTAATACAACCACAGAAATTATATTCCTTCGAATATCTGGAGCGAAGAGGACATCATGAAGTAGGAGAGTGCGACCGTTGTCCAAGACTAGCTTGCAAGTCCCAACGCCTTTCACTTCAACACGTGTGTTGTTTCCTACATAGATCCACTTCGTTCCTTGGGGTATCCGGTGATACTCCACGAAGGACCGTCTGTCCCTTGCTATGTGGTCGGTGGCACCTGAATCAATTATCCAAAACGGATTAGATTCCACAAGAAATATCGAACTAGAAACACATATGTAACTAGTATATTTACAAGTTACCTCGTCCCCTCCACTCGTACACGAACGAGCATAGTGACCGAGCTTGTTGCACTTGAAGCACTTGATCCTCTTCAAGTCTTTCTTCTTGTGCCATTTCTTGTGCCCACCCTTATGTTTGGGTTTCTTGGTAGACTCATGTTGCTTATTACGTTCATTAGTGAACTTCGAACGATTTTTCCGTTTCTTTCCCCCGTGTGAGGAACTAGCAACCATGTGCACTTCTGCACTTGGTTTGGCAGCCGCAAGCCGCTCTTCCTCTAATTCGAGGTGCTTGGAAACATCGCTGAAGGTCTTGATGCTCTCATTGTGAGTGAGATGCATCTTCATTTGATCCCACCCATTTGATAGGGAACGTATGACTGCTTGGATTTGTTGCTCATCAGTGAGCACATGACCTGCGTCCTTTAACTTCGAGATAAGGTTCGCCATATGTCGCAGATGTTTCCCCATGGAATGATCTGGACGTTTCTTATATGTATCGAACCTTATAGTTAAGGCACGAAGTTTGGACACCGATGTGCCACCGAACTTCTCCTCTAGCTTGGACCATATGTCCATGGCTAGGTCATGTTCTCGGAAGATGCGCATTACGTCATCAGCCATACTGCTTAATAACGTAATGCGCGCTATCTTGTTCTTCCGAGACCAAGCATCAAAAGCTTCCTTGTCTCGTCGGTGTTGGGCCGTAGTGCCCAACTCGGGTTCAATCATAACGTTCTTTAGAGTTTCGAGCACTTCTTGCTCCTCTAGAACGTATTGTATCTTGATGGACCAAAGGTTGTAATTATCGCCGTTGAGTTTTTCACCTTTGTTTAACTCAGCGACGATATTCTTTGAAGCGGAAGACATTTTACTTTTAAAATGCTGTAAAAGACATAAAACCAAAGGTTTGATCAAAAAATTGCATTGAAAAATTCTTGGAATACAATTCCCATTTGAAGTGAAAGTAGAATATCCCTTTTGGATGGTTCTAACTTCAACTCCCACTTGGAATGATATTTATAATTTGATAAGTTACTTTCAAAAAATATTGAAAATGTTACTCTAGAATCGGAAAGGTCACTATGTTTCCAATCACCATCTAGATTAACTTTCAATATTTCTCCCTCACTTTATCAAAAGTTAGTACTCTTATAGTACTTTGCAGCGGAAAAGCATTTTTGAAAACGTATTTTTCAAAACGTATGAAAACGTATTTTTCAAAAAATTATATTTCAACTTAGTACACTTATGATACTAGTGACATATTCGACACTTCCTGGCCATTTGTCGGGAATGAGCCGTAGCCGTGCCTAAGTCGGATCCCCCTTTTGGGGATTCTTCTGCAAATTATCGTCGCCGGCTCCCGTATGGATCTAGGCGTTTCCCCCCGTATGAGAGAATTTTGATGCAGACGACTGTTGTTAGGCCCCGTATGGGCTAGTTGGCATGTTCATGTTCAACCAAGGCCTTTTGCCGAATTGGTCGACCAAAATCTGGTTTTCTTCACTCCCGGCCAGGGCCCCTGCCCTGGCCGGCCAGGGACGGCCTGCGGCAGCCCTGGCTACTGCCAGGGCCGGCCTGGCCACCGGCCTGGCCTCGGCCAGAGGCCGGCCAGGCCTCTGCCTGGCCTGGCCAAGGCCAGAGGCCCCTGGCCGGGGCCAGGGCCCCTGCCCTGGCCTCGGCCAGGGCGGCCGGGCCCTGGCCTGAGGCCAGGGCGCTGCCCTGGCCTCTGCCAGGGTGGCCCGGCCCTCGCCCGGGGCCAGGGCCTCTGCCCTGGCCTCGGCCAGGGCGGCCGGGCCCTGGCCTGAGGCCAGGGCGCTGCCCTGGCCTCTGCCAGGGTGGCCAGGCCCTGGCATGGCCGCGGCCAGGGCCTTCTGGCCCTGGCCGTGGCCGGCCATGGCATTTTTTTTGCCTTGATCGGCCATGGCCCTTTGGCCATGGCCGGTTTCCCCTTTCATGGGTGGCTGCACACCCCCGCCGGAGGGGGTTGTCGCGGTGGTTATTGGCCGTAGCCAACCCCCTCCGCATGGGGAGGGGGTTGCATGGCCTTCATAACCCATTTGGTCATGGTGCACATGCACAAAAAATTCATCTTCCCCGATGGGAATAACCACCACCTTCTTCTCCGGTGAAGCACCCGTTCGTCGAGGAAGTAGTTGTCCTCCAATGGCCGTGTGCCAAAAAATGAACCCACTTCAAAAATTCGTAAACTACGCGCTCCACATGAAGAGAGCGCCCATTCCCTATGAATGGAGACTCAGCATCCATGAAGAGAGCGAGTTTGACGATATGAACGGTCGGTTCTTCCCGTCACGGAGAGTTCCTGCCATATCCGTAATGACAGAAGACCCGAACGTGAAAAGAACAACCGCTGCGTTCTCTCCGTCACGAAGCGTTCCTACCATATCCGTAATGGTAGGATACCCATCCATGAAAAAGACAACGACTCGTTCATAGTTTCTCCGGGGCGAACCCGTATGGCTCCGATACCAATGTAGGATCCTGCCATAACAGAGTTAGGATCGATAAATGAAGTTGAGACTTACGCTTGCGTATGCAGCACAGTAGTCTACGAACATCGCCTTCGGATTCGCCACAACGGATCGAGTCTTCTCACGAACGGAGTAAGGCTACTAAATCCACAATCTAAATCTCTACTTTTAGATTAAGAACTTGGATAAAGGGAGAGGAAGTATTTCAGCAGAGCTTCGCTAGAATGAAGATGCATGCAAGAATGCCATGCAAAGTGTAAGGAAAATGGCTAACCCTTGGGTCTTATTTATAGCCCCCAAGGTAGTTATTTTAGGGTAAATTGTTCCTTTGGAACAATTTAACTAAGGTGTACCATCGTACATGGCATATTATATGCTTAAGTTGTACCACATGCATGGTACAATATAAGCTTAAGATATTACCCCTTTATTAGCCATATGTCGCATGCACTAATGCACATATAATGCGACTTTCCCATCAATCTAGAGATCCTCTCCGAAAGGGAACATATTCCCTTTGCGCACGACTTCGTGTACGCGACGTTCGAGGTCCGTATTCCCTCGTACATCCCCCACAAGGGTGTACTAACGTCTTCCATATCCAACACGCTATAGTGGAAATCCCATCTTACGCCAAGTTCTTAAAGGACTTGATCACGGGAAAGAAGAGGAATGAGAAGATCATGCTCGCGGAGGAAGGGACTTGGTTCACAAAGAGGGAGAAAGAGCCCGCCAAATTTAAAGATCCAGGGAGTTTCCGGATTCCTTGCACTCTAAGCGGCATCCCCCTACAAAAAGCATTGGTAGATTTGGGGGCTAGCGTTAGCCTCATGTCTCTCTCCATGTTCCGGAAGTTGAATACCGACACGGATTTGAAGCCTATCGACATGCGGATTCAACTAGCGGACGGGAGGATTACAAGACCGGTTGGGATCGCGGAGGACATACCACTACAAGTTCCAGGGGGCATATGTTTTCCATGCGATTTCGTGATAATGGACATCAAGGAGGAGGGCGATACATCACTTATACTTGGACGCCCATTCCTCGCCACCGCCGGTGTCATCGTCGATGTGCGGGAGGGGACCCTTACCTTGAACGTCGGCAACATCGAAGTGGAGCTTCATATATCGAAGGCAATGAAGCACATGCCATATCACGAAGAGCTAGATTACATGGACCTCCTTGATGAGGTCATTGAAGAGGCGATACCACACTCCATCGGCGCACCCCACGAAGATAACTTCGAAGAAGGCCTAGACTTGGCCGAAGAAGAGAAGATGGTGCACTTCCCCGATATCTCCATGGAAATTGATGATGGCGACACTGATGTCGCAAGAATACGGGAGCTCTGCAAGCTCTCGAAGTTGAGGACTCCGAAGAAAGCTCCACCGATACGAAGATCGGTGTCACCGGCAAAGAGGAAGACCAGAGCAAGCTCTAGCTTGGGGGAGCCACCCCCCAACATTGTCCATGACGAAGGGGTGCTGAGGAAGACCACACCCCACCATGATCCAAATCCGAGTGGTCTTCCATGCAAGTTCGACGGGTGCATCACGTATACACCCAACATCAAGCGCTAAGTTGAAGATTTAAAGGGGTCGAGCTCAAGACCTTAAACGAGCACTTGTCGGGAGGCAACCCGACTGTTATCGCATTTTTTTTATGTTGGGTTTTATTTTTGTTTTAGACTTTATTAGTGTTTTTGAGTCGTTTGCCCGAAAATTTTTGACAACGGGTCCTATTTTCTTTGACAGGAGAGGAGAACGAGATATCTATCATATGGAGGATGACTAAGGCGAAGAAGAGCGCTCCAGGAACGCGCTCGAGGCTTAGGAGAAGGAAGAAATCAACTGGAGAAAGAAAAACAGAGATTAGAGCCAAAACGGAGCATCACAGCAGAAACAGGGCCTCACTCGGCCGAGTACCATAGCCACTCGGCCGAGCAACCAACGTCGTCCGCCCGAGTGGCGCACCAACGAGGGAAGTCTGCTGCACCCAACTCTCTGTTCTTTTTTCGATTTCAGTATAAATTTCCACTCGGCCGAGTATATATCTTCACTCGACCAAGTGAAACTGATACGCTCCTAGGGCGAGGATTGCCGAGTAGCTTGTGCCACTTGACCGAATGGACTTTTTTCCACTCGGCCGAGGGTGGCAAAGCCACTCGGCTGAGTCGTATGAGGGGAGGAGTTTTTAAAAATATTTTTCGTTACGATCACTCGGCCGAGTGACACAGTCACTCGGCCGAGTCGTAACCTTTCCTATATAAAGCGCAGCGGGCTCGGCGTGGAATTCGAAGCGCCTTATTCCCAATTCTCGCCCGGGCCCATGCGACCGCTGCTCTCCTCGCCTGCTGTGACCACTCCCTCGCCCGAACGCCGCCCTCGACCACTCGACCGCCGACGGCCGAGCACCGACCACCGCACCCCCTCACCGCCGGCGACTCCCTCGCCACCGGCCGACCGCCGGTAACACCATTTCGCTCGTTTTCTCCAATTTCTCCTATTTTTTGATGATCCGTGCACCTATCGAGCCCCTACCCCAAATTAATTTCATTATCTATCTATTATACCCCTAATCCCCTATGTATTTTGAATTTTACACGCTGATATCGTTGTTTGAAGTGCATGCTATCTTGGGGAGCTTAGGGGAGCTTAGGGGAGCTTCCGGGGCGCGCTTTTGGCTTAGTGGAGGCGGCGTCTTCGCACGCATCCGCTGTTTTGCTCTCGCAGCGTGTTCAGGTACCTTCGTTCCATTATTTGACACGCCGCATTTTATATTAGTTGGGTGATCACTCGGGGCACACATGTCGCCCCGTACACTGCCACGCACTCGGAGAGCTTCCGCCAAGCGGAAGCGGCCGGATGAGCCCGGCCCCTCCCACGAGATGGAGGACTCTCCTCCGCCTACACCACCTCACCCCACACAGCCACAGCCTGCCGATCCAGTCGACCCACAGCCACAGCCAGCCGAGCACATCCACCCACAGCCACCACCGGCTCCTATCGTCGGGCCGCTGGGTATTACGTTCCGAGACGATGCACATCGCGTCGTTTTTGAGCATATCACCCAGCGCTCAATATTACCCTCTAGTTTCGCACACCTTACAGACCTAGACCGCCTGGGGGTACTCGAGGGGATGCTCACGTTGTACGACAACGTGGGTTGGCGAGATTTTCTTTATGTGTCGGCAGACACCTACGTCCATCCGACACTTGAGGTGCTCAGCTCGATCGCCCGGACCGCTGAGGGATGCTCCTTCCGACTTATGGATCGAGAGTGTCAGATCACTCTCGATATGCTTCGAGCGTTCTTTCAGTAGCACGCAGTCCCCACACCCGACCGAGCCTACGCCACCATACACATCCCTCCCCCATCCTTCGATTCACACGCCTTTTGGGCCCGGATCACGGGTTTACCTCAGGCCTTTGACCCTAGTAGGGCCAAGGCCTCGGCCATAGTCCACACCTACCTCCGCATAGCACAGCGCCTTATGGCAACCACCTTTCTGGCGAGGTACGAGCCTGAGACGATGTCGACGCCTGAGCTCTATATGCTCTACGTGATGACTCGCCCCAGAGTTCTTGATAGGGATGGTGTCACGATGGTCCCCGTCGTTGAGATTGACGTCGCTAGCTGGTTTTTGGACCGCATCATCGTATCGGTGGGCGCTAGCTCCCCGATATGTTGCGACGGCCTGATCACCCTGCTAGCTCTGATGACCGGCGAGGACCTACCGGCTGACCTTAGACGAGCCCCGGGCCCCACTGCACTATCGATAGACGTCATGGCTCGGATGAAGATGCTTCGTCCACACGGCCAGCGGCACTGGGTATGGTTTCACGGTCCATTCGGTGCTGACTACATGATCCTTTCGAGCCCCGCTCAGACACACATAGGACCAGCACACGACGACTGGCTTCCGGCGATGGATCTCCTGATCCTCGCTGCCTACGTGCTAGAGGCCGAGGGAGCTGAGCCTGCACCACCTGCACACCCTGCACCGCCAGTTGACCCTGTATTCCCTCAGCCTGAGCCTGCACTTTCTGCCACTCCAGACACTTCTGTCCCCACTTCTGCCAGTGTCGGGAGTACACGTGCTGAGCCTACGCACACCACGTCTACCACTACCACCACCACTGCTGTGCCCTTGTCGGTTGAGCCACTCACCTCTCTGCTACCCGAGCGTCCACCCACCATACTTGAGAGCAGTGAGTCTTCCTTTGCTTCCGTCGTGGAGACCCTATCCACTTTGATCTCCGCTGGGGTTTCACCTTTTGGACCCCACACTACCTCCCCAGCGGTCGACCCTTCTGTCTCCACCATAGCTGTTCTATCTGAGAGTGTTGTGACTTCTGTCCCCACGTCTGTGTCACTGACCTCTCTCGCTGCCTCGTCACCGATTCTGTCTTCCACTTCCACCGCTGCTTCTTCCACCTCACACCAGCCTGCGTACCAGCCTCGCACTGAGGCTGGGCATCCACTAGTGAGCACAACACCCTTTCGACCCATGCATGTTGTCCCGATCACCTACATTGCACGTATTAGACAGCCCCGACCTACTCAGCCTAGACATGTCCGTCCCTCCGCTCCACTACCCCCTGACGCCTTAGTTCAGAGCGTTCACGCTCTTGAGGGGGCGATGAGTGGGCTGTGGGGCAATTTTAGGGCCCTTTCTTCCACAGTCACCGCCATGCAGCACCGCCTCGAGCTACTTCCCGGCATTCACTTTTGTCTGACCCAGATCCTCGAGCGACTGCCACGACCACCACCCACCCAGCTAACTGTTCCACGCCCACCACCCCCACCACCACCCACCCAGCAGACTGTTACCCAGACACCACCACCCCCACCTCCGCCTCAGGACGGAGATGGTGCAGCACCACCAGCCTAGGCACACCCTTGATGCCATCGATCTTTTTTTTGTCGTTATACTGCCCATTCTCTGCTTGGTCCTGATGATATTTTTGACCACCCCCTCCTCCCATCACTATGTTTGTCCACATTTTGATCATATCATTCTTTATCCTTTTTCGAGAGTGAGGGAGAGTATTTTTGGTGACATACACATATCTGCATCACTCTTATCCTAGCATGCATCACATCCGCATCATTTTTTCCTTTTGTTTTTTATTTTATTTTATCTTTCTTTTTATCATGCATGCATACCCACCCCCCATCCCATTACACGTCTCTCGGTGTGCCACACATCGCACATTGAGGACACTGTGCACTTTAGCTTGGGGGAGTGAGTCTCACACTTTTTGCTTTCATCACCTTTTATTTTTAGTTTTTTCACGATTTTCCATTTTTTCACCCATTTTTCATCACTTTTTCATTTTTTTTACCATGCATCACGTTGTTCTTGTTTTTCTTGTGTGTTGCATTGTTAATAGTTTTATTTTCGTTTATCTTTATTTCTTTCATCTTTTGCTAGAGATGACTTTCTGTGATGATGATGACGTGGTGTTAGCTTTTCTCTATATGCATGCTATACTTGTCATGTCATAGCTTCTTATTTCTGATATCATATGCTATGTTCTGATGTGCATTTAGAAATAGTAACCCACTCTCTTTTGCTGTATGAAAATGGATGAAATTCTATTATTAGCTGATGTCTGATGATTCATATGTATGCTATCGTAGAAAACACACCAAGATTCACGCATTGATGCTTATATCTGGAGTATTGATTTCCTTTCTCACATCACTTCTATTTGCATGATTTGTACGCTTCACTTCGGGTTGATTGAAATGTTTGCTAGCTTTGATAAATCTGGATTAGTTTACTTTTTGAGATTAAACTGAGTAGATTATATTACCCTGCTGAAGTTGTCATGCACGTCCTATAGAGTGAACTGAGAGATACATTTATTTCTTTCTCCACATATCTTGAACATTATTTCTCTATTTTAAATTCATTGGTGAATCTCCCCTTAGTGATTCTATTATTGGCATTCCCCCGATATTAAAATCACATGCTCCAAACTCCCCAAAATCCAAAGAAAAAAAATACTTGTATATCCTTCTCTTTGATTTGGGATCATTGTGTATATATGTTCTAAAAAAAGAAAGAGATTTGAGAATAAGAAAAGAAAAGAGAAAAGTAGTTCGAAAACGATCCCATCTCATACACCTTCTCTCTTTCTTCACTCTTTAGCTTTTATTTTTTGTTTTCCTTTACTTTTGGAGCTTCATAAAAAAACGGGGATGTAAATATCGTTTTTTATGTGCCACCACGCTTATAAATAAGCTTGGGGGAGAGAATCGAATGATGTGTGAGAGAGCGACTACTTGACGGTGCATGACAACCTAGGCTAAGTAATATTTTATACTCGGTGAGATTGCTAAAGTTTTACGAAGTCCAGAAATCTACGCTTAGCATTCATTTCATGAAAACCACACTTTTTCTATTCTTTCTACTCTATCGTGTGATATCTCTTATACTCCTTATAGAAAGCATTCAATTGAAAAGTGTGTGATCTACGATGTTGTATACCGCTTTAGATGCCTCAGACGATGTTAATCTTAGAATTATTCCATTTTACATGCTATATTGATATTCTTGGGTTTTCTATTTCAAATGCACCATTATACTATGATATCAAAATAAAAGTCTTTGACATGTGTTTTATATTCGATGCATGCTATATGAGTAAGCAAAACCCACGTCCTGAGAAAATGATCTAGCAACTTCCCTCTTCGTTTTCTATTTCGTTTTTCGTTTTCCATTTTTCGCCTTTCCGCCGTTTTCTTTATCTTTATCCACCGGGTTCGCTTTTTACTTATCTTCCTCGAGGACGAGTAAGAGGTAAGCTTGGGGGATTTTGATCACTCCGTATTTTACACCTTTTTTCTGCATGTTTGCATGCCATTTAGATCGCTCAAATCGTGTTTTTCACGTTTATTCGACAATATTGCGATGCTTTTCACGATTTGTTGTTTTTGTCGTATTTCAGGAGATTTGGAGCGATTTGGAGTGATTCTGAGATGCACCCACTCCGGAGTGTCACCGACGACTCTCTTGAGGGGTATTTTGCTATTGGAGAGGAGGGGAAGGAGAAAGAACGTCGTAGGAGCGACGAGGAGGCGAAAATATGAAGTTTGGGCACTTTGAGCATTTCACTCGGCCGAGTGAAGGAGTCACTCGGTCGACCATAGGAGCCCGCTCAGCCGGCCAGATCGGACACACAACAGATCTATATCAGCGTGCACTCGGCCGAGCATCGCCATGCCACTCGGCCGAGCACCGAGTCACCCCTCGCCCGAGTGGAGCCAAGACGACTGCAACAAAAGATGACGAACTCTCTGTTTTTCATCTGTACAGTCCAGATGACTGACTCGGCCGAGTGGAAAAAGACGGTCCGCCCGAGTGACAACCAACGGCCACCCGAGTGACGAAAGACCGTCTGCCCGAGTGACCTCCGAGGAGACGACCCCCCGAGACCCCCAACTCTCTGTTTCTGTACAGGGTTCGTCACTCGGCCGAGTGACATTTGTCACTCAGCTGAGTGAGCCGCGCTGCCTGTAGCGTAAACTGCGGATTTGAGGCTGCGCAGGGGCATTTTCGTCAGGGTTTTTTGGGCGATTTTGGGGGGTATTTAACCACAGCTTTTAACCTAGTTGAGAGAGCTTTTTTCAGAACTTTGGCAGCCTTTTAGATTAACTTTTTAGAGATTAGATTTAGCTTTTAGAGAGGGGAGAAAAGTGAGATTTTGTTGGATGCTATCTTGTTCTTCATTGGTTTGTATCTCTCTCCTTCAAAAACTCCATTTTTATTGATTTGTTGAATATTGCTATGAATTCCATTCATTTTACTTGTGAATTTCTATTGAATTTGATTATGAATTGTGAGTAGTTCATCGTCTTAGGGCATAGGGATGAACCCTACGAGCCCAATTTCGAATTTGTGATGAATTGGTGAAACTATTGCTAGGATTGATTAGGGTTAGTTTGGGATTGCTATAATACGAATAGCTAGGGATTCATACCGATTGGGGTTTGCAAGAGATTGGATCCCAATTCGAAAGGAAGCCATAGATATTCGAATTGAGTTGCGATTGAATTTCTCCGAAATCGGTTTGCAAGAGATTGGACCGAAACTAGGGTTTTCGATTGCAATTCTATACCAATACCCGTTTGCAAGAGATTGGACGGGTAGGAACTATCCCAATCTAGGTCGTAGCTCGAGTTTGCACGAGAGTGTGCTCGAGATACGATTGAACGATGATTTTGTTCTTCACGCTAGTTTGCCTAGGATACGGTTTGCAAGAGATTGGACCCTACCCTAGGTTTGCTATAGACCGACAATAGCGCGAGAGCGTGAGCTTGGTTCCACATTTAGTTGCAACTAGTCCACACAAATTTCAAGTCTAGCAATTGTGAAACCTACGAGTCACAATGATGAGATACGGCTGAAGGATCCTGCCAAAACAGAGTTAGGATCGATAATTAAAGTTGAGACTTACGCTTGCGTATGCGGAACGGTAGTCTCGGAACTTTGCCTTCGGATTCGCCACGACGGATCGAGTCTTCTCACGAACGGAGTAAGGCTACTAATCCACAATCTAAATCTATATTTTAGATTAAGAACTTGGAAAGAGGAAGAGAAAGGATTTCTGCAGAGCTTCGCTAGGATGAAGATGCATGCATGAATTTCATGCAAAAGGTGTAAGAAATGGCTTACCCTTGGGTCTTATTTATAGCCCCCAAGGTAGTTATTTTAGGGTAAGTTGTTCCTTTGGAACAACTTAATTAAGGTGTACCATGATACATGGCACATTATAAGCTTAAGTTGTACCATATGCATGGTACAACATAAGCTTAAGATATTCCCCCTTTATTAGCCATATGTCGCATGCACTTATGCATATATAATGCGAATTTCCCACTCATCCAGAGATCCTCTCCGCAAGGGAACAAATTCCCTTTGTACACGACTTCGTGTACGCGACGTTCGAGGTCCGTATTCCCTCGTACATCCCCCACAAGGGTGTACAAACGTCTTCCATATCCAACATCTACCACTCACACTTGAGGGGATTGTAAGAGAACGTCTTTCCCTTAGTTCTTTCATTTATCATACCGAGAAATAGACCGTGCGACCGTCATGCGCGTAGAGTCTGTTGTTGTGCACTTGTTAGAGATACACAACGACCTCGAAGGTGCAAAATTGAGTAGTTCAACGCTTGCTTTACCCTAGATTATTTCTTCGCATTTCTTATACTTTATATTCAACAATTGAATCCCTTCTGGATTACAATTGGCTGGCCAGCTTTGAATCATTAAAGTCCAAATGCGAATATGAAATCAATCTTCCTCTTCTTGCGAACCTTCTGATCTTGACTTGATTCGCTTTTCTAACGTGCCCCGCCGAGCCGAATTATCATAGCCCATTAGCAACACGCTAAGATAGCGATCATCTCGTCAAATCTAAAGGAACCAATTAGAGTCCTTGAGGGTAAGAGTTAAGACCCGTATGGCCTTTGAGTCTCACATAATAGCAAACACTATTGCTACTAACTCAGTGGTCGAAATGCATACGTGGTATGAACACGTATTACAACATCACTCCTTTCCCAGGGAGAGTATGTCTTAATGATGTTGTACGGATGAAAGATCAGACACCACAGTGCCTATCTTTTTGAGTCCCTTTACTACTCGTGAAATATTCACAGACTCTCATCCTGCATAAGACAGATAGGATTTAAAAAATCCAATGAGATCTTTATATCCTTGTGATACAGATCTCAGATCTTTTGTAAGCATCCATATGATGCAGATCTTTTATTCGACTATCTTGTTAAAGTCATGACTCTAAATCATTCGTCTAATGATTTTGACTTTAAACTAGTCTCATCTCTATCTTATCCATCTGATAAGATAAGGCGGTTGCTCATGTGAGAGAGCCAACCTTAATCTGTCCGACATACACACAGTTCAGCTGAGATTTCAAAAATGTACACAAACATTTATTAAGAAATTCATATGCAATGTTGGAAAAAAAACTTATTCTTTTATCAAATTTGATCTTTCTCAGACATGGGAATATATTGGTACAACTCAGCTCTTTACGCAATCCTTGGGATGATAAGTGTTTATAAAACACATTTCTGGGGATTGCTTTCGTAAGCGAATCCTCTATCATCTCATGCGTAGATATGTACCTTATGTCTACCTTCTTGGTTTTATCATAGTCTTTTGCAAATTCGTATCGGATATCAATGTGTTTGATCTTACAAGACACATTATCCTCTTAACCGCTTTCCAGTGTACTTGCCCTGTATTGGATTGGTAACAGCTTACCATTTCCAACGGCAAAACAGATGTCCGGTCTCGTACACACCATAGCGTACATAAGACTATCAACTGTACTGGAATATGGAACTTTTTCCATAATTTCATTTTCCTTTTGGTTCTTTGGACACGATTCCAGATATAAATTATCGCATATGCTTATATGAATATCAATGGACTTGCAGTCCTGCATATTAAATCGTTCTGGAACCTTCTTTATATAAGTCTCTTGTGAAAGAGAAAGAAGTTTCTTCGAACGATTCCTTGAAATCTTAACTCCAAGGATATATGCGGCTTCTCCCATGTCTTTCATCTCAAAAAACTGATGAAAGCCAAGCCTTGATATCCATCACAAAGCCCTTGTCATTTCCGGCTATTAAAATGTCATCTACATATAGAGACATGATAATATACTTGCTTTTAATCCTTTTGATATATACTTAGTTATCTTCATCAAGCATGGAAAATCCATTTGATAAGACAACTTCTTGAAATCGTATATACCATTGTCTCGAGGATTATTTAAGACCTTATATGGACTTACGAAGTTTACAAACCTTATGTTTGTTTCCTTCTTTTACAAACCCTGTTGTTTGTTCCATATAGATTTCCTCGTCCAATTCTCCATTGAGAAAGGCAGTCTTTACATCCATCTGATGTAATTCGAGGTATAAGCAAGCTACCATTGCCAGAATCATGCGAATCGAGGTAAAACACACAACAGGTGAGAAGGTCTCTTTGTAGTCTATCCCTTCCTGTTGCGTAAAACCTTTCACGACAAGGCGAGCTTTATATCTATCTATAGAGCCATCAGCCTTATGCTTGATCTTGAGAACCCATTTGTTCCCAATTGCTCTACGTCCTTTGGGTAAGTTAACTAAGTCCCAGACTTGGTTAATTGTCATGGATTTCAATTCCTCCTTTATCGCTTCTATCCATTTGTCTTTAGCAGGGCAAGATACGACGTCGTATTTGAGATTATTCAAGTCCTTGTTGACTTGAGTTTAGATCAATTCTAATATCACTCCTACTTGGAATGTCGTTAGAATTGCTCCCACTTGGATCATTATTCCCGTATGGAATAGGATAATCGTCATTCGTATAATCCATTGGTGAAGGTTGAAAAGTATTTTCGTTTTCACCAAAGAATTCTCCCACTCGAATGAGGTAATCCTTCTTGATCATAAATCTCAAATAGAGATAAGTCCTGACTTATCTCGCCCTGTCTTGGAAACTCGTTTTCCAAGAAAGTGACATCCCTCGACTCAAACTCAATTAGCCCACCATTGTCTTCTTGACTAACAAAAAACATAACCTTTGGAGTTTTCTGCGTATCGTATAAAGATACATTTCCTTCCCCTTGGCCCAAGTTTGCCATACTTATGGGAGGAAATATGTGCGTTGAATGCACAACCCCAAGGTTTCAAAATGTTTAAGTCAGGAGACCTTTGGTTCCACAACTCATAAGGAGTGGAGCTAACTGATTTCGAGGGTACGCGGTTCAAAAAAATGAAAGCGGCCGTCAATAATGCATCACCCCAAAAAGGTGATTGGCAAGTTAGCTTGCGCCATCATTGAACAGACCATTTTTCATTAAAGTCCTATACCTCCTTTCTGCAACACCAATTTGTTGAGGAGTATAAGGCATAGTTACCTGATGTACTATGCCTTTTTCATCACAAAGTTCCTTTAAACTTGTTGACTGATATTCACCGCCCCTATCGGTTCGCATGACCTTAATCTTACGATCTAATTGATTCTCCACTAAACTCATATAGTTTTTAAAGCAGGTTTAGTGCTTTCACTTTGTGGGATATCAAATAGATATGACCGAATCGGGTGAAATCATCAATAAAAGTGATGAAAAATAGGACCTCCCGCGTCTTGTCTTGACATTCATCGGACCACATATATCCGAATGGATAAGCTGTAATGGAACCTCGGCCCTTGTGCCGGTTCCAAACGGCTTGCGACAAGATTTCCTCACAAGGCAATGTTCGCAGGTCGACATTGCAACCTTTGAAACATTGGGTAGAAGGCCACGTTTGGCAAGTCTATCCATACGCTTTGGTCCAATATAACCAGGCCTTGTGTGCCAACAAATTATATTAGACTCATTAGTCAAAGAATTTGTCACAAGGAAATTTTCATTACATGAGGAATTTATACATTGTACTTATTACAATAAATCCTTTGAAAAACAAACCCAGTACCAATAAAGGAATTATTACAAAATAGGTCCATATTACAATCATGAAGGAACCAACTATAACCCAGACCCATTAAATTGACCACAGTATTAATATTCCTTTGAATATATGGAATGAAGAGAACATCATAAAGTAGGAGAGTGTGGCCGTTGTCCAAGTCTAGCTTGCAATTCCCAACTCCTTTCTCTACAACACGTGTGTTGTTTCCTACATTGATCCACTTCATTCCTTGGGGTATCCGGTGATACTCCACTAAGGACCGTCTGTCCTTTGCTATGTGGTCGGTGGCACTTGAATCAATTATCCCAAAATGGATTAGATTCCACAAGAAATATTGAACTAGAAACACATATGTAACTAGTATTAAAAGTTACCTCGTCACTTCCACTCGTACACGAACGAGCATAGTGACCGAGCTTGTTGCACTTGAAGCACTTGATCCTTTTCAAGTTTTTCTTCTTGTGCCATTTCTTGTGCCCACCCTTATGTTTGGGTTCCTTGGTAGACTCAGGTTGCTTATTACGTTCATTAGAAGACTTCGAACGATTTTTACGTTTCCTTCCCCCGTGTGGGGAACTAGCAACCATGTGCACTTCTGCACTTGGCTTGGCAGCCGCAAGCCGCTCTTCCTCTAATTCGAGGTGCTTGGAAACATCGTTGAAGGTCTTGATGCTCTCATTGTGAGTGAGATGCATCTTCATTTGGTCCCACCCATTTGGTAGGGAACGTATGACTGCTTGGATTTGTTGCTCATCCGTGAGCACATGACCTGCGTCCTTTAACTCTGATATAAGGTTCGCCATATGTCGCAGATGTATCCCCATGGAATGATCTGGACGTTTCTTATATGTATCGAACTTTATAGTTAAGGCGCGAAGTTTGGACACCGATGTGCCACCGAACTTCACCTCTAGCTTGGACCATATGTCCATGGCTAGGTCATGTTCTCGAAAGATGCGCATTATGTCATCAGCCATACTGCTTAATAACGTAATGCACGCTATCTTATTCTTCCGAGACCAAGCATCAAAAGCTTCCTTGTCTCTTCGGTGTTGGGCCATATTGCCCAACTCCGGTTCAATCATAACGTTCTTTAGAGTTTCGAGCACTTCTTGCTCCTCTAGAACGTATTGTATCTTAATGGACCAAAGATTGTAATTATCGCCGTTGAGTTTTTCACCTTTGTTTAACTCAGCAACGATATTCTTTGAAGCGGAAGACATTTTACTTTTAAAATGCTGCAAAAGACATAAAACCGAAGGTTCGATCAAAACATTGCATAAAAATTCTTAAAATATAACTCCCACTTGAAATGATAATAGAATATCCCATTTGGATAGTTCTAAAAAATTCAAATCCCACTTGGAATTATATTATATTTGATAAGTTACTTTCGAAAAATATTGAAGATGTTGTTCTAGAATCGAAAAGGTCTCTATGATTCCAATCACCATCTAGAACAACCTTCAATATTCCCCCATCACTTATCAAACAATCGTACTCTTATAGTACTTCGCAGCGGAAAATCAATTTTGAAAAACATGTCTTTCAAAATAGAATAGGTGAGAGTTTGCGCAAAGAATTTTAACGCAACAATTGCCAAGCCATGAGACCTGTTCTACACACCCATGGGTTAGATAACCATGGCCGGATCGTGGTAGGACTTGGAATTCTAAATTGCGCTATCCCGATTTAAGGACGGGACATAACCTATTTGAAAAACATCTTTTTCCAAAAATTTTGAAAGCACGTTGGCTAATCTCCGTAGAGTAGAGCACAACGTCACAAGTACATTGGCTAATCTCCGTAGAGTAGAGCACAATGACATGGCTAATCTCGCATGAAGTAGAGCACTATGGCTAATCTTCAAGGAGTAGAGCCCAATAAAAAACTTCATTAAAACGTTAGTTCCGTATGAACTAGTCGGCACTGTGGTTAGCCCCGTATGGGCTAATCGGCACATCCGAGTTTGGCCAATGCCTTTTGTCACCCCGTATGGGTCAGTAGGCAAGTTTGCAGTCGACCCAGACCTTCTGCCAGATTGGTCGACCAAAATGACCAAATTGGTCGACCAATTTTCGAACTGCAGTTTCTTCCCGGCCAGGGCCTCTGCCCTGGCCGGGGCTTGGCCAATGGGCCGGCCAGGGCCTCTGCCCTGGCCGCCCAGGGGTCCTGGCCCCCTCGGCCAGGGCCGGCCAGGCCCTGGCCTCTGCCAGGGCCGGCCGGCCAGGCCACTGGCCGGGGCCAGGGCCCCTGCCCTGGCCTCGGCCAGGGCCCCTGCCCTGGCCTCGGCCAGGGCGGCCAGGCCCCTGGCCTGAGGCCAGGGCGCTGCCCTGGCCTCTGTCAGGGCGGCCTGGCCGCTGGCCGGGGCCAGGGCTCCTGCCCTGGCCTCGGCCAGGCCCTGGCCTGAGGCAAGGGCTCTGCCCTGGCCTCTGCCAGGGCGGCCAGGACCCTGGCCGGGGCCAGGGCTTCTGCCCTGGCCTCGGCCAGGGCGGCCTGGCCCTGGCCGGGGGCCAGGGCCCCTGTCCTGGCCCGGCCAGGGCGGCCTGGCCCTGGCCTGGCCGCGGCCAGGGCCTATTGGCCTTGCCCGGCCATGGCCCTTTAGCCATGGCCGGTCTCCCCCCTTTCATGGGGTGGCCGCATGCACTCCACCCCCTTGATGGGGTGGTCGCCGGTGGTTATTAGCCGTAGCCAACCCCCTCCGCATGGGGAGAGGGGGTGCATGGCCTTCATAGCCCATTTGGCCATGGTGCACATGCACCAAATTTCATCTTACCCGATGGAAATAACTACCACCTTCTTCCTCGATGAAGCACCCGTTCGTCGATGAAGCACCCGTTCGTCGAGAAATTAGTTATTTCCTAATGGCCGTGTGCCAAAAAATGAATAACATACTACGTGAACAGTCGGTTCTTCCCGTCACGGAGAGTTCCTACCATATCCGTAATGATAGGAGACCCTAACGTGAAAAGAACAACCGCTGCGTTCTCTCCGTCACGAAGCGTTCCTACCATATCCGTAATGGTAGGAGACCCATTCGTGAAAAAGACAACGACTCGTTCATAGTTTCGACGGGGTGGCGTTTTGACCGGGGCGAACCCATATGGCTCTGATACCAATGAAGGATCCTGCAAAAACAGAGTTAGGATCGATAATTAAAGTTGAGACTTACGCTTGCGTATGCGGAACGGTAGTCTCGGAACTTTGCCTTCGGATTCGCCACGACGGATCGAGTCTTCTCACGAACGGAGTAAGGCTACTAATCCACAATCTAAATCTCTATTTTAGATTAAGAACTTGGAAAGAGTAAGAGAAAGGATTTCTGCAGAGCTTCGCTAGGATGAAGATGCATGCATGAATTTCATGCAAAATGTGTAAGAAATGGCTTACCCTTGGGTCTTATTTATAGCCCCCAAGGTAGTTATTTTAGGGTAAGTTGTTCCTTTGGAACAACTTAATTAAGGTGTACCATGATACATGGCACATTATAAGCTTAAGTTGTACCATATGCATGGTACAACATAAGCTTAAGATATTCCCCCTTTATTAGCCATATGTCGCATGCACTTATCCATATATAATGCGACTTTCCCACTCATCCAGAGATCCTCTCCGCAAGGGAACAAATTCCCTTTGTACACGACTTCGTGTACGCGACGTTCGAGGTCCGTATTCCCTCGTACATCCCCCACAAGGGTGTACAAACGTCTTCCATATCCAACAACGGCAAGTAGCGGGGATTCCCTATCCCTAGGCGTCTTTATTAATTTGTTATTCCTTTATTACATTTGAACGACTGTGACCGCATATTTGCGAACAGTTCTCGACTTTTCCTATAGCCAGGTGATTGAAGAAGACACTATTATTAGGCCTCCCTGTGTTCGATACCCGCTCACCGCTACACCGTGCGCTTGCGGTAAGACTACAGTGTCGCCGCTCTGGGACGTGTATCCGGGGCACGATCATCTGCATATTTTCTACGGGTGGCGCAAATGTCCACCCATGATTTCTTGCCAGCTCTAAGGTTAATCTGAATGGATGCCTAGCATCCATCGGGATTAACCCTACAGCTGGCAAGAAATCATGGGTGGACATTTGCGCCACCCGTAGAAAATGTATGTATGTATATCAAGGTTGTAAAAAACGCTAGGCGCTAGGCGTTCGGATTGCTAGCGCCTAGCGCCCAGAGCATTAATCGGGGATTAATCGGGGATTAATCGGCCTAGGCGGAATTGCAGTTTTTAATTATTTTATTTATTTTTATATAATATATTTATGTTTATATATAAATATATATATATATTATTTAAAATACATCAAATATTTAATACATACTAAATCAAATCCAGTTTACCCACTTTAGAGTATTTGTGTGCAACAAAATAAAATTTAAAAGATACTCTTGTGCAATTAAGCAATTTACCAAAAACGCCCAGAAACCGCCCAGAAACCGCCTAGAAACCGCCCAGGAACCGCCCAGAGCGCCCAGACACCGCCCAGAACGCTTAGGCGGCCGATTAATCCCAAAAACGCCCAGATTGACCGCCCAGACCATAATCGGGGCGTTTACTGGCCGCCTAGCGCCTAGGCGCCGCCTAGGCGGCCGCCCAGGCCGATTTTTAGAACACTGATGTATATATGTGTGTGTGTGTGTGTGTATGACATTATCTATTATCTATCTTTAATCACGCTCATCCCCTCCCCCACCCACACACATATTTCATATATATATATATATATATACATACAGACATATATAATAATAGAAATTCAGTTCTCTCTCTAGGTTTTTAGAGTGAGAAGCTCCTGAGGGGATCTGCGTTCTCGTCGGCCGCTTGGCGGCTGGCGACGGTGGCTCGCCGCTAGTCGCGGTGATCGTTTCGTTTTCTTTCGGCGGCCTGCTTGTCTTCTTCGTTCTCCGGGGATCTGAATCAGAGATTGCGAGGCTTTGGCACTGTGATTCGGATCTGAGGGTTTGGATCTGGCGGCGAGGGTTCGAATCTGAAGCTCTCCGCTAGTCACGGCGATCGTTTCGTTTTCTTTCGACGGCCTGCTTGTCCTCTTCATTCCAGGAATCTGGCTCAGAGATTGCGAGGCTTTGGCGCTGTGATTCGGATCTGAGGGTTTGGATCTGGCGGCGAGGGCTCGGATCTGAAGCTCTCCGTTGGTGATCGGGTCAAGATCTCTTCTGAGATCTTGATCCTTGGTGCGTTCTTTCTATTTTCAATTTTGGTTTGGTTTCTACTGCTTTGAGATCTCTGTACAGTTGTGGATATTTTTGATTTTGCGAGGTCCTCTTGCTATTTTGTGAGTTGTTTGGAGGGAAGAAGATCCTCTGTTCGCGAGTCGGAGTCGCCAGATCTATCTCATCTTCACAGGATGGATGTATTAAGATCTTCTCCATAGTTCGCAATTCTGAGATCTTGACCCGGTGCTGCTACTGATTTGCGGGGCGTGGCCTCGTCTGCTCTGCTCGCTGGAAGGATCAAGATCTCGGTGAGATCTTGATCCGGGGTGAGTCTTATACAAGCTCCTTGTGATTTCTTGACCTGGTTCTCCCTGTGACCTTTTGTCGTTGTCTCTGTGGTGATCTTCATGGCGGATGATGCTGAGGTGATTGCCAAGCGAGACGAGGAGGTTCTGGATCCCAGTAGGGGGACCGGGGAGAATGCTACAACTTCCTCTGAAGGGGGCTGGCGTGTAGTTAGTCACAAGAAGGCGGGTGGATCTAACACTATGGAGAAGGGCAATGCCGCATGGGTGGATGCTAGGAAGAAGCAGCTAGGGGGTCGCAACAACAACAATCGACTGAATAAAGCGTTTGACAGAAGGAACTTGAGACCAAAGATGGAAGTTAGAATCAATCCTCTGGCGCCCAAGAGAACTTGGCTGGAGGTATGCGCAGATAGAAGGAATGTCCCGAGCTCTCTTGAGATGGCTTTTGTACAGCCTGAAGTTGATGAGGAGGGATTGGCTACGGCGTTCATTATTAAGGATCTCCTAGAAGATACCGTCAAGTGCTGGGAATATACCCTAGTTGGCTATGTACTGGGCGACGTGCCATTCTTCGGACAAATTCGAGCTTGGGCTGACAGACTTTGGAAGAAGACTGGTATGACAATCTTCTCTCGTGACAATGGCTTTTCTTTTTTAGATTCAAGAATAAGGACGATTGTGAGGTGGTGCTGCGCGGGGGGCCGTGGCTTTTTGATGGCAAACTCGTTGTACTACAGCATTGGTCGCCGACTCTTGGTTATGATAGAGACATGTTATCTACCATTCCGGTGTGGGTGAAGTTCCCCCAGCTCCCCTTAAACCTTTGGTCGATGCCTATTTTAAATAGGATCGCCAGTGTGCTGGGGAATCCTCTGAGCATGGACAGAGCCACTGCTACTATGGAGCGTCTAGCGTTTGCAAGGTGTTTGATCGAGATTTCTGCTGCTGAGGAGATCCCCCGCTCGGTTACGGTGAGAATGGAAGGGGGAGAGGAGGTTCAGGTCAAGGTGGTTGTTGAAGGTGAGCCCCCTAGATGCCATACTTGTAGATGCTTTGGTCATGTGGCCAAGCAATGCTTGGAGAAGGAGAGAATGCCTGAGGAGGAGACACAAGCTGATGTGGGATGCGGTCTTCAGAACCAAATGGAGGATGGGTATGCTGCTGACATTGTGTTCAACAAAGGTGATACTGCTGTTGGGGCTGAAGTGCCTGTAAAAATTATGTCGAGTGATACATTTGATCATGTAATTGTTGGAAAGGATGTAATAAGGGCTGATGTAGCTGATAAAGGGATGTACAGGGGGCTAGCTGTGACTAGCAATTGTGTGGGCGAAGATAGGCCATGTAAGGGGTCTGTGGATTCCCCGGTTGTCTGTAATAGGATCATGGAGTCCTGTTTGCAGGTGGGGGCTGATGGGCCTAGCGCTTCAGAAGACAGTAGTCGGACGACCACCATGAAGGCGAGCAATGTTGGGCTGCCTCAAGGATGTAAAGACCTAGCTGCGTCTAGGCTTGGGCTGGATGTGCCAAGTGTCGTGGAGAATGGAGAGGGACCATCAATGTCGAGTGAGGTGAAGGATCCGACTGGGGGGGATGTAACAGCAAAACTAATGAAAAGGAGGGACAAAACAAGAAGGCGGCAATAGCCCCTTCTCCGTGCAGTGTGGGTATGGCTCCCAAAGCGCCACCAAGTAGAATAGGCACTCCCCCGTCGTATTCTCTGCTCAAAAGCCGCTCACAAGCAGCAATAGCATGAGGGGTAGTGTCGGGGATGAATCCTCAGGATCTGATATTGAAAAACCGTCCAAGCTCACTGTCCTTAATGATGAATGGGTTTTTGAGCAGGAGAAAATTAAGAGTATCACTGCTAGCAGGGGGAATAGAGGGAGAAGAGTCAGAATTCCTATAGCTATTAATATGACGTTGGGATCGCGTCGTAGCTCCAGACTTAATGGAGCACCCCTCCCTTCTTAATATACCGATTATTGTCTGGAATACCCGTGGGTTGAATAACGTTGTTAGGAGGCGCGAGCTTAAGGACAGATTGAGGAAATTCAATCCCTCTATTGTTGGGCTTCTAGAGACTAAAGTTACCGCTGATAATGCTCATCGCATTACTAAATGCTTCCTTAAATCTTGGGCAGCTATTGATAATCGAAATCACAATAGGAATGGGCGAATTGTTGTGTTATATAACCCATCTATTTGGCTATGTGCTGTTGAGAATATGAGTGGGCATGATATCACTCTTAGGTGCAAGAACGTCGCTGGGTTCTCGATGTTTCTTACTATTGTCTATGCCTTCAATATTGCCTGTGATCGGTTAAGGCTATGGGAAACCATTGTTGCGAATGCTGTCAAATTTGAGGGTACCCCCTGGGTTATTAGCGGTGATTTTAATTGTTTCCGTTATGCTAAAGACAAAATTGGGGGAGGCCTATTGATAGTAATGCAGTTGGTAACTTCAATAATTGTATAAATGATAGTGCCCTTCTTGAACTAAGGTCCACGGGTATTCCTATTAGTTGGAATAATAGAGGTGTTGGGGCCACGCGTATTGCAGCTACGCTTGATCGTTCACTTGGTAATAGTGCCTGGATTCAGGATCTACCTTTGTCCTACTGTGAGTATGTCAATTCTGGTACCAGCGATCATGCTATGATGATAGTTCACCTACATACAAACAAGGGGTCCGATCCTAAGCCTTTTAAGTTCTTTAACGCTTGGGCGCTTGCGAACAATTTTCTCCAGATCTTGTACAGCAGTTGGAATATTGGGGTCATGGGGAATCCGATGTTTAGACTTGTGGCTAAATTGAAGCATCTTAAGCCTATTCTCTGGAACTTGGGGAATGATCTTGGTAGGATGAATAATGTGGGAATCCTTAAATCGGAGCTGTCAATCATTCAGTCCGATCCTAACATCACTCATGATGTCGCGATTCAAAAGCGGGAACATGATATCATTTGCAAGCTTGCGATGGCTATAGATTCTGAGGAGAACATATTAAGGCAGAAGAGTAGGCAGTGTTGGCTGCATTTGGGTGATCGTAACTCCAAGTTTTTTTATACCGCTATGAAGACTAGACAGAATCGTAACAACCTTATTCATCTTGTTAAGCCTGACGGCTCTAGGGACGATACTGTTGATAAGCTTAAAATTAACGCGCCCAAGTTTTTTGAAGAGCTCTATAACCAAGACTCCTATTGGAATGTGTTTCCCAAACTCAAGGCCATGATAAATCTTACCCCCGATACTGCCAAGTGGATTGAACGGCCAATCACTGTGGATGAAATCAAAAAAGCTGTTTTTCTCATTGGGGAGGATACAGCCCCTGGCCCAGATGGGTATAATGGTTGTTTCTATCATAAATCTTGGGGTATTATTGGTGATGATGTTGTTAAGGCTGTTCTCTTTTTCTTTGAGAATTCTTGCATGCTACGACAAGTCAATCATACATTTCTCACACTCATTCCTAAAGGGGTGAATCCCTCTGGATTAGGGGACTACAGACCCATCGCTTGTTGCAATGTTTTATATAAAATCATAAGCAAGGTGCTCTGCAGGAGGCTCAAGGCTGTGGTTTTGGAACTCATTTCCCATTGTCAGGCCGCGTTTATCAAAGGTAGACTTCTTGCTGACTGTGCTCTCTTAGCCTATGAGTACATTCGTGACTTCAGTAATCCTATGGGGGGGCGTGCATGCCTTAAGCTTGATCTCCGCAAAGCCTTTGACAGTGTGAACAGGGAATTCATTTACTTTATGATGCATCGTATGGGGTTTGGCAAAAGATTTATTGGGTGGATTACTGAGTGTATCTCCACTCCATCTTTTTCTGTCATGATTAATGGTTCACCATCTGGGATGTTCCATTCGAATAAGGGGTTGAGACAAGGGGATCCGCTTTCTCCCTACCTTTTTGTCATTGTTATGGAAGCTTTTTCTCTCTTAATGGCCAGATATGTTTGCAGTGGTATGATACAGCCTATGAAGCGGAATATGGAGGATAGCACTCATCTTCTCTTTGCTGATGATCTTTTAGTTTTTTGTCGGGCCATTTCTAAGTCCTTTGATGGACTGAGGGAATTATTATGTAGTTTCAGATGTTTCACTGGTCTTAATGTCAACTGGGAGAAGAGTTCCGTTATGTTTAGTAAGGGGGCTAAGGACCCTAGTCGATTGGCTGACATCCTGGGAGTTCGTCGTATGAATGGATTATCTTCCTACTTGGGGCTCCCCCTCTCATCCCATTATCCTAAGCCAGCCATGTATGAGAGATTAATTGACAAATGCAGGAGGAAATTGCAGGGGTGTGCGTCTTCCTTACTTTCAATATCTGGGCGTATTGAGCTTGCCAGATCTGTGATATATGGCATGGTGTCCTTTTGGTTGCAAGCTCTCCGTATTCCGAAATCCATATTATACACAATTAATGGCCTCTGCAGACGTTTTATATGGGGAAAATCCTACTTATGGGCTTGGAAGGATATTTGTTTACCTAAATCTGAAGGTGGGATTGGGTTGCGCCATCTGGCGGATCTTAATATGGCTTATGGTGTTAGACTGACTTGGCGCCTGCTCACTCACAATGGTCTTTGGGCTTCTTTCATGAGGAAAAACTATCTATCTGATAAGGGCTTCTTCAAAGAGTCTAGCTACCCTGCTCAGTCTGGGACTTGGAAGTTCATTCTATATTGCCGTAGATTTACTCGGAATATTATTGGACGCACTGTCAGGAATGGGAGTACTACTCTGTTTTGGTATGATAGCTGGTTGCCCTGTGGGCCTCTATGTGACTCTTATGATGTTCCTATGGGGGAGGAGATGAAGAGGGTTTGTGACTATTGGGATGGTGATAGTTGGGCCGATGTTGAAGCTATCAGGGTGGTGAAACCTTTGCTGCTGCAAAATATGATTTCTTCTGGGGAAGACGGCTGGGTTTGGAGAGAGGGTTATTCCGACTCTCTTAGGAGTGCTTGGGATGGTACGAGATCCAGGCAGAGCAGATTCCCATATCACAGGTTTATTTGGTTTAAAGGACACATTCCCAAAATGGATATCACTCTTCTCAGAGGTATACATGGCAAGCTTCTCACTAAGGATATTCTCTTACAATGGGGTGTGGGTGCGGTTGGAAGTTGTGAGTTATGTCATGACAGTTCGGTAGAGAACATTGACCACATTTTCTTTGAGTGCAACTTCTCGAAATATGTTCTTGGCAGATGCTTCCTCAAATTGGGTATTACTGAGCCGGCCCCCTCCTCTCTTCGGGGCGTGTGTGACTATCTTTTAGGCAGGTACAGAACCTCCGATAGTCTGGGGACCTTGGCCAAAACTGTTACTGCTGCTGTTGTTTGGGACTTATGGAGAGAGCGTAACAGTAGGATCTTTGATGGTATTGAAAAATCCAGGACCCAGGTTTTTGAGGACATAGAAGCGGATGTGCGGGTGGCCCTTTGCAATATTGATGGAGATTGTGCTACGGATACCAGGCCTCTGTTCAACTGGGGCCTGATGGGGGCGAAGGGATGAGTCTGGCTAAAGATACACTGTTTGAATTTGTTTGTTTTTGATGGTGGTGGGGTCCAATGTGGGGGGAGAGGAAAGGTATTAGAGGGTGACGGCGCTTGTGCCCTATCCCCTCTTTACTTTTGCTCTGATCCCAATTAGGCCCCCTTGTATAGTTTTTGGTTCAATATAGATACGCATTTACTTTTCAAAAAAAATGTATATATATATACATACATATGTATATGTATACATACATATGTATATGTATACATACATACATATGTATACATACACACATATGTATACATACACACACATATGTATACATACACACACATATGTACACACACACACACACACACACACACACACACACACACACATATCATCTATAACCATGTAGCATATCACCTATAACACTTTGTATTTGGGTCTGCGTATATATATCAGTAGGAATTACCCGTGCACATAGTGCACTGGGATCAAAGTCAAAATAGACGCACATAAATATCAAGATGGGCACTGGGATCAAAGTCAAAATAGACACACATAAATATCAAAATGGGCAATGTGTTAGAGCATCTCTAAGCATATGCTCCAACCATCTCCAACGTGTTATTACTTATTCGCTAGAAATAATGAAACAACGAATAAAAATATTTTTACACAACATAATTTTAAAAAATTAATAAAATTGCTCTTTATATGCATCGTCTTATTGATCTTATCAATATAGTAAATTTGGTTCATTAAAATATTTCAATAAATCATACGACATGCTTTGTAAAAAGAAAAAATTCATTGTTTGCATAGATATGAAGCATGTCAAGTAATTTTCAATTAAATACGTTATCATATTACGTATACTTGATAGGCAATAGATGATACTACATTATAAATGTAGTGCATTAAGATTCCAAGTTCCATAATACAATTCCAAGTTGTAAACTTTAGGAAAGTAGTGTTAGGGTTCCAGCTCCTCCTCCGATCGTTTTGAACCCTAGGGTTAAGGTTCTGTCTCCTCATCCGATCGTTTTGAACCATATGGTTAGGGCTTGAGAGAGCGTGAGAGGAAGGGATGGAGGGATGGAGGGAGGGATGGACGACGTGATCTGCCCATAACTTGGTAGACTTCTACCCAGTATACTGGTCAGAAGTCTGCCCAATTTTCTGGGCAGATTCTGCCCATAAAATGGGCAGAAGTCTTCCCAGTTTACTGGACTTCTGCCCAATAAACTGGGCAGACTTCTGCCCAGTAATTTGGGCAGACTCTGCCCAGAGCGCGCGACTGATGTGTCCATATTTTATATCATTTTCATATCATTATCTCATCGCATTGCATATCATTTTCACGTCCAAATCCCACTTTTTACTACGATTCTGTATTTTTGACGATATTTTCTAGTTTCGTAGTGTTTCGTGAATTTTCAAGGATTTTGGAGTGATTTGGACCCCCACTTGGGTATGGACACATCCGACGTGCTCATGAGCCCATTGGCGGGGCTCTGGAGGAGTTCGTCGCATTTTCGGAGCCATTGGAGGAAAGAAGAGGGAGAAAGAGTAGAGAGAGAATCCCCAGGATCTGGCCCAGCATTTCCCAGAAAATGCTCGGTCCGAGCAGCTCGGCTGCTCGGACCGAGCCATATCAAATACAGCAGCGACAGATACGGGCTGACTCGAACCGAGCAGCTCATCTTCTCGATTACTAGCCCCAAATTTCACAGCCCGAGCAGCAGCCGAGTATCAGACCGAGCTGATCCTACTCAGACCGAGCAACTACTACTTGGTCCGGGTAGGTCGATTTCAAGATCTCCAAGCAGTCGAGCAGCATGCCTACACGGGCCGAGCCTCTGACCGAGCCACGTTGACTCGGACCGAGTAGCCTACTCGGTCGACGATGCCAAGGGCATTTCTGGGAAGTTTTTGAAGAAGCGCGATGCGCGCGATTTTGGCAGCGACTGAAGCTCGCGATTGGGGACACTGCTTAGTGGACTTCGATGAGTTTTTGGTTAGGAAAATTTAGAGAGCAGCGAGAGTGATTATTTTTGTAGGAATCTTGAAGATTTAATCTTGTAGTGATTTTTGGATCAATTACGAAAGATTATTGCTTTTGCTTTTGTATGGATCTGTTCTTCGTTTATTCTCGCTGTAAGTTTACTTTAGCCCTAATCTCTCAATTGTTAAGATGTTTTCTTCTGTGAAATTGATGTTTGTGCGCATTTCTATTGCGATGTCTGAGTAGATTCATTCTAGGGTTGATGGGTTAGCCCTAGGGTTCTAGGGGAAAATGTAGATCTGGATCCCTATATTGAATTTGGGATTTAGGGTTGTATTTCGGTAGATCCTACCGAATCCGTAGATAACCCGTACTGAGATCATGCCCACGGTCTGTTGAATTGATGTGCTTAAGGGGTATATAGGGATTCGAATAGGGAAATCAATGGAGCCAACCAAGGCACGTGACCATGCCCGGCTCGCGCCTTGAGAGGATCCATCGACGAACTATACCGATACGTTGACGGCTACCATCATTGCGTCAACAAGAGCCACCGAAATACCCCGCAATTCTAACCCACGAGAGTGGTACAAATTGGGGGATTAATTCCCTAGCCCTATTGCAACGTGAGGATCATATCCAACATCAACCCCCCCAACGATCCTAGTGGCGATCCCTAAAGCCCGAGTCTCTTTTTATTAATATCAAAACAACAACAATCAACCCAAATCTTTCACTCCGACTGCTATCTCACTTCTACACTTAGAACCAGACTGAGAACCTATTTACACTATCTCCGTCCCTGTGGGATTTGACAATATTTTATACTCTAACTCAACATCGTCTGCTTACGGATTGAGCCCGAAATCGTAGCCTAGGGGCCATATTACGCCTGGCGATCGTGACACCGCTAGGTGGAACCTAGGTGTCGGTTACGGGTGCGTCAAGTTTTTGGCGCCGCTGCCCGGGACGGTAATAGTGTTTTTATCTCAGTTTGTTTTTATTCGTGAATTTTGCTAGCATTTCGATCACCTCTCACCCCTCCATTAATTTTTATTCTTTTTATTTATTCGGTGCTACTGACGGTGTTCTTCTGAGTTTTGTTGGTGCATGAACACTCGCCACAAGGGGACTACTAGAGAGTTATTGTTCGATCCTGAGATCGAAAAGACAGCCAGGGCTTTAAGAGCCTCTAGCAGAAGTTCATCTCCATCTGCTCAGATGGGAGAAAATCCTCCTCCTCCTCCTCCTCACACTAGGTCCATCAGGGACCACATGAAACCGACTTTTGGGAACAACTCCTCAATTCTGAGACCGCAACTGACGGCGGTGACCTTCGAGCTTAAGACGGGGTTGATAAATCTGATGCAACAGGATCCCTTCTACGGGCATCCTCACGAGAATCCCAACCATCACATCGACTCCTTCTTGGCTAAGTGCGATACTTTCAAGGCAAAGGACATCAGTGATGATGCGGTGAAGTTGCGGTTCTTCCCTTTCACCTTGAGGGACAAGGCCTCCTATTGGCTCCAGGCCCATCCTCCCAACCACTTCACCACATGGGAGAAGCTCGCCCTTGCTTTTGTGGATAAGTTTTATCCACCCTCAAAGACGGTCCGGATCCGTGGGGCCATTTCCAATTTCAAGCAGCTCCCACATGAGTCGCTCTACGAGGCCTGGGAGAGGTTTAAGGACCTCCAACACCAGTGCCCATACCATGGAATCCAGTCTTGGAACTTAGTGTAGAGCTTCTACAACAGGCTCCACCCTAGCACCAAGATGATCATTGATGTTGTGGCGCAAGGCGCCCTATTGGATAAGTCTCCCGAGGAAGCCATAGATCTGTTGGAGCAGATGGCGGCCAATACCCAGCAGTGGAGCGATGAGCGGACCATTGTGACCCGGACTCCCGAGGTCAAGGTCGACACTCACTTGGATTCTCACATTGAGACCTTGTGCAAGCAAGTGGCCCGCATCGAGCAGCGCCTGGACTCTATCCCAGCGGTACCCAGCACCTCCTATCATCCCGGGGAGGAGTATGTAGATCATAGATATATTCATATTAAGGGTCACTATGAGGGTGCTGAGACATCCGAGACTGTTCAGTACGTCTAGGGAGAAGAACGGAACCAGTGGCAGCATCCAGCTGTCAGGAATCACCCGGGGTTCTCATATGGAAACCCAAGCGGAGGGCTGCAACCTCTGCAATTTCAAAGACCACCACCACCTCCTCAGTAGCAGCAGAGCCAGTAGCAGGGTGGCTTTAGGCCAGCTGGGCCCTATATGTCGCTGGGATATCAGTTCAACCGGCCACCCCACAGAATTTTGCATCGGCTCCTCCAAAGTCTAACCTCGAATCTACACTGGAGACCTTCATGAGCAGCCAGATTGTTTCAATCAGAATACATCAAACCAATTTAAGAATATCAATTCTTCGCTCGATGAACTGAGGGGGCAGATGTCGCAGTTGCTGAAGAATCAGGGGAGATTACCCTCCCAGCTGGAGACCAATCCTAGAGCTCAAGCCAACGCCGTGGTTTCAGTGACCACACGATGTGGACATGTGACTGGCCCCATTATGATTCTGGTGCTGAACAAAGAAAAGGTCGCCATCGAAGAAGCTATAGATGACAGTGACAAAGTTGAGGCCACTGAAGGGCCTGTCACTACTGAAGGGAAGGCGGACGCACCTCCTGTCATACCTGTTACTACGCTGCCACCCGTTGATGCATCTAAGGGCAGAGTCTACAGACCTCCTCCTTCGTACCCTCAGAGGCTAGCCCTAGCCAAATTGGAGAAGAAGTACTCCAAGTTTATGGAGTTACTAAAGGGGATACAGCTGAATATCCCATTTATAGATGCCATCACCGAGATCCCGACATATGCAAAATTTCTGAAGGATCTCATTACGGGAAAGAGAAAACTCGAGAAAATTAAGCTACTGGAGGATTCCACCTCCGTGATCAGAAATCACCTATCCCAGAAGCTGTCGGATCTGGGGAGCTTCACCGTGCCATGTTCCATCGGTGGCATGCCAATCAGCAGAGTGTTAATTGACTTGGGGTGCCAGCATCAGTTTGATGCCCCTCTATATCTTCAAAAGACTCCAGATGAGAAGCGAGCTGGAATCGACGAGCATGTCTATTCAGCTCCCCGATCACTCTATCACTTACCCGGTCGGAATAGCGAGGGACGTCAACCTCCAGATACCTCCAGGGCTATGTGTCCCAGTCGATTTTGTCATCATGGACATGCCGGAAGGAGGAAGCTCTCAACTTATACTCGACCGCCCCTTCATGGTGACGGCAGGAGTTCTGATAGACTTCCGAGAAAGGACCATTTCCCTCAATGTGGGGAATATTGAAGCTGAGTTCCGGCTACAAAGGCCGATGAAGGAGCGAGCTTATGAAGAAGGGGCAAATTATCTGGAGCTTCTTGAGGAGGAAGCAATTGAAGAATTCACTGCTGAAGGGGTCATGAAGGACCTAATGATAGCAAGCATCGACGACGACGGTGACCCAACCTACAACAAAGCGACCGCCGCGTACATCCGAGTATTGGATGATGAGTTTTTCCGTCAGCCATCAAATCATCAAGCGTCGAAGGACATATTTTATATGGAGGAGGATACTGGAGTAAGCGAAAATCAAACGCCGCCGGTTTGCACCACACCAGAGATGGACGCACGACCACCATGCGAGCCAAATGAGCATTGATATATTTGAGGGAGTCGAGCTCATGACTAAAAACGAGCGCTTATTGGGAGGCAACTCAATTCCTTAGATTTTGGACTTTCTTCCTTAGTTTTCTTATTTCTATTTTTATTTCGTGATTTTAGGTAAAATTATAAAAATCATAAAAATTTGACGAGTTTGTGTTTTGTGTAGGACGGACAATTGGGGGTATGCATATGGACATTATAAACGGAAGGAAGCCAAAGGAAAGCAACAGAATCGAATATTTGAGAAGAAAACCAAGTGAAAAGAAGAGGAAAAAGACACAGGAGGCTCGGACTGAGCAGGTTATCTGCTCGGTCGAGCAACACAGATACGAGGAGACGGAGACATTTTCGCTCGGCCTCGAGCAGCAAGCTGCTCGGTCCGAGTAGAAATAGGATCGGCCCGAGAAGACCGCTGCTCGATCGAGTACTACAGGAGATTAAAGTTGGGGAGAAAATGTAACTCTGTCGACCCGGACAGAGTATTATTGGCTCGGCCCGATCAGGATGCGACTCGACCCGAGCATCCTACTGCTCGGTCGAGTCATTTAGGCTTGAAATTTAGAGAGAAAACGTCACTCTGTCGACCCGGACAGACTATTATTGGCTCGGCCCGAGCATGATATGACTCAGATGGAGTATTTCATTCAAAAATTTTACGTTGACCGGGTCGAGCAGCCTAGCTGCTCAGACCAAGTCGAGTCGTTTTGTTTAAATTTTATTTACGTTGACCTGGTCGAGCAGCCTAGCTGCTCGGACCGAGTCGGGTCGGGTCCAAAACCCGATACCCGACTATTTATAACCGCTGTTAAAAATTCTTACCCTAAATTTTTTTCTAATCCCTCATTTTACCCCCTCCCCCGGAGCTCCCTACCCCACCCCCTACTCGTTCTACTTCCTTCTATAATCTCCGCCCGAACCGCCGTCGGTGACGCCTTCAGTGCCGCCCAACGCCGGTAAACCCCCCCACCGCTCTTCCCCCTCTTCCCCCCTTCTTTCCCCCTCTCTATCTCTCCACCGCCTCCCCTCCTTCCCCCCGCCATCTCCGCCCTACTTCGACGACGGCTCCGCCGACGGCGCCACCGACGACGACGACGACGCCATCTGATTTCCCCCATGGACCCCCACTCCCTCTCCCTTCATCTCCCGCATCCCACCCCCTATCCCCCCCACTTCAACGACAGCGCCGTCGTCGTCGCCCCCAACCCCGTCGCCGTCGCCGTCGCCCCCAACACCCTCGCCACCGCCGAAACCAACCCCCTGTATCTCTCCCTACGACGATTCGCCTTCCTCCCCCGATTCGTGCCCTAGGGCACAGACCGAGTACCTCGGTGCTTGATCAAAGCCCCAGACCGAGTCGTTGCTCGGTCACATTCTCGTGACCGAGTCGCCCCTCCACCCGAGTCAAATGCACTACCCTAGATGCACAGCTCGGACCGCGCATCTCTTTGCTCGGTCCGAGTCACAGTATTTTGGCATTCCTCCCATTTTTATTCTATTACCTGACGTTTGTATCGTTCCGTTTTGTAGGTACTCTATTCATACGTCAGTAGCAGCTGAGTGGCTTAGCTTGGGGGATATTCTGTGCGTCTGCCTCATCCGCACCCACGGTACACTCGTTCCCTGATCTCTTTTCATACCGTATTATTTTACTGCACACGTCACTATGGTTCGCACTCGCGGATCGATGACCCCTCCCATCCGTGGGAAGAGGCCATCTTCTGGAGCCTCCTCTTCCCGTCCACAGCGACGTGTACGCCTCACTACCACATCCTCCACTACCGCCACCACACCCTCCACCACAGCACCTGCTGTCACCACCACCATTCCCCCCCACCACACCTGTCATCACATCACCATCTACCGCCTCCACCTCTTCACCTCCACACCCCGCACCCCCTGGTGATGACCCCACTGCATAGATCCCCACACACGGTATTACTTTTCGAGATAGCGCTCACAGAGCGTGATACTCTAGGATCCATCAGCGCTGTCTAGTGCCTACAGTTTTCATTGACGTGCCGGCACTCCAGTCACTGGGCATCCTCCAGGGAGTGCACCGCCTGTACCGAGCGATCGGTTTCGACCAATTTCTCAGGGTCCACGCCCCCACTTACACACGCCTAGCCCTAGAGGGTCTTAGCTCTCTTGCCTTCACCGAAGCAGGTGATGGCATCACCTTTCGCATCCTGGATCACGACTACACTGTCACTTTTGCTATGATCTGGGATTATTTTCACTTCCTCGCTGTCCCTGATCCTAGGGTAGCTTTTTCCCCGAGCTTTGACCTTGATGATTTCGATGCATGCACCTTTTGGGAGCGTATTTCTGGACTACCTGAGTACCGTCCTAGCCAGGCGAAGGCATCGTGCATAGTGCACCCGTGCCTTCGCTACACCCAGAGACACCTAGCATGCACACTCTTCTACCGACTGGAGGTCGGGACTATGTCCCTACCTGAGCTTACCCATCTTTGGGGTATGAACCGGCCTCTTATATTCCACCCAGATGGCTCTTTGAGACCATTGATGCTCTCTGACGTAGCCCACTAGCTGTGTTAGCGCCTCTACCAGACTGCCACCACATTCCATTCCACAGACATCTGTTACGGTGGCTTCTTTTCTATCGTTGCTAGGATGCTAGGTATCCCCATCCCAGCTGACCTGCACCACCCACTTGGCCCGACACGATTGACCATTAGAGTGCTCGAGCACATGCATATCCTCCGTCCTTATGGTGCTCTTCACTGGTACTCCCTGCCCCTCACCTGACACATATCCCAGCAGTCCAGCTTGACTGGATGCTTCCTAGGGTAGAGCCGCTCCCCGCCGTTCACGTACTCGAGCCTCTTGGAGCACCGGTCGAGGCTGCTGCCGATGACCCATGCCCATGCTCCTCGGAGTTCGAGCTTCTTGACTTAGCAGCTCTCGTTGCCAGTCTACTTATTCCTCCAGCTCACCCATCTTTAGGAGCCTCCCCTTCCACTGTTGTATCCTCTGTTTCTACCGTCATCGAGTCTTCGGGGGCTGTCCTCACTTCTTGCCCGGAGACTCATATCTCTTCTACCACTGTTTCGGTGCCGGAGGGCACCGATTTACCTTTCTCTGACGACGGCAAAAGATCTAGATTCTCCCTCTCTCGACCCTGTCCCACCCTCCCCCCTCTTTCGAAGCTTTTAGCTTCAGTTCCAGTTCCTTTATAGACCTCATCCACTTCAGCTGCCATTTACACCGAGAGCGTTTCGACGACTGTCCACACTTCTGTGTCGACTACAGCTCTCCCTTCTGTCGTCTCTGAGTTACTCTCGATCTCACCCTCGCCCACGTTCCACGCCTGGCATGGTGCCTCAGTTGCACCGGGCCGTTTCACGTGAGTAGTGACTCATCGATATTTGCCCCATGCCACACCCGACCCTCGTTCTTCTGACTCTCGATTGATCGCTCTTGAGCAGTTGACTTCCTGCTTACAGCGGGATTTCGTTGCCTTTCTAGTCGAGACTAGGACACACAGATCGAGGGTCGAGTTGGATCTTTTATCTATCATTGACCTTCTTCGTCAGCGTGGCCCACCTACTGTCATAATTGCACATGATCCTCCTCCCGGACCGGACACTGTGACACACACAAAACCACTCAGTGCTTCACTTCCACAAGCTTCTGCAAAGCCTGTTTCTGCTACTCCTGAGTCTTCAGTCACAGTTGATCCCCGCTCTGCCATGGTCTTATATACTGCTGCTCCTTCCACTCCCACGATCGATCTCACCACTAGCCCTCCCCATAACTCACAGCCAGACCTGTCACCCACTCCCCCGGGCCCACAGCAGAGGGACCCATCACCACCCCCAGGGGGTGGTGCCTCTGCTTGATATAGTCCATCCTATCTCTTGCCTCCCCCGTATATTTTGTGCCCATCTGTCTTTTCAGCGCCCGACTTTTACATAGCTTGGGGGGAGGCACCACCCATGCATCATTTCATATATTGCATTGCATTGCATTGCATCATATTTTTATTTTTATTTCCTTTTCTTTCATTACATAGTTTTTATTTTATTTCCCCACCCACACCACCCCTTTAGCATCATCTCCCGCTCAAGAGCGTTTTCTTAACAGTGAGGACACTGCTAGGTTTAGCTTGGGGGATGAGCGCTCCTGCTTTATTTTTATTTTTATTTTCACATTTTCATGTAATACTCTGCGTAGCTACTGCACAAGTACTAAGGGGGGGGGGGTGAATAGTACTTTAAAATAATCAAGAGTGTTATTCCTAATTATTGTGCAAACACACAAACAACAAAGCGGAATAACTACAAACAAGAAGAATTAAACAACGCAAACAATACGATATAACGGGTTCGGATCCACCCAAGTCTCCCCGACTTGTTCCCGGTGATCCTACGTCCCAACCACCCGGATCCCCTCTGGATACTTGAGTTAGAAACAACTAACCCAAGATTTTCTTAAGCCCACTTGCGGAAACCCGACAAGTGCAATCGACCTACAATCGATGTCCGTGTATCCCACAACCTGGGAACACGCAAAACGTTAATCCCACAACCTGGGACTAAGCAAACTCTCACAAACGGAGAGTAACAACTTGCAAAAGCAAAGTAATGAAATAATGAAACACTTACCACAAAATCCTATGCCTTGAGTAAACTTACCAATATTAGGGCAAGAAGGATTTTGAGGAAGAAGAAGGCACCAAACCCTAGCTCCACCAAGATAATCAGCAATAGGTGGCTAGGGAGAGATTGGTGACTTAGATTCAAAGCCCTTGTCTTGAATGGCTCACAATCAATGAATCTCTCTTGAGGAATAAGAGTGAGGGAGAGATTCTAGTGAGAAGAGATAGCTTTAGAATGGAGTTGATTTGCTTCTCTTTGATTTCTCTAAAACCCAAAATAGGCAGCCTTTAATACTAGGAAAGAACCCCTCCAAGTATATATAGGATAGAGGAAAGAGAGAGGAAAAATCGTGGCATTTAATGCACCAACGGCTCTATTCTGAAGCAGACTAGTCAGTCAAAGAAGGATCACTGACCGACTAGTTTATCAACTAGTCGGTCGGTGATTCAACATGAACCGACTAAGAGGATGACAACCAATAAAGATAGTTCAGGAGAACTAGAACTAGTCGGTCTAAGAAGACTTGCCAACCGACTAGTTTCACAACTAGTCGGTCGGTGAGTATTCTTTGACCGACTAAGAGTTGAAACATGATAGGATGAAATCAAGCAGCACTAGTCGGACTGAGAACAAATTCCAACCGACTAGTTTCTCAACTAGTCGGTCGATGATTGTTCGTTGACCGACTAATGATAAACAGTAGCTCAGGTTGTGAAATGAAAGACATAACTAGTCGGTCTAAGAAGGATTCCTAACCGACTAGTTTGACAACTAGTCGGTCGGTGAACCTTCTTGGACCGACTAACTGTAAACAGTAAGTGAGCTGAAATTGAGAAGGCATTCTAGTCGGTTCAAGAAGGATTGCCGACCGACTAGATTTCCATCTAGTCGGTTGGTTCTTCTTCTTGAACCAACTAACATGCACAAGAAGCCGCGATGAGAAGCGTAAGGCTTTGAGAAAGATTCTATGGGCTTCTATGATAATCCTAGCTCTAATAATGTAAGACCTACTCAAGGCTTAACATTCTACGGAAAGAAACAAGAAGACTATAAAATAAACCTTGATAAACCGTCTTTAAAAGCTTCAATCCGAATCTCTTGACTTCAATAAAGGTCCTTAAGCTTCAACGAAGCTTCATGCACACGATCACGTGCTTTGAGAAGTCTTGAGACGTCGCTTTTGATATACGTAGACTTTTGGCGACGATCTCCATAACTGCGCTCACACAGTGTTAGTTCACGATATTTATGTTTGCTCATCATCAAAACCAAATCCGGGGAATCAATACTCAACATTTCCTCCCTTATTTCCAGTTTTATTTTACCTTTTCACCACTTTCCTGCCTCGTTTTAGTTTTTCTCATTTTGCATCATATTTTATGTGTTTCTCCATGCATGCATCTCTTTTTATCTCTTTGCCCTTTTTCTTTGCTTCTTTTTATTTTTTTTGCTAAGGATGGTCCAAATGATGATATCTCTCTAGGCTTTATTAGTTTTTTTGCGATGCTCATCTCTTTGGCATGATATTAGGGTTAATTTCAGTTTTATTATCTATATGCATGCTTTTCTTTTGATGATCTGTCTGAATTAATACCTGAATGAATTGAAAATCAAATGCATGAATTAGTATCTAGTATGATTTACGTTAGGAAACGCGCCCAGGTTCACGCATCACTAGAACAGTTGGAGCACCTGCTTTCTTATCTTATTCACTTTTGTTTGCATGCCTGCTGATATTGTGATTATTACCGCATGCCATTTTCAGTATTCATTTAGAGAAGTGAAAATAATCATGCTACATATGAGTTTAGTTAGGGTTTTATTTTATCAACTCGATGTGCACCCTCTTATGAGTGAACCGAGAGTCCCATTATTTTCCTTCTCCACATATCTATTTTATATCTCTACATATCAGTTGGTTACACCCACATAGCTACTTTACCGCATCTCACTTTCCAAATATAAAAAGAAAAAGTATAGCTTCTAAATGAAAAAAAAATGTGTATACATTCATATCTGAACAAGACAAAAAAGAGAAAGAAATGAATAAACACTGTTTTGTATTATTTTATTAGAAGCTATCAATTATTCAGGAAAGAAAAATAAAATTCCATATCATTTTCATTGATGCGACACCTCAAGCTAAGCTGGGGGGGGGGGTAAACCAACTGATTACATGAGTGAGTGTGACAGTAGAGTGGAGACGGTGCATGTCGGGGAGATTTTATAAAACCCAAACTTTACGAATTACTTTAGTTTTGGAGATTTTTCAAGTATCGAATTGAATATCTGAATGGCGTGATTTTTCTTATTCTTTATTGCATGCTGTGTGAATCTTTTGTGCTCCTTGCGTATCTGTGATTGAAAAGGGCGTTGCCAACTCCTTTATACTAGACTTTAGGGATTGCATGAGATTGATATGATTTGACGGTGTTATTTCAGTAGATCCCTGTTCTTTGACTATACTGCATGTCATATGATATATAAAGCTAGAAATTACCAATAGCATGTATGTTTAGAACTCAGAGCATCGTGATAGACTTTTTGGGCCTGAGATCTGACCAATCATCCTTAGCACTTTTCTCTTACTTCTCTCTTTTTGTTTTTCATTACTTTCTATTCTCATTTTCTTATTTTCATTTTATTTTCCTCCCGGCGTACCGATTTTTCGTCTTCCTCGAGGACGAGTAAGAGGTAAGCTTGGGGGATTTTGATGTGTCCTTATTTTCTATCATTTTCATATCATTATCTCATTGCATTACATATCATTTTTGCGTCCAAATCCCACTTTTTACTACGATTCAGCATTTCTGACGATATTTTCTAGTTTCGTAGTGTTTCGTGAATTTTCAGGGATTTTGGAGCGATTTGGACCCCCACTTGGGTATGGACACATCCGACGTGCTCATGAGCCCATTGGCGGGGCTCTAGACGTCGCGTTTTCAGAGCCATTGGAGGAGAGAAGAGGGAGAGAGGGAGAGAGAAGAGAGAGAAACCCCAGGATCTGGCCCAGCATTTCCCAGAAAATGCTCGGTCCGAGCAGCTGAGCTGCTCGGACCGAGCCATATCAATTACAGCAGCGACGGATATGGGCTGACTCGGACCGAGCAGCTCATCTGCTCGGTTGAGTAGCCCCAGATTTCACAGCCTGAGCAGCACCCGAGTATCAGATCGATCCGATCCTACTCGGACCAAATAGCTACTACTCGGTCCGGGTAGGTCGATTTCAAGATCTCCAAGCAGCCGAGCAGCATGCCTACGTGGGCCGAGCCTCTAACCGAGCCACGTTGACTCGGACCGAGTAGCCGACTCGGTCGGTGATGCCAAGGGCATTTCTGGGAAGTTTTTGAAGAAGCACGATGCACGCGATTTTGGCAGCGACTGAAGCTCGCTATTGGGGACACGACGCTAGGGACTTCGATGAGTTTTTGGTTAGGAAATTTTAGAGAGCAGTGAGAGCGATTTTTTGTAGGAATCTTGAAGATTTATTCTTATAGCGATTTTTGGATCAATTACGGAAGATTATTGCTTTTGCTTTTGTGGATCTGTTCTTCGTTTATTCTCGCTATAAGTTTATTTTAGCCATAATCTCTCAATTGTTAAGATGTTTTCTTCTGTGAAATTGATGCTTGTGTGTGTTTCTATTGTGATGTCTGAGTAGATTCATTCTAGGGTTGATGGGTTAGCCCTAGGGTTCTAGGGGGAAAATGTAGATCTGGATCCCTACGTTGAATTGGGGACTTAGGGTTGTATTTTGGTAGATCCTACCGAATCCGTAGATAACCCATACTGAAATCATGCCCACGATCTGTGGAATTGATGTGCTTAAGTGGTATCTAGGGATTCGAATAGGAAAATCGATGGATCTAACCAAGGCATATGACCATGCCCAGCTCGTGCCTTGAGGGGATCCATCGACGAACTATACCGCTACGTTGACGGCTACCGTCATTGCGTCAACAAGAGCCACCGAAATACCCCACAATTCTAACCCACGAGAGTAGTATGAATTGGAGGATTAATTCCCTAGCCCTAATGCAACGTGAGGATCTTATCCAACATCAACCCCCCAACGATCCTAGTGGTGATCCCTAAAGCCCTAGTCCCTTTTTATTGATATCACAACAACAACAATCAACCCAAATCTTTCACTCCGACCGCTATCACACTTCTACACTTAGAAACAGACTGAGAACCTATTTACACTGTCTCCGTCCCAGTGGGATTTGGCAATCTTTTATACTATAACTCGACACCGTCCGCTTGCGGATTGAGCCCGAAATCGTAGCCTATGGGCCATATTACACCTGGCGATCGTGACACTGACAGGTGGAACCTAGGTATCGGTTACGGGTGCGTCAGCGACCTTCGCTTTCGACCAGGTCACACGTGCACTCAATTGCACGCTTGGTTTCTGGGCAAACTCAAATTTTGAAGTGTTTCTGGTTAAACTCAATTTTTATAAGTGTTTCTTTTTATACTTGTTTATTATTTTGTTTGTTTTACAGTCTAACTTATTATTTTTTGGTAGAGTCAATATGGCGAGGGCGGTATTGGCGATGGAGGTCCTTCAAGACCTGAGCGTGGTAGCGGTCTTGGCAGGGGAGTGGGATTGGGGGGATGGTGACGGTGGCGATGGCGATGGCGTTCAATAGTGGGCTTGGGGGCGATGGCGACGATGTCGTTCTATAGCGGGCTTGGTGGTGATGGTGACGATGGCGATGGTGATGTTTGATGATGGCGATAGCGAGGCGTTCGGTGGCGATGGTGCAGGCATGGGGATGGGGACGTTGGCGGTGTAGGGAGTCAGGATTTTATGTTTTATTGTTGTCATATGTTTATTTTTTAAACTGCGGCCGTTGGCTATGCATAATATACTTTATTTGATCCATTTTTTTCGATTAATTTATGCATTTCCTTTTTATTAGTTGCGTGCTTTATTTTGTTGTATACATGTACATATTTAATTGTTATAAAAAATTGTATATTATAAGTAGAAAGTACAGCAATTATTTTTAAAAAATTTACACTATCAGCCACGGACAAATCCGTGGCCGATAGCACGATACAGCCACTGTATTGTCCGTGGCCGACATGTATCGGCCACATATTATGTGCACAAAATTGAGGATTTCATGCACATAATCCGTGGACATTACGTAATGGCCACGGAAAAATCCATGACGGATACATACTTAAGGGCACGACAAAGTCCGTGGCCGATAGCATTCGCCCACGGTTTGTGTGCACGGATTACGTCAGCTGCGTGCCCATTATCCGTGGCCGTTATATATCGACCACGGACCTTTCCGTGGCCATATATATGTATCAGTCACGGATTTGTCCGTGACCGATACTTTTAAATAGTATTTTATTAGGATTATCGGCCACAAACATCCGTAGGCATTAATCCATGGCAGATTAGCAGCCACATAATAGTCCGTGGGCAAAGGGGGTATCAGCCACTACGATATCGGCCACGAATTTTCGGCCACGGAATTTTTTTCCATGGCCGTAATATTTCAGCCACGTATACACGGCTTTCAACCACAGATTTGTCTGGAGCTGAAAGCCTGATATGTATTAGTGTAAAGATGTGACAATATGCAAGAGATAAAGAGATGTATGATACCAAATTGTAAAATTTAGTGGGTATCAATCACTATCCCATGCTCCCCCTAGACCATAGAAATGGTCAAATTTTTGACTTCTAGGATCTAATACCAATTGTAAAGAACGAGATAAAAGATTATCCTCTTTACAAATTGTAAATAATTCTTGAAGCCATGGGCCAAAGTGTATCAAAGCATATATATGGATAAATCTATCACTTTGATACACATGACATTGCCAAAAGAAAATATAATATGAAACATGTTGGCAATACTAATGTGTTGAGTTTGAAACCATCATAACCAATTGTAGAATGACACCAATTGTGAAAATTTGATCCCAATCACACACAACCCGACATGAGAGTTAAAATATGTTTTAAAATATTTTAAATATTCAACATATTAACTCTTCCATTGTCATACACATGATTAAAAGCTTGCATGTATAACAATGTATTCCCCCAAGGTCCCATTTTCATGAAAAATAATTTGACAAATTTTCAAAATCATGAAATAGAAACAAACAATGGGTATGATAGAAAATAAACATTTAAGCACAATACCCATGCAATATGCATATGTGTGAGGAACCTAAACATTAGGGAACCAAACCCAAGAAGAGTTTGATTTCCTAATGTAATCACATGAGGTGATTACATTCCTAACCAAAGAGTTGATGTAGCTATCACTCTCTTGCACACTACACCTAGTGGGAATCCATAAACTCAAGGATCTCCTAGGCAAGGGTTTTGCCTTTGCAAGAGGGGTGGATATGGCATGCTTAGGTGTAGAAATAAATTTCTTGGCATGCATAAAGTGAGGATTTTGCTTCTTAGCAAAAAATGACGGATTTTCATTCTTCCTCACCACCTTGTAATTTTAAATGCTTCTTTTTGGTGTTATTATTATACAAGAAGGCATAATGATTTTTCTTAAGTGCTTTAGCAATATTTCTTGAATTTGCACTACAAGAAGAAATAGAGGTGGGCTTGGTACCACCTTTGGAGTGTATCCCAAACCTCCTCTATGGTTTACCGGATGTTGTTTTTCAATCAAACCGTGGAGTGAATCCCTAGAATAAGCAAAGCTTTTGAGCTTTTGGGATTCCTCTTCGCATTTCAAAGAAATTTGTTGAATGCGAGATTCTAAGCTATGATTTTGAGCTAATAAGGTTTCATTAGAAATGCTCAAATCCTTATCTTGAGAGAGAAGTGTGTCTCTCTCACTAGTGTCACAAACATGCAAAGCATCATTATTATTTACACTAATAGATTCTAAGGCACGCAACCTACTCATAGCATTTTTAAATCTTGCTTTCAATTTAGCATATGAGTCGATGCACTTACTTGCCACGTTGGAGGGCACATTAAAACGATACTCAAGCTCCTCTTAGGGTAGATTTGGCTCCTCCTTTTCTTCACCATCTATTTCCTCCTCGCTAGAGATTGACGAAGACTCTTCCCCTTTTGCCATAAAGCACATGTGGGCTTGCTCCTTGTCATCTCCCTCTTCATCACTAGATGAATCCTCATCCTAATTATCGAATGTGTCGACAAGTCCCTTCTTTTTGTTTTTGAATTTGGATTTGCCTTTCCAATGTTTCTTTCCTTTCTCTTGGTAGTAATCTTTGGAGGGTTTGGAAGGGCATTCGGTAGAGCGATGACCTTTATCACTACAAGTGTAACAAGTAGAAACCTTGTTAGAATTGGAGGCAAACTTTGACATAGATTTACCTTGCTTGCCCTTGAGGAATGCCTTGAATTACTTGGCAAGCTCGATGAAATTATCATCGCTAGCTTCATCTTCTCCATCATCTTCACTCGAAGATTCTTGATGGAATTTCTTTCTCTATTGGATTGGCTCCTTCTCGGCATAGAATGCAACCCCCTTTTGCTTCTCCAGCTTCTCGTGCTTGGTTGGTTGAATCTCTTTCTTATGTTGAAGCTTCACTTTATATGCCATGAGGTTCTCAATGCACTCCTCAACGGTGTATTTGGACATGTCATTTGACTCCAAAATCACGTTGGCCTTTGACTCCCATTGAGATGTAAGCGAGTCAAGGATCTTTTCCACTCGATCCTCTTGGAAAATCACCTTCCCAAGTCCTTCCAAAGCGTTCACGATTTCTGTGAACCTTGTGAACATCTCTGTGATGTTTTCACCTTCCTGCATCTTAAACAACTCATATTTAGATCTAAATACGCATTGTTTAGATTTCTTTACCTTCGAAGTCCTTTAATGAGAAATCTCCCAAGTATGCCAAATTTTGTTGGCCGTTAACACATGGAGATGCGGTTGAACTCATTTGAAGTGAGGGCGCAATGGAATGCATTCATATCCCTTGCATTGTTGAGTCCTTCTTCGCTTTTGTTCTTGAAGCCGCGGGTGTAGTAGGCTTCTCAAATGGCGACTCCGTGATGTTACATAGGTCTTGACCCTCCAAGTAGATCTTCATCTTGATCTTCCAACTTGGGGTAGTTGGTTTCGTTAAAGAGCAAGGGTCGTACAGTTGATAGACCTTCTTCATGAGACGTGGATATAGCGTTGAATGCCATCGTTGTTTATGCTATAATAACAATTTGATACCAATTGTAAGGATCATCTTACACTTGCAATACTAACAACAAACACTCTATAGGGGGTGTATAGAGTAATGGCAATAAATTGTGCAATTGAAATTTAACTTGCAAATACGGAATAATAAATGCAAGAGAAATTAATTAACACAATCAATCCAAACGCATACACAAGATTTTACCCTAGTTCCCCAAACTTGGGTACGTCCAGCCACACAAATATTCACTATAATTCCCATAAAGAGACGTGAATACAATCCCACAAAGAGATACATCACACAGAGGATTTTGTCCTACACAAGAACCAAACCAACCCTATACAAGGGTCAAACTCCCACATAGAGAATTACTAACTCCCACACAGAGAATTAGGGTTAGTCCTACACTAGGACACCAAACTCCCACAAAGAGAGTAACTCCCTCAAAGAGAGCACCTAATTCCCACAAAGAGAATTAGGGTTTCAAAGAAACACAAAGTAAAACAAATACTCTTACCTATGCCTTGAGATGTACTTACTCATTAATGAATGCAAGGCATGGAAGAGGATCTCCAAGTGATGGGATTAGCTTGAAAGCACTTGGATGATTTCCTTTGAGCTTGACTTCAATGCAAGAAGAAGAATATGAGCTCTAAGAGGGAAATGAGAGAGTTTGAGAGTGGCTTAATTAAAATCTAATGATTTTCAATATTCTAAGAAGTTCTAATAAACTCAGCCCTCTCATATACATAGGAACCCTAAATGAACTCTCAAAACCCAAGGATAAAGCCAAAAATAAAAAGCTGTAACGGCTAGAATCCAGGCTTAAACGTTAGGGATAGTCGACTGATGAACATCTGAAAGTCGACTGACCAACGGCTAAATAAATCTCAACGGCTATAATCTGAGCCAGGAAAGACGACTATAGAAGACTACATATGTGACTTTAAAATGGGTATGCACCTGTATATCATTCAGCAGGTGACTGTCATAAGCGATGGAAATGAAATAGAGAGATGCAACTTACACACTGTATGTATACAGACGACTGATGGCCAAAGTACATGTGACTGTAAAATAGACATGCGATTGTAAAAACTGCAACAGTCGACTGACTTGCAAATTTAGATGAAGCCCAGAAAATGCAAGTTGTGCACAGACGATTGTAGAACAATTAACAGGCGCCAGTTGGAAGACAGGCGACTTGTACTTTAGTCCACTGTTCCAAAAACTCAAGTAAGAGTCAAGAAATGGTTGACTTGAGCTGGAGCACAACAGTCGATTGTAGAAGGCTCGACATGCGCTTGGAATCCCCCAATCGCCTGTAAGACCTTCATCAGTCGCCTGTTTGAGAGGCAAAAACTTCGGTTTGAGTTTAAGGCAATATGAACCTATTGGGATGATTTCTATAATACTCCTTAGGCTCACAAAGATGGAAAATGTATATGCATGAATGAGTTAATCCATCTCTCAAGGCATTACATTAAACCTAGACTCAAAAAGAGAAAGGCATTAAATGAAATATTACATGGATTACATTGCTTCTCTTAGAGTATATGGCTTCAACCTTGATACTCTCCAGCATCTCCAAGCTTTGGTATTTCTCCTCTTGATGTCCATCCTTGCACCAAGCTATTAGTCTCAAGTCATGTTATTCTCCATATGATAAACAAGAGACTAAAACAAGAGAGACATTAGCAACAACATAATGTTATGATCATCATCAAAATAACATTGGTATGAAACACCAGTACTCAACATTTATTTCCAAAAATAATAATCTGATCTCAATCTTTCTTTCTTTTTAGGTTGTTTCTTCCAAAAAACACGACCCGACTGCGATATCAAGATGATTACACATCTCTCTTTAGGATTGATTTGTTGCTCGTTTCTATATTAATATATGATGCACTCATATTTGTTTCAATTAATTTTGACTTATTTTTTTATCAGATCAGCAATTCTTATTTGAAGTATGATTTTGTTTCTTATTTATTTAATTCTTTAATTCTGAATCATGACTATTCAGTTCTTCCTCCTTCGTTTGATGGTATAAGATTAAGTTGTTAATGAGAATAGCTGAGCATGTACTATAGGAATTGTAAAAATAAAATAGTACAACTTCTTTTGCATAAAGATATCACTTGCTTAGTGTTTTTGATAGTAATCATAAACACTTAATCATGAATAAACTGATGAAATTGATGAGCATTATTATTATATCTATAGCCTACATATATGTTTTTACTTTTAATTTTTTGTTTGCTATGTTATTGTTAATGATTATAGATTAAAATTGCAATTATGAAAAGTAAAGGGCGGGCTCAAAAAACTTAAGGCCGACCCGAAAGCCCATATAATAGGCTTACGGTTGCAATTTAAAATGCACAGGGTTCAGGCATGATTCGTATTCTAGGCGTGAAATATATTGGGGCTAGGATCAGGACACGATCTGATCAGGCTCGTTTTACCTGTAGCATGGGCTTAAGAAAATTAATCTAACATGCGTCGTCTGGTCCGAGCTCAGTGCATTCTCACCCATATTGGTGATTAATTTTTACGGAATCATGAATTTTTAATACACCTTTATGGAACATGAGAATATAATACAATTTTAATATACATAAGTCAGGGCTGCATGAGAAAGGGTTTGCGTTACATCCAATATGGCCTACCATGGTTAGGCCATTGTCATGCCGGCCCACGGCCCATCGATCCTGAATTGAATGAGTCAATCTCCACCTCTCTCACAAAGAGCCTTTAATGGTGGGCGGTTACGCCTCATCATGACCTACTTTAATGGATACTAATACGATGATTAATGCCTACTTTTATGGTGGCAGTTACTCCAATAAAGCCACTTTATTAGCCGGTGGTTACATTCCAAGAAGGGATGAATCTATAAATGAATCAGGATGAGAAGAAAAAAAAGAAAACATGGACTTATGTATCATAATACTAAGCATCTACTCCACTTTATATTTCTTCATATATAGCTCAGTGTGATGGTGATCGGATGACCTCCCTTTAGGTCGGACCTAGCCGCCCCGAGCCCCTTTTGAATCATCCACTGACTTAAGGATAGGAGGGGATTTGGTCGGGCCCTAGACCCGACCCCATGACGATTTTTCCTAAGTTTCATATATTTCCAAAGATACACAAGAGTTAGGTCTAGCTTCAGATCTATAGCTCAGATTCAGCTCTCCAAGACCTGGGATGAGCCTCTCGAGAGTCCCACTCCTCAGCCGACGAAGCGTCCCCTCATTGAAGTTGTCCTTGTCGACCAACCTTACTGGATGACGGATTCACCTGTCAACAGTTGGCTCCATCTATGGAAACAGGAGTCAACATCACTATCTTCAACTAATACTGACGATATCGACTCACCCCATCAATAAAAGGCCTGAAAAGGGCAACTCCTGAAGGGGCGGTAGACACCACTCCACTCCCTCTGCCTTCCACACTACTATCATCATGGATGCTGAGTTTGCTCTCATGCTCTATGAACTCGACAGCAAGGTCATCAAGAGGTTACTGGACCTTATCACAGTCGATGAATTCATGTTAGTCGACAGGGAGAGCATGTCTTGAGCCAATCCATTAATTCGACCAAGGTGAGGTTCATTAATAAAGGCAGTATGCGTGACAATATGGTCCCCTACAAAGGAGGAAGGGTGTGAATGATTGGCGACTCAGGCGAGCCGGAGTTGGTGATGGAGATGGAGTAGGCCCACCGTGCTTCTCCAGTCAAGCCCCTTCATCCAAGCTCCCTACTTCAACCTCCCCCTCCCCCTGACCGAACTATCGAACCTAGGTCCACTGACGGGGACCCTCCAAACGAGCTCTAGTATCCGAGCATCGAGGGAAAAGTTGTTGCTGAGATTATCAAGGATCAGGTAGACGAAGTTTGAATTTGATCAAAGTAAGAGGCACCCTAGTATCCGAGCATCGAGGGAAAAGTTGTGGCTGAGATTGTCAAGGATTAGGTAGACAAAGTTTGAATTCGATCAAAGTAAGAGGCACCCCTTTAAGGCAAATCGTAGCAGTGTTATGCTTTCAAGAGATACGTAGCCGAGGCTCCAATGAACAATGGATCTCCATGATCGGTTCGTCAATGCAGTCGCCAAGCTCAGCAGACCCAAAAAAGAGACACGCAAGTTAGCGCTGAGAGTGATGGGCATGAAGGGACTAACGGTGTATCATCTCAAGAGTCATTTACGAAAGTATAGACTTGGAAAGTGTCAGGGTTTTAATCTAATTGTAAAATGCAAGATCACGACTGTCGTCTGACGTGCGTTTATATTTTATATATTCACGCACGTCTTCTCCGTCATTTTCCGTCGATTTTCGTTATTTTGTATCCGTTTCTTTGTGTTTTTAGTTTATTTTTTTACTTTCATTGAGTTTATGTGCATTTGCAGGACATTGCTAGCACATGGGACATAAATGGCCAACATCATGAGTCCCCGGAGCAACGAAAAATGTCGCATGAGATCCCGAGAGCCATTCGTCAAAGATGACTATATATCAGCTCTTAACCGATCGGGTGGAAGAGCCACCCGATCGGGTCATGCAGCATGTGTCAGTACTAAAGAAGAGACCGTTCCACCCGATCGATTCAGTGATCGGGTGGATGTATGACAGAGTGCAGTTTTGACGGCCAAAGTTCACCCGGTCGGTTGACTTGTCAACCGATCGGGTCATGTATTGTAACCCGATCGGGTCAGCACTTTCAACCGATCAGGTCAACTGCTGCTGCTTCCCAAGCTCAATAAATCCAAGACTCACCCGATCGGTTCAGTGATTGGGTGAGATTTATCAGAGCTGAAGACATATTCTTCCATCGTTTCACCTGATCAGATAAAGTCTCACCCGATCGGGCGAGTGTCCGTTTTTGTCTTTTTGTGGGAATATTCCCTAGCATCTTACCCACTTGTATAAATAGTGCTAGCTTTTCCCGGAAACACAGTCCCCACTTTTTAAGCTATTTTTACGGATTTTTCTGCTGCTTCAATTTAACACTTAGTGTAAGTTCTTTCAACATTTTCATATTTTGATATTGTGTTTATGCTTCTATTTGCTACAGTAAACAATTGCTTGATTTCAATTCTGATGGCTATATCATTTGTTATTACATTTGCTACCATGTTTAGTGAATAATTCTTCATTCTAGGACATTGGTGGAAGCCCCTTCACGGGTTATTCCTAGAACAACCATATGTCTAGGGATCCGATTGGATCTAGGGATTTTAATGGTTACGCGGGGGTGTTTCATTGTCATCGGCAGGAAAAAGACTACCTTTGATCGTTGGGCCAAGAGGAAATAAAACGGGAGTTTGATTCTCTAGCCATAACTCAACCCCCTAGCATTGACATTGAGTCCTTGCACGTGGGAAAGGCTTGGACGAAATGTTGGGAGAGATCGCTGCAAACTTAATGCTTTCGGAGTAGGAGGGTGTTGGACAGGGGAATGCCCAACGTCCAAAGTCGGGTAGACCTAGCGTATCATCCTGGACATCGACCAAAATATCGGGCCCATTGGACGCTAGGTACCACTTTTAGAGGCAACTTCTCACCGCCAAACACTAACATTCGGCCATATTCCTATTCTTCGGCCATAATAGTGAGAATCCATGATTAGGGCAGAAGCCACAGTCCTACATAACCTTTTTACCTTTTACATCTGTTCTATTAGATTACAATCGTGACAACCAATCGAGAATAGGCTGGCTCATCCACCGGGTGATCCGGTTCCTGAATATTAGCAAGTACAACACACGCCTCCCCATGATCGACCCCCCAAGCCACACTTTGACACCGTGTGCTTGCGGTTTATGAATTCTAATTCTAGTATCCCCGTTCAGGTTGCGTGTCAAACGGGTGGCCGGTTAAGCTTTATGGCGCCGTTGCCGGGGAGGCAACGTGCTTGTTACACTTAGGACATTGTTATCCTCGAGACTAGCTCACATCCTCACCCCGTGATCATTTTCACATTTTACACCTATTTAATTTTGCATGGAAATATTGTACATATTCGTTGTAGGGGGTTGGCAGACTATGTCTCCATGCCGCCATCAACATTCTTATTTCTCCATTCCTACAACTTGTGCTATTAACGTGTTCTCTATTGTTGTAGTTCTCTTTCTCTCCTTTTTCTTGCTGGTTTTCTACTCTATTGCAAGAATGTCGTGTGCCGTTTCAGATGATATCTAGGCAAATGCACGCCACACCAACTATTTGGTCCAGTATCTCACAGAATCTCTAAGCACTCCGAGCATCCAATCTTTCCTGGCAGCTGCAGTGGACAATCAAAAGAGGAATCATGATATTCAGTAGCATCCCGATACGACAGTCTTTTCCCCTTCTGATGATGCGGTGATTATTGACATACCCAATACCGACTTCAGTGAGGGTGATCTACACATTGATAGAGGGATTTGTCTGAAGGATCATTTGGCAGGACTTGTCAAGTGCAGTGAGAAGGAATCTATTTTTTCCTTGCAGTCCTCTACAGAGCACCCTGGAGTTTGGGATCGTGATGGAATTGAAGGTGGTGGTGGAGAGCTATCTACTATTTGTAATGCCCTACAAGCTACTGCACAAGTACTAGAGGGGGGTGAATAGTACTTTAAAAATAACAAGGAGTATAATTTCTAATTATCGTGCAAACAACTACCAAATCAATTTGCGGAAGCTTAAATTGAAGACAACAACAAAATTAACAATGCTAACAATAGATATTACTGGGTTCGGATCCACCCAAGTCTCCCCGACTTGTTCCCGGTGATCCTACGTCCCAACCACCCGGATCCCCTCTGGATACTTGAGTTAGAAACCCTAACTCAAGATTTCCACTATGAAATACTTGTGAAAAACCTTCACAAGTCAAATCATACACAAATTAATTTGTGACTCCCACAACCCGAGATCACAACCACACTCTCACAACCGAGAGTGAAACTTACAATATGAAATTGAAATGAAATAAGAAACTTCTTACCGACAAAATACCTATGCCTTGAGTAATGCTTACGAATTAGGGCAAGGATGATTTTGAGGAAGAAGAAGTGGCACCAAACCCTAGCTCCAAGATGTAGATCAGCGATGGAGAGCTATGGGGATGTTGGTGACCTAGAATCAAGCACTTGGCTTGGAAGGCTTCACACTCAATGAATCTCTCTTTGGAAGTAAGAGTGAGGAAAGATTATTGAATGGAATGAAAGAGCTTTGAATGAGCTTGGAATGATTTCTCTTGATCTCTAAACTTGCAATAATATCAGCATTGACTGCAATGAATGCAGCCCAACAAGTATTTATAGGATAGAGGAGAGAGAGAGAGAGAGAGAAAAACGTTTCAATTAAAGCTCCAATGGCTCTTTTCTGAACCCAACTAGTCGGTCAAAAGTATTTTTCCGCTGTTGGTACCATACGGGTATCATTTCTGATTTCTTTTTTACATGAGATAAGTAAGAGGGATACTTTGAAAGTTACTTCTAGATGGTAGTTGGGAACGTAGTGAACTTCTCGATTCTAGAGTAACATTTCAGCTTATCCAAGGAACTTATCAAGTGTTTAAGAATCGAAACTTTATGCATAGAATTTTGATCGTGTTTTTCATTTTCTTTGCAGTTTTTTGATTCGAATATGTCTACCGCTTCTAAGAACATTGTCGCCGAGCTTAACAAAGGTGAGAAGCTCAACGGCGACAATTATAAACTATGGTCAATAAAAATCCAATATGTTTTGGAGGAGCAAGATGTGCTTGAAACACTCCAAAACATAATGGAAGAACCTGAGTTGGGCAATACGGCCCAACACGACAGGGACCGGGAAGCTTATGAGACTTGGACTCGAAAGAACAAAATAGCACGTATTACGTTACTGTCCGCAATGGACAATGACATAATGCGTATATTTCGGGAATTCGACCTAGCCAAAGACATATGGTCTGAGCTAGAAGTAAAGTTTGGTGGAACTTCGGTTATCAAACTCCGCTCCTTAAATATTCAATTTGATTCGTACAAGATGCGGCGAGATCATTCTATGAAAAAGCATCTCCGCCACATGGCGAATCTCATAGCTGAATTGAAGGATGCGGGTCTTACGCTGTCTGACGAACAGCAGATCCAAGCAGTCATTCGTTCACTCCCAGATAGCTGGGATAACATGAAAATGCACCTCACTCATAATGAGTGCATTAAAACTTTAAGCGATGTATCAAAACACCTCGAACTCGAGGAAGAGCGGATTCAAGCCGCAAAACCTAGTGCCGAAGTGCACATGGCCGCTAGTTCCTCACATGGAGGAAAGAAGCGGAAGGTTGAACGCTTAAGGTTTATGAACGAACGAAAGAAAGAACTGGAAACCTCAAAGAAGACTAAGAACAAAAAGTGGCAAAAGAATGTGCACTCAAAGAAGAAAAACTTGAAGAAGATCAAGTGCTTTAAGTGCAACAAGTACGGTCACTTCGCCCGTACGTGTACGGATGGAAGTGATAAGGTAACTTGTAGGGCTAGTTACATATGTGTTTCTAGTTCCATGTTTCTTGCTGAATCTAACTATTTTTGGTTGATTGATTCAGGGGCCACAGACCACGTAGCGAAGGACAGAAGGTTCTTCGTAGAGTATCGAAGGATAACTCAAGGAACAAAGTGGATATACATCGGCAACAACACACGTGTTGAAGTCAAGGGCGTCGGAACATGCAAGCAAGTTCTCGACAACGGCCGGACTTTATTATTGCACGACGTCCTCTTTGCTCCAGATATTAGAAGGAATATCGTATCCGTGGTCATGTTAATGTCTTTAGGTTATGTATGGAGGTTCTATGAACAAAAGGTTGACCTTGTTTGTAATAGTTCTTTAGTTGGGTCGGGTAATGTTTGTAATGGATTGATTGTTTTAAACACTATGTGTGATGATTCTTCTTCTATTAATGAAAGTTTCCATTTGACAAATGCTTCTAACTCGGAATCTGAGATCATTTGTTGTCATGCAAGACTTGGTCATATTGGACCAACTAGAATGGATAGACTTGCCAAAAGTGGCTTGCTATCTAATGTTACAAAAGTTGAAATGTCAACTTGCGAACATTGTCTTGTAGGGAAAACTTGTCGCAAGCCGTTTGGAACTGGCACAAGGGCCGAAGTTCCATTACAGCTTATCCATTCGGACATTTGCGGTCCAATGAATGTTAAGACAAGACGCGGGAAGTCCTATTTCATCACCTTCATTGATGACTTCACCCGTTTCGTTCACATTTATTTGATTTCCCACAAACATGAAGCTTTTTCTTGCTTCAAAAACTATATGAGTATAGTGGAAAATCAACTAGATCGCAAGATAAAGGTCTTGCGAACCGATCAGGGTGGAGAATATCAATCAACGAGTTTTAAGGAACTCTGTGATGAAAAAGGCATAGTTCATCAAATAACTATGCCTTATACTCCGCAACAAAACGGTGTTGCGGAAAGAAGAAATAGGACATTGATGGAAATGGTCCGATCAATGATGTCTCAGACAAATTTGCCCATCACCTTTTGGGGTGATGCATTATTGACGGCAGCTTTCATCTTAAACCGTGTACCCTCGAAGTCGGTAAGTTCTACTCCTTATGAGTTGTTGTCACGACCCGCTTCCCTTAAATGGAGGCGAGACGTGAAAAGGTCCGCACGAGAGTGGAGCTGTGAAGCCCCAAACCCGATAAGCGTCCACAATACATAAACAGGTCCCTGTAACCACGATAGAATAACAATAATAACACAAGGAGAGACTGAAATAAAATTCCGCATCTCACAAATTGTCCAACATCAAAAATAAGTCCAACATCCAGAAAATCCACCAGGCTAAAAGAAAAGAGTCTAAAGGCCCAGAACAAGGCCAACAAAAGCAGCGACAACAACAAAGTATGGGTGCCACGCACCGATAACAAAACAAATGTCTAATAAAAGTAAAACACAACGAAGACACTAGGACTGGTCCCCAGTGTCCACGTACTCCCCGTCAAACACAAGCTCGGGCTCGGCGTCAGCAAACACCTCGTCCACAACGAGGTACTCGGGCTCAGGATCTAACATGTGTCACCCAAAAGAGTAAAGGGGCACATGTCAGCAAGTCTAAAAGACTTGGGCAAGGAAACTGAAAGTAAGGCAACTAGCAACCTAGCAGTTTAGTATGCATGACATGGCAGTTATAACATGAGTGCACAATTTAAAACATGGCAGGACGATTTGTACAAGAGAACAATCATCGGGACAAGACAAGACAAGACAAGAGTAGCCACGCTACTATCAATCTCAATCAATTCACATTTTGAAGGTGTTTAGGCCCTTCGCTGAATGGCATAGCATTTCAGACCGATCGGCACTAAACACATTTCACGTTTCACGGTTGTTTTGTAGATGTTTGCGCCCTTCGCTGAATGGCTAGCATGTCAGTCCGATCGGCCCCAAACACTACCCCACCCCAAAGAGTTTACGCCTTACAACTGCAGTTGTTGATCAAACAGACTCCCAGTTGAATGGCCGCTTAACCCTCACCCCCTATACCCACACGTAATGGAGCCAGGGTCCCCGCACAATGAACTCAGCTAGTGAGCCTGGGGTTGCCCCGCACATGAGCTCGCATTCCTATTTCACAATTCAATATCGAGCGTTGGGGTTTCCAACTCATTATGCTCGCTTCTGGTCACGAGCCAGGAAACACGCAATTCGGGCATTGGCTATCAACCAACACATGGCCCGCTTCTGGAACACGAGCCAGGAACACAAGCATTCGTAGCAAGGCTACGCAATCACAAAAGCACTTAGAGAATGCAATGACATGACAATTAATTCGCGTACCGTTAATGAAAAGTAAACATGACATGGTAATTGTGCAACATGCTATATGTCGGAATTAGCTTCGTTGTCAAGCTAACTCCCCAATTTGCGCCTAGGCGAGTATCATTTCGTCGCCTAGTCTCTTTTACGCCTACAGCAAGCAAATGGCCTAAAACATGGCCTAAACCCTAAGTGGCAAGTTTCACTTGCCTAGCACCGGGGATGGCGACTACTTCGTCACACGGATGCTATCTATGGGGGAAATCGCTGTTAAGGGGGAAACAAACATCAAACACATGAAATTAATTAGGGTTTCCCCAAATTTATCAATAAGTTATGAAAACAACGGTAGAACAATTTCTTACCGAGAGGAAGCGGAAGAAACACTCCGGGGAACCCTAGGATCAGATCTGGAAAAGATTGGAGAAGATTGGGGAAACTAGGGTTTTGGGGGATTTGGGGATTTTGATGGGTTTTGGTGAGATTTTGGGGAAGATGAGGGGTAGATGGAGTGAATGGATGGTTTGGATGATGGATTTAGGGCTTGGAATGGAGGATTGAAGCTTGGAGGAAGATGGGGGCTGAAGGGGGAAGATTTTAGGGTTTTGGGTCGTGTTGGGGAAGAAGAAACGTTTGGGATGGGTATTTATAGGTTGGGCTGGCGGCTGCCCTGAAATTAGGGTTTTAACACAGACTAGTCGGTCAAAGAGCAACCACTGACCGACTAGTTTGGCAACTAGTCGGTCGGTCGACCAACGTAGACCGACTAAGTGTAAACAGTAACTCCTGAACGAAAAATAGGATTTAGAGTTAGTCGGTCCATGAACAAATACTGACCGACTAGTTTAACATCTAGTCGGTCGATGAACGTTCTTAGACCGACTAAGAGTAAACAGTAGCTGATACAAAAAGAAGATGTTGAGTTAGTCGGTTCAAGAAGCATCGCTGACCGACTAGTTTGCAACCTAGTCGGTCAACCAACGTTCTTAGACCGACTAACGATAAACAGTAACTCCTGAGAAATTTAGAAAGCTAACTAGTCGGTCCAAGAAGGATTGCCGACCGACTGGATCGTCATCTAGTCGGTCGGTGGCCCTTCTTACACCGGCTAATGAGCACAGAAAGTTCCGATACGGAGCGCGAGGCCCCGGTATCGATTCCTAAGACTTCTAGGCTTGATCTAACAGTAAGATACGGCCGTTATGAAGTCCGTCACAAATGACATACTTCGAAATCGACGATCCTAAGGAAGAAGCGAGAAAATACGACGAATCGATCGAAAATGAAAGCTACGGAGACGAAAACCACACAAGAGGAGAAAATCCACCAAAACATATATTATATTATATTAAATCCAGATACATGAAAAGCAGTCGTTACATCCTCCCCAAATTAAGAAAAATTCCGTCCTCGGAATTCCCAAAAACTCACGAGTCCGGAAACAAGAGTGGGAAACGCTCTCGCATCTCATCCTCATTCTCCCAAGTAGACTCTCCAGGTGAACCGTGTCGCCACATCACCCTCACAAGATTGACAATCTTGTTCCGAAGCGATTTCTGACGCCTGTCCAGAATCTGCACTGGATGCTGGTCATACGTCATATCGGGGCGAACGGTAATCTCCGAAAAATCCACCGCATGAGACAGATCGCTAATGTATCGACGAAGCTGCGACACATGAAAAACATTGTGAACTCCTTCCAAAGATGGCGGCAAGGCCAAGCGATAAGCTACCTCGCCAACCCTCTCCAAGACGTCAAACGGTCCAATGTATCGCGGGCTCAACTTCCCACGCTTCCCGAAACGAATCACACCACGATTCGGGGAAATCTTCAAGAACACATGGTCGCCCGGTTGAAACTCCAAAGGACGACGTTTAGCATCCGCCCAATGCTTAAAACGGTCCTGAGTAATTCTCAACCTCTCCCGAATATTCCTGACGATGTCCACGGCCTCCACGATCATCTCAGGTCCCAACAACTCCCGATCACCAACGTCATCCCAACTAAATGGCGATCGACATTTCCTCCCATAAAGAGCGGCGAAAGGCGCGATGCCAATACTCGCCTGGAAGCTGTTGTTGTAAGAGAACTCCACCAAATGCAGATGGTCCTCCCACGAACCCTTGAAATCGAACATGCACGCCCTCAGCATGTCTTCCAAAATCTGAATCGTCCTCTCGGACTGGCCATCCATCTGCGGATGGTACGCCGTGCTGAAACTCAGACGCGTACCCAAGCTCTTCTGCAAACTCTGCCAGAACTGAGATGTGAACCTCGTGTCTCTGTCAGACACGATACTCACGGGGACTCCATGAAGTCGCACCACCTCCTGCACGATTCACGTTACATCACTATCCAAACTAGGAAAAGGAAATAAAAACGGAGAGTAAAAGAATTTTACCTCCATATATCTCCTCGCTAGCGCCTCAGTGGACTGTCCCACTCGGAATGGAATAAAGTGCGCCGATTTGGTCAATCGATCTACGATCACCCAAATCGCGTCATTCTGCTTCGGACTCCGAGGTAGTCCAGTCACGAAATCCATAGTGATGTGCTGCCATTTCCACTCCGGAATCGGAAGCGGTTGTAGAAACCCGGCCGTACGCTGATGCTCCGCCTTCACTTGCTGGCAAACCAAGCACTTGGCTACACTCTGAGCCACGCTCCTCTTCATACCATGCCACCAATAATTCAGACGAAGATCCTGGTACATCTTGGTGCCACCAGGATGCACAGAATACGGCGAACTGTGTGCCTCCACCCTCAATTCCTCTCTGATATCCCCAGCAGGCACACACAACCTGGCTCCAAACCTCAGCGAGCCATCCTCATGAATCAAAAAGTCAGTCCGCAGACCGGCTTCCACCTGCTCCCGAATCCTCACCAGCTTCGGATCCTCAGCCTGGCCAGCCTTAATCCGATCCACGATCGTCGACTGTACCTGCATGTACATCAACGAAGAAGCCTCTCCAGGAAGAACAATCTCCACGCCAGACTCGCAAAAATCCTGCTGCAATCTCCACTGCGAGGTCAAAATCATCACCGCTGGCAGCCTACTCAAAGCATCCGGAACCACATTCACCTTGCCAGGGTGATACTGCAAATCAATCTCATAATCCGCCATAAGCTCCAACCATCGACGCTGTCGCATGTTGAGCTCCTTCTGAGTGAAAATGTACTTCAAGCTTTTGTGATCGGTGAAAATCTTCACTTTCTCACTCAGCAAGAAGTGCCTCCAAATCTTAAGAGCAAACACAACGGCAGCCAACTCCAAATCATGCGTCGGGTAATTCTTCTCATGAACCTTAAGCTGACGAGACGCATACGCCACAACGTGCCCGTGCTGATGCAACACACAACCGAGACCCTTGCCAGAAGCATCGTAAAAGATCTCAAATCCACCGCTGCGATCAGGCACAACAAGAATAGGGGCAGTCGTCAACCTCTCCTTCAGAATACCAAAAGCACTCTCACAATCACCCGACCAAACAAAAGCAACATCCTTCCGCATCAATCTGGTCATCGGCTCAGCAATACGAGAAAAGTCCTTAATGAATCGCCGATAGTAACCAGCAAGTCCTAGGAAACTCCGAATCTCAGATGCAGACGACGGAACAGGCCACTCCCTGATGGCCCGAATCTTCTCGGGATCCACTGAAATACCATCTCCAGTCACCACATGCCCGAGAAAAGCAACTCTATCCAGCCAAAACTCGCACTTCGAAAACTTAGCATACAACCGATGCTTCCTCAAAATCTCCAACACCGTCCTTAAGTGCGAGGCATGCTCTTCCTCCGACTTCAAATAGATCAGAATGTCGTCAATAAAGATAACGACAAACTTATCCAAAAAGTCGTAGAAAATCATGTTCATCAGATTCATGAAAACTGCGGGCGCGTTAGTTACGCTGAAAGGCATAACCACGAACTCATAGTGTCCATACTTCGTCCTGAACGCTGTCTTCGGAACATCTCCCTTCCTCACCTTCAACTGATGGTAACCACTTCTCAAATCCAATTTAGAAAACACCCTCGAACCTCCAAGCTGATCAAAAATATCATCGATGCGAGGCAACGGGTATTTATTCTTAATGGTCACCGCATTCAACTCCCGATAGTCCACGCACATGCGACGCGAACCATCCTTCTTCTTTACCAGCAACACCGGTGCTCCCCACGGAGACACACTAGGATTAATATAACCCTTCTGCAAAAGCTCATCCAACTGCTTCCGCAACTCCTCCAATTCTGCAGGTGCCATACGATACGGCGCCTTCGAAATCGGCTGCGTACCTGGAACAAGATCAATAGAAAATTCCAGAGCTCGATCAGGCGGCAAACCAGACATCTCCTTGGGGAAGACGTCACCAAAATCACACACCACAGCTGACCACTCCAGCTCCATCTGCATAGCCATAGCCTCCACCGGTCTGGCCCGAAATCTGACAGGACCAAGCGAACTGCTACCACGACTGAACTCAAATACTGGATGTCCGGGAATCTCGAACACCACCTTCTTCCTCCTGCAGTCAATCGTAGCATAGAAGCTCGCAAGCCAGTCCATCCCAAGAACTGCATCATAGTTGATGATGTCGTGGACAATGAAATCCGCAAAAAGCTCATGTCCACAGACCACCAACGAGCAAGAATTGCAACCACGATGCACCGAGACCACGCCATTCCCTGTAACGATATTCCAACTCTTGGGAAGAGGGGACGTCGACAAGGAATGCCTCTCCACGAAGCTCCGAGAAATAATGCACAGCGATGCACCAGAGTCAAAGAGGACTCGTGCAGGAAATGTGCAAACCAAAATCACACCTAACAAACAATTAACAATCAAACCCTAGTCTAGCAAACAACCATGTTCAAGCAAACAACATATTCTAACAATCAAAACCAGCTAGGAAAGTAACAGCTAGATTGAGGATTACCTGCGATAACCTCATCCACAGCCTCGCTCTCCGCAGCGGTCATCAGAAAAGCCTGCCTCCTCGGCGGAACAGCCTGCTGAAAAGCCTGCCTCTGCGGAGCAAGAGCCACTCCACGACCAGCAGGAACAGACGCTCGCTGCTGCAACGGCTGAGCTGCAACAGGAGCCCTCCGCAGCGGACCAGCATGCTGACAATCCTTCGCGATATGAGAAGCATCACCGCAAACCAGGCACTGGCCCAAAAACTTCCGACACTGATCCTTGATGTGGCCAGGCTTGCCGCAGAAATGGCAAGTCTTCAGAATAGGCCCTCCTGGCCTCTTAAACTGAGCAGACTGATTAGGCCTGAATCCAGGTCTAACCACAGCCCTCGCCTGTTCCACAGGCCTCTTCCCAGCACCAACGACAGACCCCTTCCTCTGGTTCATGAGCAGCTCCTGCCTATTGGCAGCGACCAGAACCTTCTGATAAGACTCTCGGTCAGAAGAGGTCACAAAACTCTGGAGCTCCGAAGCAAGCCCCTGCAGGAACCTCTGAGCTCGCTCCTCAGCGTCCTGCACCATCTTCGGCGCAAACCGACTAAGCCTCATGAACTCTTGGTGATACATGTCCACCGACGAGTTCCCTTGCTTCAGATCGATAAAACGCTGCAGCATCTCCTCCCTGGCAGCTTTCGGGAAGAACTCACCATCAAATCTGGCCTTGAAGGTAGCCCAAGCAATCGGCTCCACCAACAACTTCTCTTCCGCATCCCACCAATTCCGAGCATTATCCTTAAGCTGCCTCTTCGCCAAATCAACCCATCCAGCCGGGGTGATCTTGGCCATCTTCAGATTGTCCTCGATGTTCCGAATCCACTCATCGGCAGCCAGATGACCCTCAGAACCATCAAAATATGCGGGACCCAGCTCCCGAAATTGCTTCGCTCCTGGCTCAGAGCGAGGGGCATCCGGAAGGGCCCGGGCAGCTCGAGCAAGTGGAGCATTCTGGACTTGCAAAAGCACGCCCTGCTGCACTTGCATCATCTGGAGCATCATCCGCATCATCTCACCGCTGGTGGGTTCCCGCTCAGGCTCCTCATCATGAGGGAGCGCACCACTACCCCCACCACGGGTGAAACGCCTTCCTGCCATCTAATGACACAGAGAACGAATCAGATTAGACTTATAGCCTATGACATCGGACGTCGAACTTAGTTTATTAGACATTCCAATATTATTATCGCTATTCCAAAAATCGCAGTTACAGAAGGACCTGTATGGGCCACCACTAAAACCTGTCACGACCCGCTTCCCTAAAATGGAGGTGAGACGTGAAAAGGTCCGCACGAGAGTGGAGCTGTGAAGCCCCAAACCCGATAAGCGTCCACAATACATAAACAGGTCCCTATAACCACGATAGAATAACAATAATAACACAAGGAGAGACTGAAATAAAATTCCGCATCTCACAAATTGTCCAACATCAAAAATAAGTCCAACATCCAGAAAAGCCACCAGGCTAAAAGAAAAGAGTCTAAAGGCCCAGAACAAGGCCAACAAAAGCAACGACAACAACAAAGTATGGGTGCCACGCACCGATAACAAAACAAATGTCTAATAAAAGTAAAACACAACGAAGACACTAGGACTGGTCCCCAGTGTCCACGTACTCCCCGTCAAACACAAGCTCGGGCTCGGCGTCAGCAAACACCTCGTCCTCAACGAGGTACTCGGGCTCAGGATCTAACATGTGTCACCCAAAAGAGTAAAGGGGCACATGTCAGCAAGTCTAAAAGACTTGGGCAAGGAAACTGAAAGTAAGGCAACTAGCAACCTAGCAGTTTAGTATGCATGACATGGCAGTTATAACATGAGTGCACAATTTAAAACATGGCAGGACGATTTGTACAAGAGAACAATCATCGGGACAAGACAAGACAAGACAAGAGTAGCCACGCTACTATCAATCTCAATCAATTCACATTTTGAAGGTGTTTAGGCCCTTCGCTGAATGGCATAGCATTTCAGACCGATCGGCACTAAACACATTTCACGTTTCACGGTTGTTTTGTAGATGTTTGCGCCCTTCGCTGAATGGCTAGCATGTCAGTCCGATCGGCCCCAAACACTACCCCACCCCAAAGAGTTTACGCCTTACAACTGCAGTTGTTGATCAAACAGACTCCCAGTTGAATGGCCGCTTAACCCTCACCCCCTATACCCACACGTAATGGAGCCAGGGTCCCCGCACAATGAACTCAGCTAGTGAGCCTGGGGTTGCCCCGCACATGAGATCGCATTCCTATTTCACAATTCAATATCGAGCGTTGGGGTTTCCAACTCATTATGCTCGCTTCTGGTCACGAGCCAGGAAACACGCAATTCGGGCATTGGCTATCAACCAACACATGGCCCGCTTCTGGAACACGAGCCAGGAACACAAGCATTCGTAGCAAGGCTACGCAATCACAAAAGCACTTAGAGAATGCAATGACATGACAATTAATTCGCGTACCGTTAATGAAAAGTAAACATGACATGGTAATTGTGCAACATGCTATATGTCGGAATTAGCTTCGTTGTCAAGCTAACTCCCCAATTTGCGCCTAGGCGAGTATCATTTCGTCGCCTAGTCTCTTTTACGCCTACAGCAAGCAAATGGCCTAAAACATGGCCTAAACCCTAAGTGGCAAGTTTCACTTGCCTAGCACCGGGGATGGCGACTACTTCGTCACACGGATGCTATCTACGGGGGAAATCGTTGTTAAGGGGGAAACAAACATCAAACACATGAAATTAATTAGGGTTTCCCCAAATTTATCAATAAGTTATGAAAACAACGGTAGAACGATTTCTTACCGAGAGGAAGCGGAAGAAACACTCCGGGGAACCCTAGGATCAGATCTGGAAAAGATTGGAGAAGATTGGGGAAACTAGGGTTTTGGGGGATTTGGGGATTTTGATGGGTTTTGGTGAGATTTTGGGGAAGATGAGGGGTAGATGGAGTGAATGGATGGTTTGGATGATGGATTTAGGGCTTGGAATGGAGGATTGAAGCTTGGAGGAAGATGGGGGCTGAAGGGGGAAGATTTTAGGGTTTTGGGTCGTGTTGGGGAAGAAGAAACGTTTGGGATGGGTATTTATAGGTTGGGCTGGCGGCTGCCCTGAAATTAGGGTTTTAACACAGACTAGTCGGTCAAAGAGCAACCACTGACCGACTAGTTTGGCAACTAGTCGGTCGGTCGACCAACGTAGACCGACTAAGTGTAAACAGTAACTCCTGAACGAAAAATAGGATTTAGAGTTAGTCGGTCCATGAACAAATACTGACCGACTAGTTTAACATCTAGTCGGTCGATGAACGTTCTTAGACCGACTAAGAGTAAACAGTAGCTGATACAAAAAGAAGATGCTGAGTTAGTCGGTTCAAGAAGCATCGCTGACCGACTAGTTTGCAACCTAGTCGGTCAACCAACGTTCTTAGACCGACTAACGATAAACAGTAACTCCTGAGAAATTTAGAAAGCTAACTAGTCGGTCCAAGAAGGATTGCCGACCGACTGGATCGTCATCTAGTCGGTCGGTGGCCCTTCTTACACCGGCTAATGAGCACAGAAAGTTCCGATACGGAGCGCGAGGCCCCGGTATCGATTCCTAAGACTTCTAGGCTTGATCTAACAGTAAGATACGGCCGTTATGAAGTCCGTCACAAATGACATACTTCGAAATCGACGATCCTAAGGAAGAAGCGAGAAAATACGACGAATCGATCGAAAATGAAAGCTACGGAGACGAAAACCACACAAGAGGAGAAAATCCACCAAAACATATATTATATTATATTAAATCCAGATACATGAAAAGCAGTCGTTACAGTTGTGGAACAATAGAACTCCAGACTTAAGCATTCTAAAACCTTGGGGTTGTGCCTCTTACGCACATTTATCCTCTCACAAATATGGCAAACTTGGGCCACGTGGGAGGAAGTGTATCTTCATCCAATACGCTGAAAACTCCAAAGGATATGTTTTCGTCGGTCAAGAGGACAATGGGGGTCTAATAGAATTCGAATCGAGGAATGTTGTTTTCTTGGAAAACGAGTTTCCAAGACAGGGTGAGATAAGTCAAGACTTATCCTTGTTTGAGACTTGGGATCAAGAAGGATCGGAACGTTCGAGTGGGAGAATCCTTGGTGAAGAAGAAAATACGTTTCAAACTTCACCAATGGATGATACGAACGATACCAATCCTATTCCGAGTGGGAGTGATGTTATTCCAAGTGGGAGTGATGTCATTCCAAGTGGGAGTGATCAAACTCAAGCAAGACGTAGTAATCGAACGAGGCTAACACCTCTGAGATTTGAGGATGAATTTCCTCAAACATTCATGACATTACTACAAGATGATGACGAACCTGCAAATTTCAAACAGGCCGTCACATGCCCTGCTAAAGATAAATGGATAGCGGCGATGGAAGAAGAACTTCAATCCATGAAAACAAACCAAGTCTGGGACTTGGTTGATTTACCTAAGGGACGTAGAGCCATTGGGAACAAGTGGTTTCTCAAAATCAAGCATAAGGCTGTTGGCTCCATCGAGAAATATAAAGCTCGTCTTGTTGCGAAAGGTTTCACGTAACAGGAAGGAATAGACTACGAAGAGACTTTCTCTCCTGTCGTGCGTTTTACCTCCAGTAAGCAAAGGCGAGGGTCTATGTTTGGAAATGTGTCCCAAAGATCCAAAAGAGAAGAAAGCTATGGAAAAGGTTCCATACTCCAGTGCTGTCGGGAGTCTGATGTATGTCATGATGTGTACTAGACCAGACATTTGCTATGCTGTTGGTATGGTAAGCTGTTACCAATCCAATTCAGGACAGACACACTGGAAAGCGGTGAAAAGGATATTAAGGTACCTCAAAGGGACTGCGGACTATGCGTTATGATATCAAGGCAATACCTTGAGACTCGAAGGCTATACCGATGCTGATTGGGCAGGTGATCTTGACGAGCAAAGATCTACCTCAGGCTTTGTTTTCTTGCTCAGGAATGGTGCAATATCCTGAAGCAGCAAGAAGCAAACCTGCATCGCCCTATCAACCATGGAAGCCGAATTTGTAGCATTCAGCATAGCGGTCCAAGAAGCTGTTTGGCTTAGGAAATTCTTAGACAGGCTGACGGATGCCACTGACTCGAGCACTGTTCCTATATACAGTGATAGTCAAGCTTTGATTGCCTATGTCAAAGATCCTAAAATTTCATTGTAAGACCAAACACATCGATATTCGATTCAAGTTTTCAAAGAACTATGACAAACGGAAGGAAGTAGACATAGGATACATATCCACGCATAAGGTGATAGCGGATCCCCTTACTAAGGCGATCCCCAGAGATGTGTTTTTCAAACACTTATCATCTATGGGAATGCGTAGGTGCTGAGCTGTATCATGTAATATTTCCCATGTCTATAGAAGATCAAAGTTTAATTTGCATACAAGTTTCTTACAAATGTTTTTTTTTGTACATTTGTGTTTAAGTCTCAGCTATCTTATTGTGTGTATGTCGGACAGATTAAGGTTGGCTCTCTCACATGAGCAACCGCCTTATCTTATCAGATGGATAAGATAGAGATGAGACTAGTTTAAAGTCAAAATCATTAGACAAATGATTTAGAGTCGTGACTTAAACAAGATAGTCGAATGAAAGATCTGCATCATATGGATGCTTACAAAAGATCTGAGATCTGTATCACAAGGATATTTGAAAGAGATCTCATAGGATTTTTTAAATACTATCTGTCTTATGTAGGATGAGAGTCCGGGAATATTTCATGGGGGTAAGGGGACTCAAAAGATAGGCACTGTGGTGTCTGATCTTTCATCCGTACAACATCATTAAGACATACTCTCCCTGGGAAAGGAGTGATGTTGTAATACGTGTTCATACCACGTATGCATTTCGACCACTAAGTTAGTAGCAATAGTGTTTGCTATTATGTGAGACTCAAAGGCCATATGGGTCTTAACTCTTACCCTCAAGGACTCCAATTGGTTCCTTTAGATTTGACGAGATGATCGCTATCTTAGCGTGTTGCTAATGGGCTATGGTAATTCGGCTCGGCGGGGCACGTTAGAAAAGCGAATCAAGTCAAGATCAGAAGGTTCGCAAGAAGAGGAAGATTGATTTCATATTCGCATTTGGACTTTAATGATTCAAAGCTGGCCAGCCAATTGTAATCCAGATGGGATTCAATTGTTGAATATAAAGTATAAGAAATTTGAAGAAATAATCTAGGGTAAAGCATGCGTTGAACTACTCAACTTTGCACCTTCGAGGTCGTTGTGTATCTCTAACAAGTGCACAACAACAGACTCTACGCGCATGACGGTCGCACGGTCTATTTCTCGGTATGATAGATGAAAGAACTAAGAGAAAGACGTTCTCTTATAATCCCCTCAAGTGTGAGTGGGAGATGTTGGATATGGAAGACGTTTATACACCCTTGTGGGGGATGTACGAGGGAATACGGACCTCGAACGTCGCGTACACGAAGTCGTGTGCGAAGGGAATATGTTCCCTTGCAGAGAGGATCTCTAGATTAATGGGAAATTCGCATTATATGTGCATAAGTGCATGCGACATATGGCTAATAAAGGGGTAATATCTTAAGCTTATGTTGTACCATGCATATGGTACAACTTAAGCTTATAATGTGCCATGTATGATGGTACACCTTAGTTAAATTGTTCCAAAGGAACAATTACTCCTAAAATAACTACCTTGGGGGCTATAAATAAGACCCAAGGGTTAGCCATTTCCTTACACTTTTGCATGGCATTCTTGCATGCATTTTCATTCTAGCGAAGCTCTGCCGAAATCCTTCCTCTCCCTTTATCCAAGTTCTTAATCTAAAAGTAGAGATTTTGATTGTGGATTTAGTACCTTACTCCGTTCGTGAGAAGACTCGATCCATCGTGGCGAATCCGAAGGCGAAGTTCTGTGACTACCGTGCCGCATACGCAAGCGTAAGTCTCAACTTCATTTATTGATCCTAACTCTGTTTTGGCAGGATCCTACACGACCGACTAGTTCATCAACTAGTCGGTCGGTCAATTAACGTATACCGACTAATGAGTGAACAGAGAAAAGATCAAAGCACAGACATAAGGAACTAGTCGGTCCAAGAAGAGTAGCTGACCGACTAGTTTTACAACTAATCGGTCGGTTACTCAACGTAGACCAACTAACAGATAAAACTGAAGTCTGAGCATAAATAGACTTAGTCGGTCCAAGAACAAATGTTGACCGACTAATTCACCAACTAGTCGGTCGCCAAAAGAGCATAGACCGACTAACGATAAACAGGAAGTTAGGTGAAAAATTGGCATGTACAGTAAATCTAAACTAGTCGGTCCAAGAAGGAAAGTTGACCGACTAGTTCATCAACTAGTCGGTCGATCAATGAACACAGACCGACTAATGATAAACAGTAGCTCAGGCTCAAATGTGCATGTACAGGAAAAGCTCAACTAGTCGGTCACAGAAGCATCACTGACCGACTAGTTCACAAACTAGTCGGTCGGTGAGTCAACTTAGACCGACTAACTGTAAACAGTAAAGATCTTGGAAATGACTGAGAAGAACTAGTCGGTCCAAGAAGCTTTGCCGACCGACTAGATCACCATCTAGTCTGTCAGTTCTTCTTCTTGAACCAACTAACATGCACAAGAAGTCGCGAAACGAAGCGTGAAGCTTCGGGAAGGATTGTATGGACTTCTACTAAGATCCTAGAGCTAAGATATGAGCGTTATGAAGATTTAAACCGTAAGACCTACTCAAGGCTTAACATTCTACGAAAGAAGCTTAAAGACAATAAATAAAACTTGACGATACCGTCTTCAATAGCTTCAATCAAATCTTCATGACTTCTAAATTGGTCCATAAGCTTCAACGAAGCTTTAGGCATACGATCACGTGCTTTGAGAAGTCTTGAGACGTCGTAATTGATATTCATATGAATTTGGCGACGATCTCCATAACTGCGCTCACAAAGTGTTAGTTCACGTTATATTTATGTTTGTTCATCATCCAAAACCAAAACCGGGGAGTCCAATATACAACATTCTCCCCCTTTTTGGTGATGACAAACCAACATAAATAATAATCAAAAATAATAATTCAAATGAAATTTACTTACTCCCCCTGCATTGATGACACGTTAATTCCAATTTAAATAATAATAATACGCATCAAGCAGACGAGTGAAGTATATAAAATGAGAATCGATTATTGAAATATCGAATACCAAACGTAGGTTATTGAAATATCGGATTTGAAAATCCATTTATATATCTTAACTCCCCCTGAATCTAACATATCAAGTTAGATTCTTGGTATAATGCTTTAAATTTTCATTTAGCACACCGTTATTATTATATCTCTCCCCCTTTGGCATAAGCAAAAAGAGCGGGATGATAACAACGACAACAACAATGGCCTCAAATAAAAAAGCACGGGAGTCGTAGAAAACGACGACGGTTCAAGTGACACCAAAAGAAATACGAACAAAATCAAGGCGTGTCACTGAAACCATAGTCGAAAATCGTAATACGAAATCATCAAAACTCAAATCATTTTTACGGATTGAGTTATGGAATATACTCTCCAATATCAACATTCTTGGTTAATTTAGTGCATGGAAAACAATTCTATGTTTCCATAGAAGAAATTTCTATTAATCCAAGGTAATATCGTCGAGCGACGAAATCAAACATCAGAGACATAAAAAAAATTATAAATTTTGCACAATAGTAAGAAATGTCAACTGCGATGTATATATATAAAAGATATGAACCAGAGTACATCAAATATAAACATCACTGACATACAAAACATCGATCCACCGATCGGTGCACAAAATACATCATCATATCACAGATATCGGAGTGTCAAAGAAAACATACAACATCATCAAAATACATCAAAATACATCATCAAAAGTATCAAAATACATCAAAATGATCCAAAACCCCACCCTATCCTAACCAAACTCTCTCACACTAGATGTATCATCCAAGGAGCATCGGAGAGTCCTCGAGGAAGCTCAAGAGGAACCGGCAGGATCTGCAGCAGCAGCAGGCTCTGCAGGAGAAGTGGTGGAGACTGGATCAGCAGGAACATCTGGAATGTCAGCAGGAGCGACGGCAGAAGTGGCAAACTCTGGAGCAGCAACAGTAGTGGCCTCGGGAGCACCAGTCAGAGTATCCACCGCAGGAGCGGTGGCAACAGGTGTGCTCTCAGGGGCACCAGCAGACGAAGCAGCAACAGCAGCACCAAAAGTGGTAGCACCAGCAGCAGTACCAGAAGTGCCCTCGGGGGCACGAGTGGAAGCAGGACAAAGCTCCTCAATGTCCTCCTCAGCCAACTCATCCATCTCCTCATCCTCAAAAACATGAGGAGGAAGGTGAATACCCATCAGACTAGCCATACGGCAAACTACCTCCTCGGTACGAGCCAAACGAGACTCGTGATGACGAAGTAACCGAACGACATCATCAAGGGTGGCAGAGGGAGCAGCTGAGGCAGAGGCAGAGGCAGACGCTGAAGGTGTCGTCCTCTGAACATGACGGAGCGCCGCAAGAGATTTCTTGACAGCCGTCGCGTTCAGGGGAGGACCAAGAGGACGCTCATCGTCACGAGGCAAAGGGACACGGAAGTGACGGAAAACAAGGGTCAACAAGCACGGAAATAGGATATGAGCCGATTTCGAGGACTTGCGAATACACTCGAAAGAGTCCATCTTAGCGAGTATAATGCGAGCCCAGTTAATCGAGGTCCCTATGAAAATGGCATAGATCAGATTCAGAAAAGGCTGGGACTGTAGAGATGAGGAGCCGTACTTGGGAAGCAAGCACGACTTCAGAATCAAGTTGAGGACCCATGTATTTGGCTTGAAAGATTTGGAAGGCACGCCAATCATGGCGGGAGGAATCTGATGGAAAATCTCAGAGAGGACGGTCTGATCAAGGGAAGAAATATCATCAACAGAAATGTCTGAGGGGAGGAGGCCAGACGAGGAGATACCCAAAATCTCTCCTAAGATTTCTGCTGTGAGGACTATAGGAGTCCCCAAAACAGTCGTCTCAACAGAGTGGGTCTCATCGTACTGACCCCGGATCCTATTGGCATAGAATAGCTTTACTAATCGAGGCTAGGGGTGAGGATTCGCCTTCGGGTCATATCGAAGGTAATCGAGAAGACCCGAGGACGAAAGAAGATCAGCAAGCCCTATGAAGTCACTAAACTGGACGAAATGCTCCAGAAGCAGTGGGCAATGTTCGATACGGTTGTAAGCCGCGAGACACATAGGGTCGTCGCGACACAACGAGATATCGACACCGCCAACTGGCATCGGAGCCTTTCCCTTAGGCTTACGGGTAGACGTACGAGGTCAGGAGCTAGACTCAGGATGGGTAGGAGGAGTGGGTTCCCTATGAGTCTCAGGCTCGGGGATATACTCGGTGTCAGAATCCGAAGCACCGGGTGGAGTGGGAGCACGGAAAATAACTGGCTTGGTCTTGGGCTAAGATCGGGCTCGGGGTTTCGCAGTCGCCATCCTCTTACGCTTAAGAGGAGGCGAAGACGAAGAGGGTTGGGTGGTCTTAGCACGACGTCTAGGAGGGGTTCGCTTAGGTTGATCGGGATCCGTAGGGGTAGGGTCTACGGTCATCGGCGAGGGTCTAGATGGAGTGATCGGGATACGTGTACGAGCCATAATCGAGGCACGACACGACACACGAGAGATCAAAGCGAAGAAACCCTAGCCGGATTCAAGAAGCCCTATTCGAAACCCTAGAAGATGAGATCTATAGAGAAAACCTAACCCTAAGCTGAAAATGGAACCCTAGACAGGAGAGGGAGTGAGAGGGGGTTACCCTAGGAGGAAGACGACGGCCGGCGATGGCGGATTAGGTCGGAAAATGGCCGGAAGTCGAAGGGTCAGCGCGGGGGTCGGGGGTTTTGAGCTGAGAGAGGAGGATGGAGACCGACTAAAATGAAAAACAATCGAATCGATTAGGATATAGTCGGTCGAAATCGCGAAAAGACATGACTGCCCCTGAGCACTTAGTCGGTCACAGTTCAATGGCTGACTGACTAGATGACGATCTAGTCGGTCGGTTAACGAGCTTAAACCGACTAAGTGGAAACAGAGAACAGTCGAAGAATTCCTGAACGAGAATTAGTCGGTCTACGCTCAAATACTGACTGACTAGAACTCAATCTAGTCGGTCGATAAGTAAGCTTGAACTGACTAAAGAGTTAAGCTGGAGAGGAAACTCAAAATAGCTTGAGTTAGTCAGTCTGAGTTCTTTAGCTGACCGACTAGATGTGAATCTAGTCGGTTGGTTGATGAACTGAGACCGACTAGATGAGTCCAAAAATTGATAATTAAGTTCTCTCCTCAAAATACTTGGACGATACATCGCAATCCTCTCAAAAATCATCTAAACTACCCCATTAATCATCGAAATCTCAAATACGACATTCAAACATGAATTCGAGCAAAAATTCAAAATATCACATAAAATCCCGAAAAATCCAATAAGTCTAGCATGAATGAAATATTGCGAAATATAATAGCATGCAAGATTATTGAATGAAACATGAATCATATATCTCGGATTCACCCATAATCCCCAATTCTCGACGCAACCGCACAAAGAAGTCCTACGTTAGGGGTTTCGTGAAAATATCGGTGATTTGCTTTTGGGTTTCAACGTACACTAAAATGATGTCCTTTTTAGCAACATGATCATCTAAAAAGTGGTGTCGGACATCTATTTGTTTCGAACAGGAATGGTGTACCGGGTTCTTGGAAAGACATATTGCACTTTGGTTGTCAACCATGATAGGGCAAGTATCACAATTTATACCAAAGTCTTTAAGTGTGTGTCTCATCCAAAGAACTTGAGCACACGCGGCACCGGTGGCAATGTATTCCGCCTCGGTGGTTGAAAGTGATACAGAATTTTGCTTCTTGGAAAACCAAGAGACAATGGAATTTCCTATAAAATGGCAAGTGCCACTAGTACTTTTCCTGTCGGATTTGCATCCCGCATAATCAGCATCACTATATGAGATTAACTCATACGTGCTAGATTTTGGATAAAGTAATCCAAAATCTAAAGTGTAACTTAGATAGCGAAAAATACGTTTTACCGCTACTAAGTGAGACTCCTTAGGTTGAGACTGATAACGAGCACATACGCATACGTCAAACATAATATCAGGCCTACTTGCGGTAAGATAAAGTAAACTATCTATCATACCTCGATATAGACGAATGTCTACATCCTTACCGCCCGTATCCTTATCAAGATGCGTAGTCGTGCTCATTGGAGTCTTCTTTCCGGAGGCATTCTCCATTCCAAATCGCTTTAGCAATTCCACCGTGTACTTCGTTTGGTGGATGAAGATTGTATCGTCCATTTGGCGAATTTGGAGACCTAAGAAATATTTGAGCTCACCCATGTGGCTCATCTAAAATTGTTCCTTCATAACATTAGAAAACTCTTCGCAAAGAGCAAAGTTAGTAGCACCAAAAATGATATCATCAACATATATTAGAACTAAAATTATATCATTATTCGAATGCTTAACAAAAAGTGTAGAATCGGCTTCTCCCATTTTAAAATTCAAATCCAAAAGAAAATTCTTTAGGCGATCATACCAAGCTCGAGGAGCTTGTCTCAAGCCGTAAAGCGCTTTCTTTAGTTTAAAAACATGATTTGGAAATTTTTCATTAATAAAACCCGGAGGTTGAGAAACGTAAACTTCCTCAACATCTCCATTTAAAAATGCACTTTTAACATCCATTTGAAATAATTTAAAATCCTTATGGCATGCAAAAGACAATAATAATCTAATTGATTCTAATCTAGCTACCGGAGCGAAGGATTCTTCGAAATCAATACCTTCCTCTTGACGGTAGCCTTGAGCAACTAACCGAGCTTTGTTTCGGACGACGACTTGTGTCACACCCCGCTTCACAAAAACACGGAGGCGAAGCGTGACGAAGGCCCGCTTAGGCTGGGGCTAAGAGCCCGGACCCAATAAGCGTCTGTAGTATTCCATAGTGAAAGTACATGTCCCTGCAAGTTAGTACGAAATAACAAAAGTACTGAAAAGAACATTTCATTTTATTCCAAAGTTTATCATCAAAGTACTGAGAGTCTAAAAATGCCGAAAACGGCTACAACTGCTGAAAGGAAACTAATGGTGCAAGCACCCAACCTAGACGAGAAAGTAAGAGTGCAACGCACCCAACTAAAACTGAAATGGATAACTCCGAAATAGCAACAAAAGATCTCTAACTCTGATCGTCCTCTGGATCGTACTCCGGATAAGCGCCCTCCGGCTCCAAGTCAACTGGCAAGTCCGCCTCGTACTCGTACTCTGGCTCCACACCTGACGTACAGCACAAAAAGAAGGAAACTGTACGTCAGGCAAAGTCTACACAAACGGTCAGACTCTACTGCAAGTGTATCAACTATTAAGAATGATTTACTGGTTGTTTTAGCATGCTGGGGTTATAACTGAGTAACGAAAAGTAGCGTAGCAGGAAAAGTAAACGTAGCAAGCAGTAGACGTAGCGTGTGCTACCGACTACGGGACTAACCTACAGGTGTCAAGACAAGACGGGACATGACGGGATAGGACAGGACAAGACGGGACAGGACAAGTAAGACACGAAAGGGTTCACGCCTTACGGTTCGAGGGGGATCAGACCCTCTTGCCGTGCGCACGCTCAACCCAACCCCAAACCCAGGAACTCAGGACAAGATTTACAGGGATCATTTCCGCTAGGGAAACATCCGAAACGCCCGAAGGCTTTTTGTGTAACAGGGATCACTTCCACGGAGGAAAGCATCCGAAACCCCCGTAGGCTTTTTGGTAACAGTGATCACTTCCGCGGAGGGAAGCATCCGAAACGCCCGTAGGCTTTTTGGTAACTGGGATCACTTCCACGGAGGGAAGCATCCGAAATGCCTGTAGGCTTTTTGGTAACAGGGATCACTTCCGCGGAGGGAAGCATCCGAAATGCCCGTATGCTTTTTGTGTAACAGGACACGACATGACAAGTGTAGGGAGTTGTTATTCTAGGGTGTCCACACGCACGCACACACAAGATAGTCCTATGATGTCAGCAGTTTATTGTTGTCAGGCTCAGACTTCGTCGTCAAGTCTGAGCTGTCACGGGTCGTCCCGGACGCTATAATTTCACGTCCGGTTCTCATCACACACAATCTAACAGTTCTACAAACTAGAACTAAGTAACGGTCAAAACGCAAGTGGGTACACTTACCTGGAATGGTGAGTGCGTCATCTGTCCGGGGCGTCGCGTCCAGTCGTCGCGTCCGTGGTAGTCCGTCTGAAAAGGGATCACGGCGACGGTGTCAAGTCGCGATTTTCATCAAATCCTATTTAGGTTCATTTCTAAGTTAGGCATGGCTACCCTAACTGTCACAAGTCAAAAGTGTCCGATCAGCCTATCCGACGATTCTATCCTATGTGCACAGTTCAAAAGTCCGATCGTCGATTCTATTGTTCACAACTTTTTAAAGGAGCAGAAAATAAATTTAGCGAGTTTAGTTGTCGTTTTTAGTTAAGTTTTCAGTTTTGGCTACGGGTGGGTTTCGCTACAAGTTTAAGAAAACTAACCTCTTCCGGAGTCTGGGGTAGAGCGGACGTAGTGTCTGAACGGTAGAAGACCCGCGTCGCCTACGGCGTCTCGGCTACGGGTAGCGTAGCGGGACACATCCGGGCAGCGGACGAAGTGCGTGAACAGCGGGTAAGGGTGAATCAGCGAGCAGCGCGTCGGGTAGGCGTTCTACGGCTTCCGGAGAGATGCAACGACAACCGAGATGAACGGTTCGTCGTACCCAACGTCTACGATGTCGAAAGTCGTAGGAGAGGCTCGAGACGTCGATAATACTCCCAGGAGGTGTAGGAGGCTGTCGAGGGACTCCAACAGTGAGGGGAGACGACGAGATCTTGGCGGCGCGACGGTACGGCGTCAAACACGCAAAACAGCGAGTAAACTCCCTGTTTCAGAGGAGTTGCGGCCTTGGGTCGCTGCCAACAGCGAGAGGGGGCAGAGGGGTGTCCACGGCGGCAGCTGGAAGGAAGCGGCGACGGCAGCGGCGGCGGCGGCGGCCACAGCGGCTGATGCAGCTGCTGTGCGCGAAAGCTGGCGATTGCGGCGGCTTCCGACGATCTCCGATGGCGGCTCGGGTCCCAGGCGAGAGAGGGGAGGTCGGGGAGTGCTGTGGGTAGGTCGGCGGCTAGGAGCTCCGGCGTGGGCTCAGGTGGAAGAGGAAAGGGGCGTTGCGTGGAGGGGTTTGGTCCCTAGGGCCGGCGCAAGGGAAGTTTTTGTGCGGCTGTGAAAACTTTTAGGAATTTAGGGTTTTCTTTATAGGGGTGGGGCCCTCGTGACTAGGGGAAGGGTTACATATGAGGGGGCTGCCAATTAGGGTTAATTAGGGTTAATTAGGGGCAAACTTGTAATTAACTGGCTCTACTAGTGCATAAAGGTCAAACGGTGCCCAAAAATTATAAGAAAAATACCGGGGCGACCGGGGCGACGAGAGAAAGAAGTCAGAAGAGACGGATTACAATTTCAATGAAGAGAAACGAAATTAAAAATAAAAACGCCTCAAGTCAAAAGTGAGATACGCAACGTCTCCTCGGATACGGTCAAATCGTGGGCGAACGGCCCGTGAAATGACGTTGCAAGTCAACACGACGAATGTAGTACTCTCAGAGAGAGTCACAACGACATATCACACGATAGGGTTCGGAAACAAACAAATTCTAAAATAATCATGTGCACGGTCAAGAGCACGTGCACAAAGAAAGTTACGATCGGAATCCGACCGTTACATATCCTCCCCAACTTAGAAATGATTCCGTCCTCGGAATCAACATCAAGCACTGCTCGGGAATAGATGCGGAAAGCGCTCTCTCATATCATCTTCGCGCTCCCAGGTGGACTCTCCAGGTGATCCGTGACGCCAAATCACTCTCACCAGGTCAACTACCTTATTCCTCAACTGCTTCTGCCGACGGTCCAAAATCTGCACAGGATTTTGGTCATAAGTCAGGTCCGGGCGAACTGTAATCTCTGAGAAGTCAACCGTGTGCGATGGATCACTGACGTACCGACGTAGCTGAGATACGTGGAAAACGTCGTGAACTCCCTCTAAAGAGGGTAGCAGAGCAAGGCGGTAGGCCACTGCTACCACACGCTCTAGCACATCAAAAGGCCCAATATATCTCGGACTCAGCTTTCCCTTCTTCCCGAAACGAATACCTCCGCGGTTCGGAGAAATCTTCAGGAAGACCTGATCACCAGGCTAGAACTCCAAGGTCATCCTCTTGGCATCCGCCCAATGCTTGAAGGTACCCTGTGCAACTCTGAGCTTCTCCCTGATGTCCCTCACGACATCCACAGCTTCCACTATCATCTCGAGACCCAACAGCTCCCGATCTCTGATGTCATCCCAGCTCAGTGGCGAACGACATTTCCTTCCATATAGGGCAGCATACGGCGCCATGCCAATGCTCGCCTGGTAGCTGTTGTTATATGAAAACTCCACCAAGTGGAGATGGTCCTCCCAAGAACCCTTCAAATCGAGCGTACAAGCTCGCAGCATATCCTCCAGGATCTGAATAGTCCTCTCGGACTGGCCATCGGTCTGCGGGTGGTACGCCGTGCTGAAGCTCAGACTCGTACCCAAATTCTCCTGCAGACTTCTCCAGAACTGAGATGTGAACCTCGTATCTCTGTCAGACACGATGCTCATGGGGACTCCATGTAAACGTACAATCTCCTGCACGTACACGGCCCACATCATAACTAACTCAAGAGAAAAAAATTAAAAAAGGGAAGTAAGAAAAGAAATTTTTACCTCCAGATATTTCCTTGCTAAGGCTTCCGTAGACTGGCCCACTCGGAAGGGGATAAAGTGCAGACTTGGTCAATCGATCCACGATTACCCAAACTGCGTCATTCTACCTCGGGGTCCGAGGTAAACCAGTCACGAAATCCATCGTAATATGCTGCCACTTCCACTTCGGAATAGGAAGCGGTTGCAGCAACCCGACAGTACGATGGTGCTCAGCCTTCACCTGTTGGCATATCAGGCACTTGGCAACGCTCCGTGCCACGCTCCTCTTCATGCCAATCCACCAATAATTCAGACAGAGGTCCTTATACATCTTGGTGCCTCCAGGATGTATAGAATATGGCGAGCTATGAGCCTCGCTCAACAGCTCCTCACAGACGTCACCTGCAGGTACACAGAGCCTACTGCCGTACCGCAGTGAACCGTCCTCATGAATCACGAACTCCGTCCGAAGTCCAGCTTCAACCTGCCTTCTGATCCTCTGTAGCTTCGGATCTCCTGCCTGTGCTGCCTTGATCCGATCCACGATTGTGGACTGAATCTGCAAATTCATGAAGGAATGAACCACACCAGGTAGAACAACCTCCAAATCCATCTCTCTCAGCTCCTACTGAATCCTCCAGTCAGCTGTATGCATCATCGCGGTAGGGAGTCTACTCAAGGCATCAGGCACTACGTTCACCTTCCCCGGATGATACTGCAAGTCTATCTCGTAGTCAGCCATGAGCTCCAACCATCGTCTCTGACGCATGTTGAGCTCCTTCTGCGTGAAGATGTACTTCAAGCTCTTGTGATCGGTGAAAATCTTCACACTCTCACCTAGCAAGAAGTGTCTCCAAATTTTCAATGCAAAGATCACTGCTGCCAACTCCAGATCGTGCGTCGGGTAATTCTTCTCATGAGTCCTCAACTGACGAGAAGCATACGCGACAACGTGGCCATGCTGATGCAAGACGCATCCTAGGCCCTTCCATGATGCATCACAATAGACTTCGAAGCCTCCGCTTCGATCCGACACTGCCAACACCGGTGATGTGGTCAATCTCACCTTCAAGATACTGAAGGCCCCCTCACAAGCATCTGACCAGAGAAACTCCACATCCTTCCTTGTCAGCTTCGTCATCGGCTCCGCAATCTTCGAGAAATCCTTGATGAACCGCCGATAATAGCCTGCTAAACCCAGAAAACTCCTGATGTCTGACGCTGACTGCGGAGTCGGCCAATCTCTGACTGCTCTGACCTTCTCCGGATCTACAGATATGCCATCACCGGACACCACATGTCCCAGGAATGCGACTCTATCCAGCCAGAACTCGCACTTACTATACTTGGCATAAAGCTGGTGTCGCCTCAGCGTCTCCAGCACTGTCCTCAGATGACAGCTGTGCTCTTCCTCAGACTTCGAATAAATCAAGATGTCATCAATGAAAATGACGACGAACTTATCCAGGAAATCATAGAATATCAAGTTCATCAAATTCATGAACACGGCTGGAGCATTGGTCACGCCAAACGACATGACCACGAACTCATAATGTCCGTATTTCGTCCGGAATGCTGTCTTCTGAACATCGTCCTTCTTCACCTTCAACTGGTGGTATCCCAAATCCAACTTCGAGAAGACTCTCGATCCTCCAAACTGGTCGAAGATATCGTCGATGTGCAGCAGCGGGTACTTATTCTTCACGGTGACAGCATTCAGTCCTCGATAGTCCACGCACATCCTGCGGGACCCATCCTTCTTCTTCACGAGTAGAACTGGTGCACCCTATGGCGACACACTAGGGTGGATGAAACCCTTCTGCAGCAATTCATCTAACTGCTTCCGCAGCTCCTCGAGCTCAGTAGGAGCCATACGGTACGGTGCCTTCGATATCGGTTGCGCTCCCGGCATAAGATCAATACCAAACTCTAAGGCTCGGTCGGGTGGCAAACCTGAGATATCCTCTGGGAAGACGTCGTCGAAGTCTCGGATGACTGCTGGTCGTTCGATCTCCATCTCCATCGGCATAGCTGCAACAATCGGCACCACCGGCGTGGCCTGATACTTGATGGGTCCAAGCGACTCATCTCTGCTACGGAACTCGAACTCTGGATGGCCTGGAATCCGGAACACCACCCTCTTGCTGCGACAATCGATCGAGGCGTGAAAATCTCCAAACCAATCGATGCCAAGAACGGCATCAAAATGTGGCAGGTCGTGGACAATGAAATCTGCAAAGAGCTCGTGTCCACTGACCACCAAAGGAATCGATCTACATCCCAAGTTCACTGTCACCACTTCGTTCCCTGTGGTGATGTCCCAACACTTGGGAAGTGTATGGGTGGGAATGGAGTGTCTTATCACGAATCTCCGAGATAAGATGCACATGGATGCACCGGAGTCGAACAAGGCCAAGGCCGGGTGAGAAGACACTAGAATGGTGCCTAAGATATTAAAAGAAACTACGGTCAAACCAAGCTACTCTAACAAACAAGTCAAACAAGCAAGACTAACAATTAAAAAGCTAAACTATGAAATGAAAGACTAGAATCAAAGAGTTACCTGCAATAACTCCATCCAGCTCCTCAGTCTCCAAAGTCGTCATGGTGTAAGCCGGCCTCTGGGGCTGCGCTGCTCTCTGAAACATCTGCCTCTGTGGTGCCAAGGGTGGTCCACGAACGGCAGGTCCTCTCTGAACTGGAGCAGGCGCTCTCATCTGCAGCGGGGCTGGCGCTCTAACTACAGCATGACGGGCTCTCAGACAATCCTTCGCAGCATGCGAGGCATCTCCGCAAACTAGGCACAGTCCCATCTTCTTCCGACAATCCTTCTGAACTTGTCCTGGCTTCCCGCAGTAATGACACGGTCCCTTGCTCTGACTCTGAATGGGTGCTACATGCCTCTTAAATGGTACTGTCTGAACTGGCCTCATCGCCGACCTAGCAGGTGGCCGGTACTGCTCCATAGGATGCTTCCCCTTATCAGCTGGAGGGTCAGGTAGAAGCGAAATAAGCTCATGATTCTTCGCAGCATCCAGCACCTCCCTCATAGTCATGAAACTCGCCGAAGACATAGAAGCCTGAATCTTCGGACGCAGTCCCTGTCGGAAACGATCAGCTCGCTTCTCCTACTTCTTCACCATATGCGGAGCAAAGCAACTCAGCATCTCAAACTCTGCCTCATACTCCTCGACAGTCATGTTCTCCTGCTTCAGATCTATAAACCTGCTCAGCAGCTCCCTCCTAGTAGTCTTGGTGAAGTACTTCGTCCTGAACATAGACCTGAAGATCTTCCAATCCACTGGCTTCTCCAGACGCCTCTCCTCAAGGCGCCACCAGTTCCTCGCATTCTCCGTCAGCTGCATCTTCGCTATCTCCACTCGGGTATCGTCTGGAATCTTCACAGCAACTAACTTCTCCTTCGTGCTCTGGATCCACTCGTCAGCAGCTAGGGGTCCCTCCTTCCCCGAAAATGTCCTCGGCTGGAGCTCGTTGAACTGCTTCACTCCTGGAGCAGCTCGAGGGGCAGACGGAGGTGGGGGTGGTGCAACTGGGACAGCCTGGGCAGCACGCTGGGACTGCTGAACCAACTGATGCTGCACCTCCAGTATCTCTCTCATCACGCCCAGAAACTGGCGGAACTCTCCGCCTTGGTCTTCCAGAACTCCATCTCCTGAACTCCCCGATCGGGTAACACGTCATCCTGCCATCCTATTGACAGAAAGACACAGATTAGACTCGTACAATTACCGGATGATAATAAAATGAAATTTAATACTTCAATTATTTCGTACTCACAAAAGAGGGGACCTGCATGGGCCACCATTAAAACCTGTCACGCCCCGCTTCCCAAAAACACGGAGGCGAAGCGTGACGAAGGCCCGCTTAGGCCAGGACTAAGAGCCCGGACCCAATAAGCGTCTGTAGTATTCCATAGCGAAAGTACAGGTCCCTGCAAGTTAGTACGAAATAACAAAAGTACTGAAAAGAACATTTCATTTTATTCCAAAGTTTATCATCAAAGTACTGAGAGTCTAAAATGCCGAAAACGGCTACAACTGCTGAAAGGAAACTAGTGGTGCAAGCACCCAACCTAGACGAGAAAGTAAGAGTGCAACGCGCCCAACTAAAACTGAAATGGATAACTCCGGAACAGCAACAAAAGATCTCTAACTCTGATCGTCCTCTGGATCGTACTCCGGATCAGCGCCCTCCGGCTCCAAGTCAACTGGCAAGTCCGCCTCGTACTCGTACTCTGGCTCCGCACCTGACGTAAAGCACCAAAAGAAGGAAACTGTATGTCAGGCAAAGTCTACACAAACAGTTAGACTCTACTGCAAGTGTATCAACTATTAACAATGATTTACTGGTCGTTTTAGCATGCTAGGGTTATAACTGAGTAACGAAAAGTAGCGTAGCAGGAAAAGTAAACGTAGCAAGCAGTAGACGTAGCGTGTGCTACCGACTACGGGACTAACCTACAGGTGTCAAGACAAGACGGGACGTGACGGGACAGGACAGGACAAGACGGGACAGGACAAGTAAGACACGAAAGGGTTCACGCCTTACGGTTCGAGGGGGATCAGACCCTCTTGCCGTGGGCACGCTCAACCCAACCCCAAACCCAGGAACTCAAGACAAGATTTACAGGGATCATTTCCGCTAGGGAAACATCCGAAACGCCCGAAGGCTTTTTGTGTAACAGGGATCACTTCCACATAGGAAAGCATCCGAAACGCACGTAGGCTTTTTGGTAACAGGGATCACTTCCGCGGAGGGAAGCATCCGAAACACCCGTAGGCTTTTTGGTAACAGGGATCACTTCCGCGGAGGGAAGCATCCGAAACGCCCGTAGGCTTTTTGGTAACAGGGATCACTTCCACGGAGGGAAGCATCCGAAACGCCCGTATGCTTTTTGTGTAACAGGACACGACATGACAAGTGTAGGGAGTTGTTATTCTAGGGTGTCCACACGCACGCACACACAAGATAGTCCTATGATGTCAGCAGTTTATTGTTGTCAGGCTCAGACTTCGTCGTCAAGTCTGAGCCGTCACGGGTCGTCCCGGACGCTATCATTTCACGTCCGGTTCTCATCACACACAATCTAACAGTTCTACAAACTAGAACTAAGGCACGGTCAAAACGCAAGTGGGTACACTTGCCTGGAATGGTGAGTGCGTCATCTGTCCGGGGCGTCTCGTTCAGTCGTCGCGTCCGCAGTAGTCCGTCTGAAAAGGGATCACGGCGACGGTGTCAAGTCGCGATTTTCGTCAAATCCTATTTATGTTCATTTCTAAGTTAGGCATTTCGTCAAATCCTATTTAGGTTCATTTCTAAGTTAGGCGTGGCTACCCTAACTGTCACAAGTCAAAAGTGTCCGATCAGCCTATCCGACGATTCTATCCTATGTGCATAGTTCAAAAGTCTGATCGTCGATTCTATTGTTCACAACTTTTTAAAGGAGCAGAAAATAAATTTAGCGAGTTTAGTTGCCGTTTTTAGTTAAGTTTTCAGCTTTGGCTACGGGTGGGTTTCGCTACAAGTTTGAGAAAACTAACCTCTTCCGGAGTCTGGGGTAGAGCGGACGTAGTGTCTGAACGGTAGAAGACCCGCGTCGCCTACGGCGTCTCGGCTACGGGTAGCGTAGCGGGACACGTCCGGGCAGCAGACGAAGCATGTGAACAGTGGGTAAGGGTGAATCAGTGAGCAGCGCGTCGGGTAGGCGTTCTACGGCTTCCGTAGATCTGCAACGACAACCGAGATGAACGGTTCATCGTACCCAATGTCTACGATGTCGGGAGTCGTAGGAGAGGCTCGAGACGTCGATAATACTCCCAGGAGGTGTAGGAGGCTGTCGAGGGACTCCAACAGCGAGGGGAGACGACGAGATCTTGGCGGCGCGTCGGTACGGTGTCAAACACGCAAAACAGCGAGTAAACTCACTGTTTCAGAGGAGTTGCGGCCTTGGGTCGCTGCCAACAGCGAGAGGGGGCAGAGGGGGGTCCATGGCGGCAGTTGGAAGGCGGCGACGGCGGCAGCGACAGCGGCGGCGGCCACAGCGGCTGTTGCGGCTGCTGTGCGCGAAAGCTGGCGATTGCGGCGGCTTCCGGCGATCTCCGGCGGCGGCTCGGGTCCCAGGCGAGAGAGGGGAGGTCGGGGAGTGCTGTGGGTAGGTCGGCGGCGGCTAGGAGCTCCAGCGTGGGCTCAGGTGGAAGAAGAAAGGGGCGTTGCGTGGAGGGGTTTGGCCCCTAGGGCCGGCGCAAGTGAAGTTTTTGTGCGGCTGTGAAAACTTTTGGGAATTTAGGGTTTTCTTTATAGGGGTGGGGCCCTCGTGACTAGGGGAAGGGTTACACGTGAGGGGGCTGCCAATTAGGGTTAATTAGGGTTAATTAGGGCTAAATTGTTAGGGGCAAACTTTTAATTAACTGGCTCTACTCGTTCACAAAGGTCAAACGGTGCCCAAAAATTATAAGAAAAATACCGGGGCGACCGGGGCGACGAGAGAAAGAAGTCAGAAGAGACGGATTACAATTTCGATGACGAGAAACGAAATTTAAAATAAAAACGCCTCAAGTCAAAAGTGAGATACGCGACGTCTCCTCGGATACGGTCAAATTGTGGGCGAACGGCCCGTGAAATGACGTTGCAAGTCAACACGACGAATGTAGAACTCTCAGAGAGAGTCACAACGACATATCACACGATAGGGTTCGGAAACAAACAAAGTCTAAAATAATCACGTGCACGGTCAAGAGCACGTGCACAAATAAAGTTTCGATCGGAATCCGACCGTTACAACTTGGTTTTCGTCGGTTTTGTTCTTGAAGATCCACTTTGTCCCTATGACGGTGTGGTTCTTCGATGGCATTGGAACAAGCTCCCAATCTTCATTCCTCTCGAATTGAATGCGTTCCTCCTCCATGGCTAAGATCCAAGCGCTATCTTCGCATGCTTCATTAACATTCTTTGGCTCTATCGAGGAGGCAAAGGCACAATGAGCGAAGTAGTTCACTTGCGATCTCGTCTTGACACTATCATGGATATTGCCAATGACTTGCTCATGAGGATGGTCACAAACGGTATGAAGCCGTTTGGGAATACCTTGGTCACTAGGAACATTCTCAACAACTTCATTAGATGGGTTAGTCTCAATAGAATCAATAGAATCATTAGAGTTAGAATTACCAATTGAATCACATAAGACATCCATAGAGTCATCATCATTAGTAATTCTAGTTGGAACAAATCCTTCATTAAATGACACATGAAGCGACTCCTCGATCGTTGAGGTTCGTTTGTTGAATATCCGGTAGGCTTTGCTACGCGAAGAATATCCAACAAAAATCCTCTCATCGGATCTTGGATCGAATTTGTCCAAACTACCATACGTGTTCTTAATAAAACATTTTGGAACCAAAAACACGAAAATGTTTAACTTGAGGCAACCTACCAAACAACAATTCATAACAAGTTTGTTTAGTGCCGGGCCTCAAACGTATTCTATTTAACACATAGCAAGCGGTGTGTACCGCTTCCGCCCAAAATTGATGGCCAAGTTGGCTATCATCAAGCATAGTGCGAGCACAATCCACTAGCGTCCTATTCTTTCTCTCAACAACACCATTTTCAGGAGGTGCGCGAGGGAAAGAGAAGTTGTGTGTAATACCAACTTCATCACAAAATGTCTCAAAAGACTCATTCTCAAATTCACCTCCATGATCACTACGAATAGTGACAATGGTGGTTCCTAAGAGATTTTGTACTTTCTTAACAAAAATTGTGAAGTTTTCAAAAGCTTCATTTTTATTACACAATGAAAATACCCAAGTAAACCTAGAAAAGTCATCAACGATGACAAGTCCATATCTACCATTACCTAATGAAGCAACTCTAGTTGGCCCAAATAAATCTAGATGTAATAGCTCTAAAGGCCGCTTAGAAGAAATGATTTTCTTATGTTTAAATGAAGATTTTGGAAGCTTGCCTCGTTGACACGAGTCACAAAAGCTTTTCTTTTGAAAGACAAGCTTAGGGAAGCCTCTAATAGAATTTAACTTGGAAAGCTTAAAAAGTGTTCCAAAGTTCACATGACCAAAACGTCGATGCCATAAGTGTTGTTCACTTGTGTTGGTAATGAGACATTATTCATGTGATCTTGGAAGATCTAGGATATATATATCCTTATAGCGTGTGCCGGAAAACAATAATTCATTATTATCTTTTCTTAAAATATGGCACATTCCTTTCGCAAAGTTAACTTTGTAACCTTTGTCACAAAGTTGACTTATTGAAATAAGATTGTGGTTTAATCCTTTAACAAGGTAAACATCACATATAATGGGTTTAGAAGGATTACCCACTTTACCAACACCTATGATGGTTCCGCTCTCGTTGCCTCCAAACACGACGCGGTTTCTATTTGCAATGGGAACCACTCCGGAGAGCAATTGAGCGTCACCCGTCATGTGTTTTGAACACCCGCTATCGAGTATCCAATTCCCCTTGGAGCTAAATTTAAATTTGTTTCTCCTTTTCTTTTTCTTTTCCTTGAGTACCTAAAGATAGAAAATTTCATATCATGGTACCCAAGGTCATTGGGTCCAAAAGATTAGACCTTTGGAAGCCAAGTCCAATTGGACTTAGACTTCCCCACATAATTTCTACTATGCACAACATCCGAAAAATAAGTATTCATATACACTTGTTTTTCATCCATGCTTGTTTCCTTTGGGCTCCAAATAGTGAAAATCTTGGGAGCCCTCATCCTATTGGGTGCATGCATGCGTTGTTGGTTTCTACGTGATGCATGTCGTGGATAGGCATAAGGAACATGATGGAATGGTGCATGTGGATAATTATTCATATGATGTTGTGGGTGAACATATGCATGTGTGGGAACACGTGCGTGAGGGTGTCACACATGGTGTGCACGTGCCCGTGAATGTGTTGCATAAAAATCATCATATGTGTGAGCCGGTGGAGTAGGACGTGTGTTCCTACGTGGCATAGTATTGGTGTACATAAAAGCATGCCCCTTCTTTGGAGGTCCACCCAAAGTGGGTTTCTTTCCGAAAGAGGGTGTGGACGAGGTGGAAGCACCATTGGTAGAAGAACTACCAATAGAGTGTTTGCTATCACTCGTAGAGTCACCGGAAGTTGGCCTAACAAAAGTAGTGGCCGATTTGGATGAACATCCCATCGTATACCCCAAGCCAATGTGGTGATTGGCCGGAAGTAAGTCACTTAGGATTTTATCCAAATGGTCCTTACCCTTATTGAACTTATTAATTCGGCCTAATGTGTTCTCATATTTCTCGGTGAGAGAACGCATAGAAGTATCCAAGTTGGATACTTGCGATGTGAGCACATAAACACGAGATTTAAGATTCTCATTCTCAATACTCAAAGTCGAGTTTTGAGAAGTCAAATCCGCTATCTTGTGATCATCTGGATCTTCAATGCTAACATGTTCAAGTTGAGTCTTGATATTAACAATCTCATTCCTCAATACTTCAACAACGGTGTCGTTGTTGGTGATGATAGTTTTAGGCGAGGTTTGAATGCTAGCTAGGTCATCTTTTACTTTAGTATACCTATTTACTAATTTAGTATACTTAGACCATAATTGAGAATTAGCATTCCTAAGGTCATCCATAGTTACCTCATCACCTTCGTCGTCACTATCATCGGAAGAGGAGGATCCTTGATCATGCTCCTCTCTTGCCATGAAGCACATGTGCGCTTGCTCCACTTGCTCATCGTCCGACTCTCCGCTTGAGGAATCCTCAGAGTCGGTGAATGTTGCCCCGACAAGTCCCTTTTTGTTCCCTTTCTTGTACTTCTTGGACTTGTCGTACTTTGGCGCCTTCCACTTCTCCTTTTGCTTGTTGAGAGGACACTCCGCTTTCATGTGTCCTGGCTTATTGCACTTGAAACACAAAGGAGAGGAGGAGGCGTTAGAAGAACCAAATTTAGCTTTGTTCTTATAGTTACCTTTTCGGAAGAAACGGTTGAACTTCTTGGCCATGAGTGCCATGGACTCCAAGTCCAACTCATTTTCCGAGTCTTCATCATCGGTTGATGTGGATGTGGATGGAGCAGCCTTAAAAGTAATAGCCTTCTTCTTTGGCTCGTCTTGCTTTAGGTAAGACTTCATCTTTTCCTGCAATTTTAGCTTGCTATCCTTGCGTACCTCGTATGACATTAAAGTACCCATTAGTTGAACTACGGTGTACTTGTTCATATCATTACCTTCCTCGATGGCGAAGGTACGCTTTTCCCAAGAAGAAGGAAGTCCTTCGATAAGCTTCGAACACTTCTCCTTTTGGGTGTAGGTTTTGCCGAGAGCCTCCAACTCGTTTATGATGTCGACAAAGCGAGCGTAATACTCCTTCATCTTCTCGCCCTGCTGCATATGAAACATTTCGTAATCTTTGTTAACAACTACGAGTTTAGAGTCTCTTACCCTACTCGTCCCTTCATGTAGTATGTGTAGGATCCTGCCAAAACAGAGTTAGGATCGATAAATGAAGTTGAGACTTACGCTTGCGTATGCGGCACGGTAGTCACAGAACTTCGCCTTCGGATTCGCCACGACGGATCGAGTCTTCTCACGAACGGAGTAAGGCTACTAAATCCACAATCTAAATCTCTACTTTTAGATTAAGAACTTGGATAAAGGGAGAGGAAGGATTTCGGCATTGCTTCGCTAGAATGAAAATGCATGCAAGAATGCCATGCAAAAGTGTAAGGAAATGGCTAACCCTTGGGTCTTATTTATAGCCCCCAAGGTAGTTATTTTAGGAGTAATTGTTCCTTTGGAACAATTTAACTAAGGTGTACCATCGTACATGGCACATTATAAGCTTAAGTTGTACCATATGCATGGTACAACATAAGCTTAAGATATTACCCCTTTATTAGCCATATGTCGCATGCACTTATGCACATATAATGCGACTTTCCCATTAATCTAGAGATCCTCTCCGCAAGGGAACAGATTCCCTTTGCACACGACTTCGTGTACGCGACGTTCGAGGTCCGTATTCCCTCGTACATCCCCCACAAGGGTGTACAAACGTCTTCCATATCCAACATCTCCCACTCACATTTGAGGGGATTGTAAGAGAACGTCTTTCTCTTAGTTCTTTCATCTATCATACCGAGAAATAGACCGTGTGACCGTCATGCGCGTAGAGTCTGTTGTTGTGCACTTGTTAGAGATACACAACGACCTCGAAGGTGCAAAGTTGAGTAGTTCAACGTATGCTTTACCCTAGATTATTTCTTCACATTTCTTATACTTTATATTCAACAATTGAGTCCCATCTGGATCACAATTGGCTGGCCAGCTTTGAATCATTAAAGTCCAAATACGAATATGAAATCAATCTTCCTCTTCTTGCGAACCTTCTGATCTTGACTTGATTCGCTTTTCTAACGTGCCCCGCCGAGCCGAATTACCATAGCCCATTAGCAACACGCTAAGATAGCGATCATCTCGTCAAATCTAAAGGAACCAATTGGAGTCCTTGAGGGTAAGAGTTAAGACCCATATGGCCTTTGAGTCTCACATAATAGCAAACACTATTGCTACTAACTCAGTGGTCGAAATGCACACGTGGTATGAACACGTATTACAACATCACTCCTTTCCCAGGGAGAGTATGTCTTAATGATGTTGTACGGATGAAAGATCAGACACCACAGTGCCTATCTTTTGAGTCCCCTTACTACCCATGAAATATTCCTAGACTCTCATCCTGCATAAGACAGATATGATTTATAAAATCCTATGAGATCTCTTAAATATCCTTGTGATACAGATCTCAGATCTTTTGTAAGCATCCATATGATGCAGATCTTTTATTCGACTATCTTGTTTAAGTCACGACTCTAAATCATTTGTCTAATGATTTTGACTTTAAACTAGTCTCATCTCTATCTTATCCATCTGATAAGATAAGGCGGTTGCTCATGTGAGAGAGCCAACCTTAATCTGTCCGACATACACACAATAAAATAGCTGAGACTTAAACACAAATGTATAAAATCATTTGTAAGAAACTTGTATGCAATATATAAAAAGAACTTCTTCTTTTTATTAAACTTTGATCTTCTATAGACATGGGAAATATTACATGATACAGCTCAGCACCTACGCATTCCCATAGATGATAAGTGTTTGAAGAACACATCTCTGGGGATCGCCTTAGTAAGGGGATCCGCTATCATCTTATGCGTGGATATGTATCCTATGTCTACTTCCTTCCGTTTGTCATAATCCTTCGCAAACTTGAATCGAATATCAATGTGTTTGGTCTTACAATGAAATTTAGGATCTTTGACATAGGCAATCGAAGCTTGACTATCAATGTATATAGGAACAGTGCTCGAGTCAGTGGCATTCGTCAGCCTGTCTAAGAATTTCCTAAGCCAAACAGCTTCTTGGACCGCCAGGCTGAATGCTACGAATTCGGCTTCCATGGTTGATAGGGCGATGCAGGTTTGCTTCTTGCTGCTCCAGGATATTGCACCATTCCCGAGCAAGAAAACAAAGCCTGAGGTAGATCTTCGCTCGTCGAGATCACCTGCCCAATCATCATCGGTATAGCCTTCGAGTCTCAAGGTATTGCCTTGATAGCACAACGCATAGTCCGCAGTCCCTTTGAGGTACCTTAATATCCTCTTCACCGCTTTCCAGTGTGCCTGTCCTGGGTTGGATTGGTAACGGCTTACTATACCAACAGCATAGCAAATGTCCGGTCTGGTACACATCATGGCATACATCAGACTCCCGACAGCACTGGAGTATGGAACCTTTTCCATAGCTTTCCTTTCTTTTGGATCTTTGGGACACATCTCCAAACATAGACCCTCGCCTTTGCTTATTTGATTATCAATTGGCTTGCAGTCCTGCATATTAAACCGTTCTAAAACTTTCTTTATATATGTCTCTTGAGAGAGAGAAAGAAGTTTCTTGGAACGATTCCTTGAGATCTTAACCCCAAGGATATATGCAGCTTCACCCATGTCTTTCATTTCAAAGACGGATGAAAGCCAAGCTTTGATATCCATGATAAGATGCTTATCATTTCCGGCTATAAGTATGTCATCTACATAAAGAGACATAATTACATACTTGTTCTTAATCCTCTTAATGTATACGCAGTTGTCTTCGTCGAGCATGGAGAAACAATACGACAAAACGACTTCTTGAAAGCGCATATACCACTGCCTTGAGGATTGTTTGATTTACGAAGTTTACAAACCTTATGTTTGTTTTCTTCTTGTACGAACCCGTTTGGTTGTTCCATGTAGATCTCCTCATCTAGTTCTCCGTTAAGAAAAGCAGTCTTTACATCCATCTGATGTAACTCGAGGTCCAAACAAGCCACCATTGCCAGAATTAAGCGAATGGAGGTAAAACACACGACAGGAGAGAAAGTCTCTTCGTAGTCTATTCCTTCCTGTTGCATGAAACCTTTCGCAACAAGGCGAGCTTTATATTTCTCGATGGAGCCATCAGCCTTATGCTTGATTTTGAGAACCCACTTGTTCCCAATGGCTCTACGTCCCTTAGGTAAATCAACCAAGTCCCAGACTTGGTTTGTTTTCATGGATTGAAGTTCTTCTTCCATAGCCGCTATCCATTTATCTTTAGCAGGGCATGTGACGGCCTGTTTGAAATTTGCAGGTTCGTCATCATCTTGTAGTAATGTCATGAATGTTTGAGGAAATTCATCCTCAAATCTCAGAGGTGTTAGCCTCGTTCGATTACTACGTCTTGCTTGAGTTTGATCACTCCCACTTGGAATGACATCACTCCCACTTGGAATAACATCACTCCCACTCGGAATAGGATTGGTATCGTTCGTATCATCCATTGGTGAAGTTTGAAACGTATTTTCTTCTTCACCAAGGATTCTCCCACTCGAACGTTCCGATCCTTCTTGATCACAAGTCTCAAACAAGGATAAGTCTTGACTTATCTCACCCTGTCTTGGAAACTCGTTTTCCAAGAAGACAACATTCCTCGATTCGAATTCTATTAGACCCCCATTGTCCTCTTGACTGACGAAAACATATCCTTTGGAGTTTTCAGCGTATCGGATGAAGATACACTTCCTCCCATGTGGCCCAAGTTTTCCATATTTGTGAGAGGATAAATGTGCGTAAGAGGCACAACCCCAAGGTTTTAGAATGCTTAAGTCTGGAGTTCTATTGTTCCACAACTCATAAGGAGTAGAACTTACCGACTTCGAGGGTACACGGTTTAAGATGAATGCTGCCGTCAATAATGCATCACCCCAAAAGGTGATGGGCAAATTTGCATGAGACATCATTGATCGGACCATTTCCATCAATGTCCTATTTCTTCTTTCCGCAACACCGTTTTGTTGCGGAGTATAAGGCATAGTTATTTGATGAACTATGCCTTTTTCATCACAGAGTTCCTTAAAACTCGTTGATTGATATTCTCCACCCCGATCGGTTCGCAAGACCTTTATCTTGCGATCTAGTTGATTTTCCACTAAACTCATATAGTTTTTGAAGCAAGATAAAGCTTCAGGTTTGTGGGAAATCAAATAAATGTGACCGAAACGGGTGAAGTCATCAATGAAGGTGATGAAATAGGACTTCCAGCGTCTTGTCTTAACATTCATTGGACCGCAAATGTCCGAATGGATAAGCTGTAATGGAACTTCGGCCCTTGTGCTAGTTCCAAACGGCTTGCGACAAGTTTTCCCTACAAGACAATGTTCGCAAGTTGACATTTCAACTTTTGAAACATTAGATAGCAAGCCACTTTTGGCAAGTCTATCCATTCTAGTTGGTCCAATGTGACCAAGTCTTGCATGCCAACAAATGATCTCAGATTCAGAATTAGAAGCATTTGTCAAATGGAAACTTTCATTAATAGAAGAAGAATCATCACACATAGTGTTTAAAACAATCAATCCATTACAAACATTACCCGACCCAATTAAAGAACTATTACAAACAAGGTCAACTTTTTGTTCATAGAACCTCCATGCATAACCTAAAGACATTAACATGACCATGGATACGATATTCCTTCTAATATCTGGAGCAAAGAGGACGTCGTGCAATAATAGAGTCCGGCCGTTGTCGAGAACTAGCTTGCATGTTCCGACGCCCTTGACTTCAACACGAGTGTTGTTGCCGACGTATATCCACTTTGTTCCTTGGGTTATCCTTCGATACTCTACGAAGAACCTTCTGTCCTTCGCTACGTGGTCTGTGGCCCCTGAATCAATCAACCAAAAATAGTTAGATTCAGCAAGAAACATGGAACTAGAAACACATATGTAACTAGCCCTACAAGTTACCTTATCACTTCCATCCGTACATGTACGGGCGAAGTGACCGTACTTGTTGCACTTAAAGCACTTGATCTTCTTCAAGTTTTTCTTCTTTGAGTGCACATTCTTTTGCCACTTTTTGTTCTTAGTCTTCTTTGAGGTTTTCGGTTCTTGCTTTCGTTCGTTCACAAACCTTAAGCGTTTATTCTTCCGCTTATTTCCTCCATGTGAGGAACTAGCGGCCATGTGCACTTCTGCACTAGGTTTTGCGGCATGAATTCGCTCTTCCTCGAGTTCGAGGTGTTTGGATACATCGCTTAAAGTTTTAATGCACTCATTATGAGTGAGGTGAATTTTCATGTTATCCCAGCTATCTGGGAGTGAACGAATGACTGCTTGGATCTGCTGTTCGTCAGACAGCGTAAGGCCCGCATCCTTCAATTCAGCTATGAGATTCACCATGTGGCGGAGATGCTTTTTCATAGAATGATCTCGCCGCATCTTGTACGAATCAAATTGAATATTTAAGGAGCGGAGTTTGGTAACCGAAGTTCCACCAAACTTTACTTCTAGCTCAGACCATATGTCTTTGGCTAGGTCGAATTCCCGAAATATACGCATTATGTCATTGTCCATTGCGGACAGTAACGGAATACGTGCTATTTTGTTCTTTCGAGTCCAAGTCTCATAAGCTTCCCGGTCCCTCTTGTGTTGGGCCGTATTGCCCAACTCAGGTTCTTCCATTATGTTTTGGAGTGTTTCAAGCACATCTTGCTCCTCCAAAACATATTGGATTTTTATTGACCATAGTTTATAATTGTCGCCGTTGAGCTTCTCACCTTTGTTAAGCTCGACGACAATGTTCTTAGAAGCGGTAGACATATTCGAATCAAAAAACTGCAAAGAAAATGAAAAACACGATCAAAATTCTATGCATAAAGTTTCGATTCTTTAAACACTTGATAAGTTCCTTGGATAAGCTGAAATGTTACTCTAGAATCGAGAAGTTCACTACGTTCCCAACTACCATCTAGAAGTAACTTTCAAATTATCCCTCTTACTTGTCTCATGTAAAAAGAAATCAGAAATAATACCCGTATGGTACCAGCAGCGGAAAAATACTTTTGAAAAACATATCTTTCAAAATGGAATAGGTGAGAGTTTGCGCAAAGAATTTTTAGCGCAACAATTGCCAAGCCACGAGACCTGTTCTACACACCCATGGGTTAGATAACCATGGCCGGATCGTGGTAGGACTTGGAATTCTAAATTGCGCTATCCCGATTAAGGACGGGACATAACCTATTTGAAAACATCTTTTTCAAAAAATTTGAAATACATTGGCTAATCTCCGTAGAGTAGAGCACAACGTCATAAGTACATTGGCTAATCTCTGTAGAGTAGAGCACAATGACATGGCTAATCTCGCATGAAGTAGAGCACTATGGCTAATCTTCAAGGAGTAGAGCCCAAGGAAAAACTTCATTAAAATGTTAGCCCCGTATGGGCTAGTCGGCACATTCGTGTTTGAACAAGACCTTTTGACATCCCGTATGGGCTAGTCGGCAAGTTCGTGATCGACCAAGACCTTATGCCGGATTGGTCGACCAAAACACCCAAATTGGTCGACCAAAAATTGGTCTTCATCACTCCCGGCCAGGGCCCCTGCCCTGGCCAAGGGCCTCTGCCCTGGCCGGCCAGGGCCGGCCTGCGACAGCACTGGCCACTGCCAGGGCCGGCCAGGCCACTGGCCTGGCCTCGGCCAAAGGCTGGCCAGGCCTCTGCCTGGCCTGGCCGAGGCCAGAGGCCGGCCAGGCCACTCTGGCCTGGCCTGGCCTCGGCCAGAGGCCCCTGGCCGGGGCCAGGGCCCCTGCCCTGGCCGCGGCCAGGGAGGCCAGGCCCTGGCCAGGCCGCGGCCAGGGCTCTCTGGCCCTGGCCGTGGCCGACCAGGGCCGGCCGGCCATGGCCTGGCCATGGCTTATTGGCCTTGACCGGCCATGGCCGGTCTCCCCCCTTTCATGGGGTGGCCGCACACCCCCGCCGGAAGGGGGTTGCCGTAGTGGTTATTGGCCGTAGCCAACCCCCTCCGCATGGGGAGGGGGTGCATGGCCTTCATAGCCCATTTGGCCATGGTGCACATGCACCAAAATTCATCTTCCCCGATAGAAATAACTACCACCTTCTTCTCTGGTGAAGCACCCGTTCGTCGAGGAAGTAGTTGTCCTCCAATGGCCGTGTGCCAAAAAATGACCCTCTTCAAAAATTCGTAAACTACGCGCTCCACATGAAGAGAGCGCCCATTCCCTATGAATGGAGACTCAGCATCCATGAAGAGAGCGAGTTTGACGATATGAACGGTCGGTTCTTCCCGTCACGGAGAGTTCCTGCCATATCCATAATGACAGAAGACCCTAACGTGAAAAGAACAACCGCTGCGTTCTCTCCGTCACGAAGCGTTCCTACCATATCCATAATGGTAGGATACCCATTCGTGAAAAAGGCAACGACTCGTTCATAGTTTCGATGGGGCGACGGTTTGACCGGGGCGAACCCGTATGGCTCTGATACCAATGTAGGATCCTGCCAAAACAGAGTTAGGATCGATAAATGAAGTTGAGACTTACGCTTGCGTATGCGGCACGGTAGTCACAGAACTTCGCCTTCGGATTCGCCACGACGGATCGAGTCTTCTCACGAACGGAGTAAGGCTACTAAATCCACAATCTAAATCACTACTTTTAGATTAAGAACTTGGATAAAGGGAGAGGAAGGATTTCGGCAGAGCTTCGCTAGAATGAAAATGCATGCAAGAATGCCATGCAAAAGTGTAAGGAAATGGCTAACCCTTGGGTCTTATTTATAGCCCCCAAGGTAGTTATTTTAGGAGTAATTGTTCCTTTGGAACAATTTAACTAAGGTGTACCATCGTACATGGCACATTATAAGCTTAAGTTGTACCATATGCATGGTACAACATAAGCTTAAGATATTACCCCTTTATTAGCCATATGTCGCATGCACTTATGCACATATAATGCGACTTTCCCATTAATCTAGAGATCCTCTCCGCAAGGGAACAGATTCCCTTTGCACACGACTTCGTGTACGCAACGTTCGAGGTCCGTATTCCCTCGTACATCCCCCACAAGGGTGTACAAACGTCTTCCATATCCAACAGTATGAGGAGGGAGTTCCAAATTTGATATGCACTCTTACATGTGCATATCTTATTGAAGTCCTTGGGCTCCAATGCGCATTGCAAGGCGTTCATTGCCTTGGCATTGTTTACCTCTGCGGCGACCTCCGCGGTTGTCCATTTCTCAAAGTCTTCTTCAGTGGGCTCGACGTATTCCTTCATCGTGGTCCTCCATAGAGATGCACTCCGGAGGAAGGTTTCCATCCGGCATTTCGAGTACCTGTAGTTGGTACCGTTGAAGAATGGAGGCCTCGTAGAGGAATGTCCTTCCATCACCGAAGATGCTCCTTCACAGTTTCTGAAGGTGCCATAGTCAGAAGGTGGACGCACTGTCTAGTTGTCGTTGGCAGACATAGCTAAGTATCTGGCTCTGATACCAAATGTAATGCCCTACAAGCTACTACACAAGTACTAGAGGGGGGTGAATAGTATTTTAAAAATAACAAGGAGTATAATTCCTAATTATCGTGCAAACAACTACCAAATCAATTTGCGAAAGCTTAAATTGAAGACAACAACAAAATTAACAATGCTAACAATAGATATTACTGGGTTCGGATCCACCCAAGTCTCCCCGACTTGTTCCCGGTGATCCTACGTCCCAACCACCCGGATCCCCTCTGGATACTTGAGTTAGAAACCCTAACTCAAGATTTCCACTATGAAATACTCGTGAAAAACCTTCACAAGTCAAATCATACACAAAGTAATTTGTGACTCCCACAACCCGGGATCACAACCACACTCTCACAACCGAGAGTGAAACTTACAATATGAAATTGAAATGAAATAAGAAACTTCTTACCGACAAAATACCTATGCCTTGAGTAATGCTTACGAATTAGGGCAAGGATGATTTTGAGGAAGAAGAAGTGGCACCAAACCCTAGCTCCAAGATGTAGATCAGCGATGGAGAGCTATGGGGATGTTGGTGACCTAGAATCAAGCACTTGGCTTGAAAGGCTTCACACTCAATGAATCTCTCTTTGGAAGTAAGAGTGAGGAGAGATTATTGAATGGAATGAAAGAGCTTTGAATGAGCTTGGAATGATTTCTCTTGATCTCTAAACTTGCAATAATATCAGCCTTGACTGCAATGAATGCAGCCCAACAAGTATTTATAGGATAGAGGAGAGAGAGAGAGAGAAAAACGTTTCAATTAAAGCTCCAACGGCTCTTTTCTGAACCCAACTAGTCGGTCAAAGAACAACCATCGATCGACTAGTTCATCAACTAGTCGGTCGGTCAATTAACGTATACCGACTAATGAGTGAACAGAGAAAAGATCAAAGCACAGACATAAGGAACTAGTCGGTCCAAGAAGAGTAGCTGACCGACTAGTTTTACAACTAGTCGGTCGGTTACTCAACGTAGACCGACTAACAGATAAAACTGAAGTCTGAGCATAAATAGACTTAGTCGGTCCAAGAACAAATGTTGACCGACTAATTCACCAACTAGTCGGTCGCCAAAAGAGCATAGACCGACTAACGATAAACAGTAAGTTAGGTGAAAAATTGGCATGTACAGTAAATCTAAACGAGTCAGTCCAAGAAGGAAAGTTGACCGACTAGTTCATCAACTAGTCGGTCGATCAATGAACACAGACCGACTAATGATAAACAGTAGCTCAGGCTCAAATGTGCATGTACAGGAAAAGCTCAACTAGTCGGTCACAGAAGCATCACTGACCGACTAGTTCATAAACTAGTCGGTCGGTGAGTCAACTTAGACCGACTAACTGTAAACAGTAAAGAGCTTGTAAATGACTGAGAAGAACTAGTCGGTCCAAGAAGCTTTGCCGACCGACTAGATCACCATCTAGTCGGTCAGTTCTTCTTCTTGAACCAACTAACATGCACAAGAAGTCACGAAACGAAGCGCGAAGCTTCGGGAAGGATTGTATGGACTTCTACTAAGATCCTAGAGCTAAGATATGAACGTTATGAAGATTTAAACCGTAAGACCTACTCAAGGCTTAACATTCTACGAAAGAAGTTTAAAGACAATAAATAAAACTTGACGATACCGTCTTCAATAGCTTCAATCGAATCTTCATGACTTCTAAATTGGTCCATAAGCTTCAACGAAGCTTTAGGCATACAATCACGTGCTTTGAGAAGTCTTGAGACGTCGTAATTGATATTCATATGAATTTGGTGACGATCTCCATAACTGCACTCACAAAGTGTTAGTTCACGTTATATTTATGTTTGTTCATCATCCAAAACCAAAACCGGGGAGTCCAATATCCAACACTATGGAGACTTGCTTTCATGTGGAAGATTTTCTGCCCGATAGTTATCATACACATGTGATGGAACTAGAGCCTTCATCCATGATCTCCTCCTCACTTTGCAAAGCTTCGCCCTGTGGACCCACAGTTAAAAGTGAAGTTCCAGATGTTAGCATCCTGGAGACCCGGAAAGAGGCTCTTTCATTGGAGGATACACAGTTTGAAAAATATGTATAAAGGCCACCCGAAGTCGAGCTGAAGGAGTTATCTCCGTAATTGAGGTATGAATATTTGAGGATGGATTCGACGCAGCCAATCATTGTAAACTCCTCGCTACCCGAAGACCAGATGGCCAAACTTCTTGATGTTCTGAAGAGATTTAAGAATGTTTTCGGGTATGTCATTGAGGACTTGCAGGGAGTGAGCTTGGGGCTTTGCTCGCATAGGATATTTCTTAAAGATGAGCAATCCACTTCCATTGAGCCACAACGAAGATTGAACCCCATTATGATGGAAGTAGTTAAGAAGGAGATTGTTAGGTTTCTCCGGGCCGTGATTATCTATCCTATTTTCGACAATCGTTGGGTTAGCCCGGTGCATGTTGGGCCCAAGAAGGGAGGAATGACAGTCATTTGTAACGAGAAAAGTGAGCTTATACCTACCAGGACCGTCACCGGATATCGGATGTGCGTCGATTACCGGAAGTTAAACAAAGCTACGAGAAAAGATCATTATCCTCTCCCTTTTATTGATCAAACGCTTGAAAGATAGGCCAAGCACAACTATTTTTGCTTCATGGATGGATACTCCGGCTTCCTGCAAATTTCCATCCACCATGATACCCAAGAGAAGACCACTTTTACATGTCCGTTTGGGACGTATGCTTATAGGAGGATGCCGTTTGGGCTTTGCAACGCCCCGGCCACCTTTCAAAGATTGATGTCTGCAATTTTCTCTGATTTCTCCCAGGACATGTAACGACTGGTTTTTATGTATCTGGATTATTTATATTACATATATATGTTTTGGTGGATTTTCTCCTTGTGCGTGGTTTTCGTCTCCGTAGCTTTCATTTTCGATCGTTTCGTCGTGATTTCTAGCTTCTTCCTTAGAATCGTCGATTTTGGAGTAAGTCATTCGTGACGGGCTTCATATCGGTCGTATCTTATTGTTAGATCAAGCCTAGGAGTCTTAGGAATCGATCACAGAGCTTCGCGCTCCATTTCGGAACTTTTGTGCACGTTAGCCGGTACAAGAAGGGGAACCGACCGACTAGATGACGATTTTGTCGGTCGGCAAACCTTCATGGACCGACTAGTGGGCTTTGTAAATTATTCAGTAGATACTGTTTATCATTAGTCGGTCTAAGAATGTTCTTCGACCGACTAGGTTACAAACTAGTCGGTCACCAATCGTTCTTTAACCGACTAGCTCTAAGATCATTTTGATACCAAGTACTATTCATTCTTAGTCGGTCTAAGAACGTTCATCGACCGACTAGATGAGAAACTAGTCGGTAAGTAGTTGTTCTTTGACCGACTAAATCTAAATCCTATTTTTGTACAGGAGTTTCTGTTTGGACTTAGTCGGTCTGCGTTGGTCAACCGACCGACTAGTTTCCAAACTAGTCGGTCAGTGGTTGCTCTTTGACCGACTAATCAGTGTCGAAACCTTAATTTCTGGGCAGCCGCGAGCACTTCCTATTTAAACCCCTCAAATGTTTTCTTTTCTTCTTTCATTTCTCCTGAGCCTCCTTCTTTCCCAAATCATCATCCATCTAACCCTAGCCCTCCTCCTTCATCAAGAGCCTCTCCCCCTCTCCATATTGGCTGGCCACCACCTCTAGGTCGTCGGAAAACCCCCAAAAATCCCCAAAACCCCATTTCTCCATATTTTCCCCATCCATTCCAGATCTGAACCCTAGGTTCCCCGGATCATTTCTTCCGTTGCCGTGCTTGCTCGGCATCGTTCTTCCGCTTCCGATACGGTAATAAATCGATCTCTTAATGTTTTCATAACCCATTGTGTTTTTGTGAAACCCTAATAAAACTAGGTTGGATGTTGTTCTAATATTGTTTTGCCATGGCAGCGATCTCATCGCCGTAGTTAGCATTTGTGTGACGGCCTCGTTGATCGTCATCCTCGGTGCTAGGCAAGTGAAACTTGCCACTTAGGGTTTTGGGCCATGTCTTAGGCCATTTGCTTGTTGTAGGCGTAAAAGAGACTAGGCGACGAAATGATACTCGCCTAGGCGCAATTTTAGGAACTAGCTTGACAACGAAGCTAGATCCGACATTTATCATGTTGCACAACTACCATTTCATGTTTAATTTCCATTAACGGTACGCAAATTAATTGTCATGTCATTGCATTCTTTAAGTGTTCCCGTGATTGCGTAGCTCCGCTACACCTTGTGAAATGATTGAGGCTAGGTGCACCCCTATGCCAAATGAAATACGCTCCTGGTTTGTGATCCAGGAAATGAGCTCTTGTGTGGGGCAACCCTGGCTCATTTACTGAGCTCGTGTACAGTGACCTTGGCTCGTTTACACGTGGGTTTTGGGGTAAGAGTTAAGCGGACATTCAACTGGGAGTCTGCCCGATCAGCAACTGCAGTTGTAAGGTGTAAACTCTGGGTTCTGGGGTAGTGTTAAGCGGCCAATCAGTGTGAATGTCCAACATTTCAGCTGTAAGGCGTAAACATCTACAAACAACTTGAAACGTGACTAGTGAAAAGATTGAGATTGTTAGTAGCTTGGCTACTCTTGACATGCCCTGATAAATTGTTCTCTTGTACTTATTGTTTCACCATGTCTTACTTGTGCACTCATACCATAACTGCCATGTCATGCATACTATAACTGCTAGGTTGTTAGTTTGCCTTCCTTTTAGTTTCCTTGCCCAAGTCTTTTAGACTTGCTGACATGTACCCCTTTACTCTTTTGGGTGACACATGTTAGATCCCGAGCCTGAGTTCATTGTTGAGGACGAGGTGTTTGCTGACGCCGAGCCCGAGCCTGTGTTTGGCGAGGAGTACGTGGACACTGGGGACCAGTCCTAGTGTCTTCGTTGAGCTTTTCCCTTTTGTTTTAGACTGTTTTGTTGTCGGTGCGTAGCACCTATACTTTGTTATGTTGTCCCTTTTGTTGGCCTTGTTCTGGGCCTTTAGACTCTTTCTTTTAGCCTGGTGGCTTTTCTGGATGTTGAACTTATCTTTAATGTTGGACAAATTTTGAGATTTGAGATTTTATTTCTGTCTCTCCTTGTGTTATTATTGTTGTTCCGTTTGTGGTTACAGGGACCTGCTTATGTTTTACTGACGCTTATCAGGTTTGGGGCTTCACAGCTCCACTCTCGTGCGGACCTTTTCACGTCTCGCCTCCATTTTAGGGAAGCGGGGCATGACAGGTTTTGTTGGTGGCCCATGCAGGTCTCTTCTGTAACTGCGATTATCGGAACAACGATAATAATATTAGAATGTCCAATAAACTAGGTTCGACATCCGAGTCATAAGCTATGAGTCTAATCTGCTTCGTTTTCTGTGTCATTAGATGGCAGGAAGGCGATTCACCCGTGATGGAGGTAGTGGTGCGCCCCCTCATGACGAGGAGCCTGAGCGGGAACCCACCAATGGAGAGATGATGCAGATGATGCTTCAGATGATGCAAGTGCAGCAGGGCATGCTCCTGCAAGTCCAGAACGCTCCACTTGTTCGAGCTGGTCGGGCAATCCAGGATGCCCCTCGCTCCGAGCCGGGAGCGAAGCAATTTCGGGAGCTGGGTCCCGCATATTTTGATGGGTTTGAGGGTCCTCTAGCTGCCGATGAGTGGGTTCGAAACATTGAGGATAATTTGAAGATGGCCAAGATAAGCCCGGCTGGATGGGTTGATTTGGCGAAGAGGCAACTCAAGGATAATGCTCGAAACTGGTGGGATGCGGAAGAGAAGATGCTGGTGGAGCCGATAGCTTGGGCTACCTTTAAGTCCAGGTTTGATGAGGAGTTCTTTCCGAAGGCTGCTAGGAAGGAGATGCTGCAGCGCTTTATTGATCTGAAGCAAGGGAGCTTGACGGTGGACCTGTACCACCAAGAGTTCACTAGGCTGAGTCGGTTCGCGCCAAAGATGGTGCAGGATGCTGATGAGAGGGCTCAGAGGTTCCTGCAGGGACTTGCTTTGGAGCTTCATAGTTTTGTGCCTTCCTCTGATCTGGACTCTTATCAGAAGGTTCTGGTCGCTGCGAGGAGGCAGGAGCTGAACCTGAGTCAGAGGAGAGGACATGTTTCGGGTGCTGGGAAGAGGCCTATGGAGCATACCAGGGCGGTGGTTAGGCCTGGTTTCAAGCCTAATCATCCGGTGCAGTTCAAGAGGCCAGGAGGGCTTATTCAGAAGACTTGACATTTTTGCGGCAAGCCTGGCCACATCAAGGATCAGTGTAGGAAGTTTCTGGGCCAGTGTTTGGTTTGTGGTGATGCTTCTCATGTCGCGAAGGATTTTCGGCATGCGAATCAGCTGCAGAGGGCACCTGTTGCAGCACAGGCGTTGCAGCAGAGAGTGCCTGTTCCTGCTGGACGTGGAGCAGCTCTTGTTCCGTAGAGGCAGGCTTTTCAGCAGGCTTTTCGGTCGAGGAGGCAGGCTTTTCTGATGACCACTGTGGAGAGCGAGGCTGTGGATGAGGTTATCACAGGTAACTCTCATTCTAGCTGTTCCTTCTTATTTGGCCCTGTTTGTTAGATTATGTTGTTTGCTTGCATATGGTTGTTTGCTAGACTAGGGCTTGATTGTTAGACTGTTTGTAGGTGTGATTTTGGTGTGCACATTTCCTGTACGAGTCCTCTTTGACTCCGGTGCATCGATGTGCATTATTTCTCGGAGCTTCGTGGAGAAGCAATCCTTGTCGATGTCCCCTCTATCCAAGAGTTGGAATATCATTACAGGGAATGGCGTGGTTTCGGTGCATCTTGGTTGCAATTCTTGCCTGTTGGTGGTTTGTGGACATGAGCTTTATGCTGATTTCATTGTCCACGACATCATCAACTATGATGCAGTTCTTGGGATGGATTGGCTTGCAAGCTTCTATGCTACGATCGACTGTCAGAGGAAGAAGGTGGTGTTCGAGATTCCCGGACATCCAGTATTTGAGTTCAGCCGAGGTAGCAGTTCGCTTTGTCCTGACAGATTTCGGGCCAGGCCGGTGGAGATTGTGGCTATACAGATGGAGCTGGAGAGGCCAGCGGTTGTGCGGGACTTTGATGACGTCTTCCCCGAGGAGATGTCTGGTTTGCCACCTGATCGAGCTCTGGAATTTTCTATTGATCTTATTCCGGGAGCGCAGCCCATTTCGAAGGCGCCATATCGTATGGCACCCGCTGAATTGGAGGAATTGCGGAAGCAGCTGGATGAGCTTTTGCAGAAGGGTTATATCAATCCTAGTGTGTCTCCGTGGGGAGCACCGGTCTTGCTGGTGAAGAAGAAGGATGGTTCACGTCGCATGTGTGTGGACTATCGGGAGTTGAATGCGGTGACCATCAAGAATAAATACACGTTGCCTCGCATCGATGATATTTTTGATCAGCTTGGAGGTTCGAGGGTGTTTTCGAAGTTGGATCTGAGGAGTGGTTATCATCAGTTGAAGGTGAAGAAGGATGATGTTCCGAAGACAGCGTTCAGGACGAAGTATGGACACTACGAGTTTGTGGTTATGCCTTTCGGTGTAACCAACGCACCCGCAGTTTTCATGAATCTGATGAACCTTATTTTCTATAACTTTTTTAGATAAGTTTGTCGTTATCTTTATTGACGATATTCTGATCTATTTTAAGTCGGAGGAGGAGCATGCATCGCACTTGAGGACGGTGTTGGAGATTTTGAGGAAGCATCGGTTGTATGCAAAGTTTTTGAAGTGCGAGTTTTGGCTGGACAGAGTTGCTTTTCTCGGGCATGTGGTGACTGGAGATGGTATTTCAGTGGATCCCGAGAAGATCAGGGCCATCAGAAAGTGGCCTGTTCCGCAGTCAGCGTCTGAGATCCGGAGTTTCCTTGGGCTTACTGGTTACTATCGGCGTTTCATTAAGGACTTTCCCGTATTGCCGAGCCGATGACCAGATTGACGCGGAAGGATGTACCTTTTGTTTGGTCGGGTGATTGTGAGAATGCTTTTGGTGTTCTGAGAGAGAGATTGACGACTGCCCCTATTCTTATTGTGCCTGATCGCAGCGGTGGATTTGAGATCTTTTGCGATGCTTCTGGCAAGGGTCTCAGTTGTGTGTTGCATCAGCACGGGCATGTTGTGGCGTATGCATCTCGTCAGCTCAAGGCCCATGAGAAGAATTACCCGACGCATGATTTGGAGTTGGCTGCTGTTGTTTTTCTCTTAAGATTTGGAGGCACTTCTTGCTGAGTGAGAAAGTGAAGATCTTCACCGATCACAAAAGCTTGAAGTATATTTTTACTCAGAAGGAGCTCAACATGCGACAGCATCGATGGTTGGAGCTCATGGCGGATTATGAGATTGATTTGCAGTATCACCCTGGCAAGGTGAATGTGGTTCCTGATGCGCTGAGTAGGCTTCCAGCGGTGATGATTTTGACTTTGCAGTGGAGATTGCAGCAGGATTTTTGTGAGTCTGGTGTTGAGATTGTTCTTCCTAGGAAGGCTTTTTCGTTGATGTGTATGCAAATACAGTCGACGATCGTGGATCGGGTCAAGGCTGGCCAGGCCGAGGATCTGAAGCTTGTGAAGATTCGGGAGCAGGTGGAAGTCGGTCTGCGGACTGACTTTTTGATTCATGAGGATGGCTCGCTGAGGTTTGGAGCCAGGTTGTGTGTGCCAGCTGGGGATATTAGAGAGGAGTTGATGGTGGAGGCACACAGTTCGCCGTATTCTGTGCATCCTGGTGGGACCAAGATGTACCAGGATCTTCGTCTGAACTATTGGTGGCATGGCATGAAGAGGAGCGTGGCTCGGAGTATGGCCAAGTGCTTGGTTTGCCAGCAAGTGAAGGCGGAGCATCAGCGTACGGCAGGGTTGCTACAACCGCTTCTGATTCCGGAGTGGAAGTGGCAACACATCACTATGGATTTCGTGACTAGACTACCTCGGAGTCCGAAGCAGAATGACGCGATTTGGGTGATCATAGATCGATTGACCAAATCCGTGCACTTTATTCCATTCCGAGTGGGACAGTCCACTGAGGCGCTAGTGAGGAGATATATGGAGGTAAATTCTTTTACTCTCCGTTTTTATTTCCTTTTCCTAGTTTAGATAGTGATGTAACGTGAATCGTGCAGGAGGTCGTACGACTTCACGGAGTCCCCGTGAGTATCGTGTCAGACAGAGACATGAGGTTCACATCTCAGTTCTGGCAGAGTTTGCAGAAGAGTTTGGGTACGCGTCTGAGTTTCAGCACGGCGTACCATCCGCAAACGGATGGCCAGTCCGAGAGGACGATTCAGATTTTGGAGGACATGCTGAGGGTGTGCATGTTGGATTTCAAGGGTTCGTGGGAGGACCATCTACATCTGGTATAGTTTTCTTACAACAACAGCTTCCAGGTGAGTATTGGCATGGCGCCTTTTGCCGCGTTGTATGGGAGGAAATGTCGATCGCCATTGAGTTGGGATGACGTTGGTGATCGAGAGCTGTTGGGACCTGAGATGATTGTGGATGCTGTGGATGTTGTCAGGATCATTCGGGAGAGGTTGAGGATTGCTCAGGACCTTTTTAAGCATTGGGCGGATGCTAAACGCCGTCCTTTGGAGTTTCAGCCGGGCGACCATGTGTTCTTGAGGATTTCCCCGAATCGTGGTGTGATTCGCTTTGGGAAGCGAGGGAAGTTGAGCCCGCGATACATTGGACCGTTTGACATTCTGGAGAGGGTTGGCGAGGTAGCCTACCGCTTAGCCTTGTTGCCATCTTTGGAAGGAGATCACAAAGTTTTCCATGTGTCGCAGCTTCGTCGATACATTAGCGACCCATCTCATGCCGTGGATTTCTCGGAGATTACCATTCGCCCTGATATGACGTATGACCAGCAGCCAGTGCAGATTCTGGACAGGCGTCAGAAGTCACTTCGGAACAAGGTTGTCAATCTTGTGAGGGTGATGTGGCGACACGGCTCGCCAGGAGAGTCTACTTGGGAGAATGAGAATGAGATGCGAGAGTGCTACCCACTTTTATTTCCGGACACGTGAGTGTTGGGAAATTCCGAGGATGGAATTTTCTTAAGTTGGTGAGGATGTAACGACTGGTTTTTATGTATCTGGATTATTTATATTATATATATATGTTTTGGTGGATTTTCTCCTTGTGCATGGTTTTCGTCTCCGTAGCTTTCATTTTCGATCGTTTCGTCATGATTTCTAGCTTCTTCCTTAGAATCGTCGATTTTGGAGTAAGTCATTCGTGACGGGCTTCATATCGGTCGTATCTTATTGTTAGATCAAGCCTAGGAGTCTTAGGAATCGATCCCGGAACTTCGCGCTCCATTTCGGAACTTTTGTGCATGTTAGCTGGTACAAGAAGGGGAACCGACCGACTAGATGACGATTTAGTCGGTCGGCAAACCTTCATGGACCGACTAGTGGGCTTTGTAAATTATTCAGGAGTTACTGTTTATCGTTAGTCGGTCTAAGAACGTTCGTCGACCGACTAGGTTGCAAACTAGTCGGTCAGCAATCGTTCTTTAACCGACTAGCTCTAAGATCATTTTGATACCAAGTACTATTCATTCTTAGTCGGTCTAAGAACGTTCATCGACCGACTAGATGAGAAACTAGTCAGTCAGTAGTTGTTCTTTGACCGACTAAATCTAAATCATATTTTAGTACATGAGTTACTGTTTGGACTTAGTCGGTCTGCGTTGGTCAACCGATCGACTAGTTTCCAAACTAGTCGGTCAGTGGTTGCTCTTTGACCGACTAATCAGTGTCGAACCCCTAATTTCTGGGCAGCTGCCAGCACTTCCTATTTAAACCCCTCAAACGTTTTCTTTTCTTCTTTCATTTCTCCTGAGCCTCCTTCTTCCCCAAATCATCATCCATCTAACCCTAGCCCTCCTCCTTCATCAAGAGCCTATCCCCCTCTCCATTTTGGCCGGCCACCACCTCTAGGTCGCCGGAAAACCCCCAAAAATCCCCAAAACCCCATTTCTCCAGATTTTCCCCATCCATTCCAGATCTGAACCCTAGGTTCCCCGGATCATTTCTTCCGTTGCCGTGCTTGCTCGGCATCGTTCTTCCACTTTCGATACGGTAATAAATCGATCTCTTAATGTTTTCATAACCCATTGTGTTTTTGTGAAACCCTAATAAAACTAGGTTGGATGTTGTTCTAATATTGTTTTGCCATGGCAGCGATCTCATCGCCGTAGTTAGCATTTGTGTGACGGCCTCGTTGATCGCCATCCTCGGTGCTAGGCAAGTGAAACTTGCCACTTAGGGTTTTGGGCGATGTCTTAGGCCATTTGCTTGTTGTAGGCGTAAAAGAGACTAGGCGACGAAATGATACTCGCCTAGGCGCAATTTTAGGAACTAGCTTGACAACGAAGCTAGATCTGACATTTATCAGGTTGCACAACTACCATGTCATGTTTAATTTCCATTAACGGTACGCAAATTAATTGTCATTTCATTGCATTCTTTAAGTGTTCCCGTGATTGCGTAGCTCCGCTACACCTTGTGAAATGATTGAGGCTAGGTGCACCCCTATGCCAAATGAAATACGCTCCTGGTTTGTGATCCAGGAAATGAGCTCTTGTGCGGGGCAACCCTGGCTCATTTACTGAGCTCGTGTACAGTGACCTTGGCTCGTTTACACGTGGGTTTTGGGGTAAGAGTTAAGCGGCCATTCAACTGGGAGTCTGCCCGATCAGCAACTGCAGTTGTAAGGCGTAAATTCTGGGTTCTGGGGTAGTGTTAAGCTACCAATCAGTGTGAATGTCCAACAGTTCAGCTGTAAGGCGTAAACATCTACAAACAACTTGAAACATGACTAGTGAAAAGATTGAGATTGTTAGTAGCTTGGCTACTCTTGACATGCCCTAATAAATTGTTCTCTTGTACTTATTGTTTCACCATGTTCTACTTGTGCACTCATACCATAACTGCCATGTCATGCATACTATAACTGCTAGGTTGTTAGTTTGCCTTCCTTTTAGTTTCCTTGCCCAAGTCTTTTAGACTTGCTGACATGTGCCCCTTTACTCTTTTGGGTGACACATGTTAGATCCCGAGCCTGAGTTCATTGTTGAGGACGAGGTGTTTGCTGACGCCGAGCCCGAGCCTATGTTTGGCGAGGAGTACGTGGACACTGGGGACCAGTCCTAGTGTCTTTGTTGAGCTTTTCCCTTTTGTTTTAGACTGTTTTGTTGTCGGTGCGTAGCACCTATACTTTGTTATGTTGTCCCTTTTGTTGGCCTTGTTCTGGGCCTTTAGACTCTTTCTTTTAGCCTGGTGGCTTTTCTGGATGTTGAACTTATCTTTAATGTTGGACAAATTCTGAGATTTGAGATTTTATTTCTGTCTCTCCTTGTGTTATTATTGTTGTTCCGTTTATGGTTACAGGGACCTGCTTATGTTTTACTGACGCTTATCGGGTTTGGGGCTTCACAGCTCCACTCTCGTGCGGACCTTTTCACGTCTCGCCTCCATTTTAGGGAAGCGGGGCGTGAGAGGACATAATGGAGGTCTTCATGGATGATTTTTCTTTTATGGAACAGAGTTCGACTCATGTCTCCACAACCTAGCTAAAGTCCTGCAAAGATGCCAAGATAAAGGGCTAGTTCTAAATTGGGAGAAGTACCACTTTATAGTACAAGAAGGAGTCGTGTTGGGGTACATTATCTCTTCAAGAGGGATTGAGGTGGACAAAGCAAAGGTCGATGTCATCGAAAATCTTCCGCATCCACTTAACCTTTCGGGAGTCCGTGGTTTCTTAGGACATGCGGGATTCTACCGCCAGTTTATAAAATATTTCTCTAAAATTTCTAGGCCCTTCACTCAGCTCCTCGTGAAGGATACACCTTTCTTCTTCGATGACAAGTGTATGGAAGCCTTCTGCCTCTTGAAGCAAGCCCTTATTTCTGCACCTATGATTCAACCGCCCGAATGGAGTCTACCGTTCGAATTGATGTGCAACGCTAGCGACTATGCAGTTGGGGCCGTCTTGGGGCAAACGAAAGACAAAAATCTACACGTCATTTATTATACAAGTAAGACCCTCGACGAGGCTCAAAGGAACTATACGATGACAGAAAAGGAATTGCTAGCCGTCATCCACGCCATGGATAAGTTTTGGTCATACCTTGTGGGCGCTAAGGTTATTGTGCATACCGATCATACCGCCCTCAAGTACCTTTTGAGCAAGAAGGAGGCCAAGCCGCGACTTAAGAGGTGGATTCTTCTCCTCCAAGAATTTGACTTGGAAATCAAAGAAAAGAAAGGGGCAGAAAATGTTGTCACCGACCATCTATCTAGATTATCCACCTTCGACCTGGATGCCACTCCTATTGATGACTCACTTCCTGATGAGCATCTTTTCTCTATTTTTTTATTTGGACTCTGTGGTATGCCGACATCGCCAACTATCTCACGTGTGCCATTGTACCCCCACAATCTAAGCTATCAGTAAAGGAAGAAGTTCTTTCACGATGTTCGGAAATTCTATTGGGATGACCCTTATATATACAAGACTTGCAATGATGGGGTGATACGTGTATTCCTGAAACGGAGGTGACCTTCATTATTTCTCATTTCCATGATCAACAATGCGGAGGCCATGCAAGTTCTTATAAGACCACGGCGAAGATTCTCTAAAGTGGATTCTATTGGCCGACTCTTTTCAAGGACATTTATGCATATGTCCAGGCCTGCAACAAGTGCCAAAGGACGAGAAACATATCCAAGAGAAACGAAATGCCACAGCATTACATCTTGGAAGTTAATATCTTCAATGTTTGGGGAATCGACTTCATGGGACTGTTTCCCTCTTCCTCTGGTAACCAGTATATTTTGGTGGTCGTGGACTATGTGTCGAAGTGGGTGGAAGCGATAGCTAGCCCCATCAATGATTCCCGGGTAATGGCCAAATTCTTGAAGAACAACATCTTTCTGAGATTCGGTGTGCCTCGAGTTCTAATTAGTGATGGAGGGAGCCACTTCATAGAGAAGAAATTTGAAGCTCTTTTGAAGAAGTACGAAGTGAAGCACCGAATGGGCGGGCTTATTGATTCGGGTTGAATATTGCTTATTTAACCCCTCATCTAGTAATATTTTGTGCCTATATGATGCTTAATTGGTCTCTAGTACATTCGTATTTCGTATATCATTATCTATTAGAGCAAAACCATTGATTTATGCACAAACTACAAATTCTATTGAGTATTTCTGCATTTTTATATTTTTCATGGCAATATATTGATCTCACGATTCCAACGACTATTTATTTGTATTTTTCTGAGATCTGTGCTAATTACTATGAATTTTTGAATGCAGAATACCGATTAAACGAAGAAATACGGAAGAAATACTTCAAAATACGGCTGAATCTGTACGCGCACTAATCTTGATGTCCACGTGGCTAAATCGTGACCGCCCGCTCTTCATCCAGCGGCTAATAACAGCCGGGCGACGCGGCCAATCCTCCACCGTTGATCGATCATCCAACGGCGCAAACGAAGCTGAATCGAATTCAAAATCAAGGGCGACGTGGCAACATTACAATCCTTCGATCAAGATCGAGCGGCGGAGAACAACCCAGACGAAGCACTCAGCGAATCAGAGAGCTCGTGATTCCTTATGACGACGTGGCGAATCAGCATCCGTTCGATCATTGATCCGACGGCTGGAATTCAAGGCGGGACGATTTCAAATGCAGAGCACTTTACATGCGCTGCGGGGCGACGTGGCCAATCTTCGACCGCATGATCGTCGATCCGACGGACGAGAAACAAATCCGCCCGATATACATACTCCACAGGCGACGTGGCGGCATCTAAAGCGTACATTTCTTGATCCAACGGCCATCCTCATCCCCGCATTGATCCGAGATCTGAAGCGAGCGAGGTTAAATACGGGGATACGTGGCCAAATCCATACCGATGGAGGATGATCTAACGGCCATCAACGAAGTCCGAAGCGATCTCGGATTCGCGTAGCGGGCTTCCATCAAGGGGACACGCGGCGGCTCCAGATCCAATCCCGCCTCGATCGGACGGTGGGATTTGTGGCGGGTGCGGGTTTGAGTGCATTTTGGAGCGGGTTTTGAACCCAATACGACTCTTAAACCCGCAATCTAATTATATAAGGTATTCTAGGGTTTTTGCTCCGTATTATTGACGTATTTGAGCGATTTTGGAGCCGATTTTTGCAGAATTTCAAGGAGAAGACAGAGGGCAACCTGAGGAAAAATTCCAACGGCTTTGAGGAAGAAGAAGAGGGGTTTTCTTAGTCTATTTGCTAGCGTATTTGGTGATATCCTTGAACTCTTTAGAGTATTTTGAACTCTTTTTTATTGTATTGCTTAGAACCATGATTTATATGATGAATTCTCTGTTTATTTTCAGTATGAGTAGCTACATTTCTATTGCGCATGGTATGGCGGAATTAGGAGATATGATTTGTATTCGTTTGGTTGTATTTTTGTGCTAAAATTGTATGTCGGTAAAGTTGTGATCTTTGGCTTAAAAATCAACTTTTTCATATTCCAAAAGAGCGTGATTGAGTTGATGATCACCCCACAAAGGTGAGTTTTGATCACTCCAAAAGAGAGTTTCATATCTTAATTTTAGAAGATTATAACTTTAGCGACAATCTTATTGAATTTTGTGCTTTAATCCCCAAAAGGGTATTTTCCGATAAATTGCTCCCAAAAGGGGAATTTATTGAGTTATATTTAATCAACCAAATTAATACGAATCATTGATCCTAACGAACCCATACCATGTGCATACTTCTCATAAATATTTTCACGAATTTTCCTTGTTCGTACTGTTCACGTATTCACAAATCACCATCAAACCAATCCATACCATCACCATTTAAAGTGGTTAGTTTCTCTACGTTGGCTTTTTATTTGATTTAAGCTTTGTGGTTTCAACAGATTTTCTCCCGAGGATTCGACATCTGGACTCCCAGATTATACTACTTGTACGGACTCTTACGCTTGAGAGAAGCACTATTTTGGGCCTACCACTTATCATCCGCAAATTAGCGGTTAGGTGGAAGTCTCGAACTAGGAGATAAAGAGCATCCTAGAGAAGACAATTGCTAGCTCTAGGAAGGATTGGGCATCCAAGTTTTCAAATGCGCTCTGGGCCTACCGAACTGCATTTAAGACTCCGATCGGCATGACCCCTTATCGACTTGTCTACGGGAAGGCATGTCATTTGCCTGTGGACTTGGAGCATACGACATTTTGGGTAGTCAAGAATCTGATCTTCAACGCCAAAGAGGTGAGAAGCCACCGTCAACTCCAGCTAAATGAACTTGATAAGATCCGACTCAACGCATACGAAAACTCCCGGATCTACAAAGAGAAATTGAAGCGGTGGCACGACAGGCGTATCTTGAAGTGAGGATTCAAGGAAGGAGACTTAGTTCTCCTATTTAATTCAAGACTGAGGCTTTTTCACAGAAAGCTCAGGTCTAGGTGGTCGGGACCATTCTGAGTCACCAAGGTCTTCCCAAATGGAGCCATTGAGATCATGGGAAGAGAAGAACCCTACAAGGTCAATGGGCAGTGCTTAAAGCACTATATGATCAGCTTGTTTGTAATCTCTCCGGTCGGAAACTCAACGACCGACAGTTCTGTTGCAAATCCCCCGGATCTGTATTAAACACAAATTAAGGAGTCGAGCTATCGACTATAACCAAGCGCTTCATGGAAGGAAACACATGTTCTAACCCTTTACTAGCTTTCAACAAGATCGATTGGTATATATTAGTATAAATTTATAGCTTGGGGGTCCTTGTTTCGAAACTTAGAGAATTTTGAAATTTTATGCATGAACAGCCTCACCTGACCGGGTCATACACCACCCGATCGGGTGAATTATTACAGTAACTTGCTTTGGTTTTGTAGAAGAATCACCCGATTAGGTGATACAGTCAGTGATCGGGTGGTTGATCGGGTCATATTTTCCAGTAACCAGTTGAACTTTCTGAGAGTCGGTGACCCGATCGGGTGAAAATCTCACCCGATCGAGTGACTTGTAGCTTCATTTCTCAATTGGAACACAACCGATGCAATGATCCGACCGGGAGACTCCGCCCGATCGGCTCGCTGCATCCCAATAAAGCCAACCATCTTCCTCACACAACCCATTTCGAAAAAGGGGAACCCAACACCCAAACACCAAATTTGCCTTCCACCAGCAATTTCTTGAAACCAAATCAACCCACAACCATTACCCAATACCATGAACACATCTACTCCCCCATCTCCTACTATTAAGCCATATATCCAAATTCCCCAAAACCCTAACCCTACCAACCCATATTTCCCCAAACCCAAAAAAACCAAACCGTTCCATCTGAGAAATGTGGCAGCGGGCTCTCTACATTTCACCAAGGAATCTACAGGGACGCATCTTGTTGAGTATTGGACTTCTCCCTACTTGGTGTTAATGATGAGCAAACATAAATACTTATGACTAATCCCCTGTTTGCAGTTAATCCATTGTCTAAGCTTATTATGAAGATCTATTTGCAATGGATGACACTCAAAGAGCATTGAAAGCAAAGGAAGTGGTTTGGCTGATCGTAGATGGTGATTGAAGCTCCTAGAATACTTCAAGCTCATGTGTTGGATAGAAGAGAGAGTTCGTCAAATGTAACTTTCTTGTTTCTCTTCTAGTATGTAGCTTAGAAGTAGAACTTTGTTAGAGCACACACACATCTTCATTTCAGTCTTAGGATATCATTAGATCAACCTTCCTTAGACTCCAATTCATTCTTATCTAGATTGTGCATGTCATGTTTTTTATCAGTCGATTGCTGAACGATTTACAGTCGACTGTCTCAAAACAGTCGACTGTGTTTTGTTCTACAGTCGTCTGTTATGCACAAAAATTTTCAGTCTAGTTTTGGGCTTCTTAGCTTTAACTCTCACAGGCGACTTATAAGACAGTCGACTGTGTTTTGTTCTACAGTCGCATGTTATGCACAAACTTTTTCAGTCTAGTTTTGGGCTTCTTAGCTTTAACTCTCACAGGCAACTTATGAACGATTCACATATGCCTGTCCAAGAGACAGTCGACTGTGTTTTGTTAATCAGTCGCCTGCCTATCTTTAACCCAAATTCTATTTCTCTGTTTAATCTGGCCAGTCGACTATTGTTGGTTTTACAGTCAACTGTCCAATGGAACAGTCGACTGTCAATGCTACAACAGTCATCTGTCTTTGAGCATATGACTCAACTCTCTGGAAAATGTCAGGCTCTTGACAGTCTCCTGTAGAAGAAATTACGGTCGCCTGTTTAGTTTAACAGTCGGCTGTCTTTTCTTTATCAGTGTCTGTCCTGTTCTCCCAGGCTTTTCTCAGATTTTCTCAACTTACATAGCTTACGGCCAGTCACCTGTAGTAGGATTTACAGTCGCATGTTGGTTCAACAGTCGACTATCCATGCATCATCAGTCGACTGTCCACGTGGTAAGTTACCGTATGATCACCTACCCTCTGTCACTGTGTAGCAGTCTACTATGAGTTATTCAACAGTCGACTGTCGCGGACACGGATTCTATCCGTTGAGTTTTTTCTCATGGATTTCAAAGGAGTTTTTGGTGATTCAGTTTAAAGGGTTTAAGAAACCTATAAAGAAGCCTCTACTGTTCCATTGAGAGGCTACACACTTTGATTATCTCTTGCTCAAACATTCAAGCTTTCATTTTAAAAGATCAAAGCTCTCAAAATCCAAAAGCCCTAGAATTCCTATATCTCGTCTCTTGCTCTCCAACCCAGAACCAAAGAGAAATCTTCTAGGCATTTGGTGCAATCAAGAGAAAGGGCTGTCCTCTCTTCCAAGAGAGTCTTTCGACACACAACACACTTCTCCTTCAAGTTCTACTTCAAGGCATATGTGATTGTAAGTGTTGCTCAATTTCATATTTCATAACTTTTGTTATTTGATTTACTCTCGGTTTGTAACTGGTTTGCTTGCTCCCAAGTTATGGAAGTCAAGGTCAATCGATTGTATTTCGATTTCACTTGTAGGGTTGCTACAAGTCGGTTTTAAGGAAACCTCAAGTTAGGGTTCTAACTTGAGTATCCGGTTGTTAACTAGGTGGAAGGGACATATGATTACCGGGAACAAGTCGGGAAGTGACTTAGTTAATCCGAACCCTTGTTAACTAGGTGGAAGGGACATATGATTACCGGGAACAAGTCGGGAAGTGACTTAGTTAATCCGAACCCTTGAAACATCCTTGCGTTTGCATTTGTTTCATTTTGGGTTTACTTCTATTCTGCACTATTTGTTGGTTAGGAATTTAATTTGGTGTAACTATCTTTTTAAATTATATAAACACTATTCAACCCCCTTCTAATATTTTCTTCATAGCCAGGGACCTTACACATCTAGCTTGGAGTCGCATCATTGCTCGGTAACTTCTTTCCAAGCTTTATATTTCTCTTCTCATCTGCGATGTCTTGATTTTGTGTCTGTCTCCTATATCTGCATTATCATCATCATAGACACCATCCCCTGCATTATTGTTCTTCTCTTACATCATTACCATGTCTAGGAAGGAAAAAGAAACTGCATCATCGTCACACAGGCAACACCTACACAGTCCTTTTCCCCCATCATTCCTTGACATTAATCCATCTTCTGGGGAACAATCTGCACGTCAGCACGCTTTTCTTCCTCGCCCCATGCGACCTACCCTTTTTGCTGATTGCCCCACGCTCGAATCTTTTAGGACTTTTGAGTGGCGTCAATAAACTTTTCGACTGCATTGGGTGCGATTTCCTACTTCGTGCTTATGCCCCAACCCATCGAAAACTCACCCTCGAGTTCTTTTCTGCACTCGAAGTGTACGAATGGGGATTCTCTTTCCGCGCCTTTAATGCCGACTTTACCATGACTTTCCCCGAGCTAAATAATTCACTGAATTTTCCTCACCCCGATCATTATGTTAAATGTTCCACTCATGATTGGTCGGATATCTATTCCTACTTCTGGGATGATGGCGTCTTGCAACGATTCACCCGATATCCCACCTTTCCAACGGAGGCGCTCTATACACCCGTGTTACCGCTATGCCCACTGTCTCTTTCCCAACACCATCTTTTCACGCGTGGATACTTCCACGGTGTCTAGGGACGAGATTTTCTTTCTATTTGCCATGTCTCACGACAGGATCCGTGGACATGCCCCCTTACCTATCAACACCGCCCATTGGATAATCCATGAGCTTTTATCTGTTGGCCGAGCAGCCTCTGGATCTATTTGTTGTGGTGGGATTATCACTCTCATTGTCAGTCATATTTTGAGGCTACCATCTGACCTCCAAATTTTACCGGGCCGGACCCGCATCGATCGTGACTACTTAACCGATATTGGAATGCTCACTCATTTTGGTCGCGAGCGTGTCGTTTATCTTTATGGGCCTGACAATAATCCTTTTGTCGTCCTCCCACCATCATCTCTTGAACGAATCCCCATTTGCACTTCCCATTTACCATGGGAATCTACCCTGATCCATAGTATACTACCCTAGTAAATCTTCCATCCATGGATCTTCCCAATTAACACCCATATGCCGGTTCACCTGGTACCATCCCAATCCACCACGATCCATCGATCAATCTTGATCCACCCATGATCCAACCTGTTGCCCCTCCTTCTCTTGTTGGCACACCTTCTCCATCGTCCTCACAATCATCTTTCGTCCACTATTCACCTCCCACTTCACCATCTCTTTACCATTCCTCCAATAGTAGCTCGGACTAATCTTGTTGTTTTGTTGTCGTGGTGTGTGTGTTTGTTGTGTTCTTGTTTGTGTCATTTGTCTACTCTGTGTCGGTCTTTATTTTCTTTATTTTTCTACGTCTCGTTTTCTGTGTTTTTCATGTTTTTTCGTTTCTTTGTCCGTGCGTACTTTCCTCCCATCGTTCGTTGCCCTCCCGCACTTCATCCTATTGCATTGAGGGCAATGCAACGTTCAGCTTGGGGGAGTCACACTATATGCGTCAGTCGTGTCTTTTTCGCCGTTTTGAGTCGTATTCGTCGTGTTTTTCTTTTTTTCCCATCCTTTTATTCTCCCTCTCCTAGAGATGACCCCGCATGATGAAACTGCCACTAAACCACACACATACACACTTAGCTAAGCAACGATAACTATCTTCACTAACCCTAGGAAGCCGAGTTCTGTTGCATTTTACGCTCCGTAGGTTCACTTTGCCTTTTGTGTTGTGTGTTGTGACTAGCTAGTTGGTGTGCTTCTAGGTCGTGATTTTGTTTTATATTATATCCATGGATGACCCCCTAGACTATCATTCTTCGATTTCGAATATGCGATATATTGCTTCTACTTTCTGCTTCATTATGCATGAATCATACTATATATGTACGCTTCAAATCGCATATGTCGGGACTCTACCAATAGGACTAGGATAACCCATGTTGCTTACGCTTTGATCCGCGAAAAACGCCTTTTGCCAAGTGTTCAGAATTCGAATTCTTTTTTGTTTTGCTTGGTGTAAATTTCCTCGTCGTGTACTTAACTCCCACTTGGGATAGTACACAATTTTGCCACTTACTAGCGCATCGTTCTCCCGCTTTTGGAGAACGCGCATTTTCCTACTTGTACCAAAAACCCAAAAAAAATCAAAAAAGATTGGAAAATCCAAAAAAGGGAGAAAAGAAAGAATATGTATAGCCAAAATCCATAAAAAATCCAAAAATCCAAAACCAAAAAAAGATTCTGTTATAAATATCACTCCTATCACCGTGAATAAAGGGAATGCGAGAATTTGTACCAAGTACTCTCCTCCAAACCTACTCAACCCCTTTCATTTTCAAACACACTTGCCATAGGAGCTTTCTAGCAATCATCTCAGCAATCGTGCGGCGATTTCCTAGTTTCTAGCGGTAGAGTCCCGAACATATGACATGTTTCTATTCTTACTCTATTCTCATGCATGCTTGAACTATTATTCACCGCAAACTCAAATTGATTAGATATTTGGGTCATTTCATGGATATGTGTATATGGAGCTTCATCACATGATTATGATAGTTACACAGTTGGCTAGCTCACAACCGCACTCACTCGCGCATCACCGCGTGAACCCACGACACTAGTAGGAACTCGTATTCCTGGACTTAGTGTTATGCATCTCGCATGCTAGCTTAGTGTGTTGTGTTTGTTTCCGTGGGCTCTGACGGGTAATCTAGGATTTCTTTTTCTTTTTCTTTTTCGCTCTTTCTATTTTCTCCCGCCGGGCTTGTATTCTCACTCGTCTTCCTCGAGGAGGAGGAAGAGTTCATCTTGGGGGATTTTGATGTGCGTTTTTATTTTATATATTCATGCACGTCTTCTCCATTGTTTTCAGTCGATTTTCATTATTTCGTATCTGTTTCTGTGTTTTTAGTTTATTTTTACTTTCGTTGAGTTTATGTGCATTTGCAGGACATTGCTACCGCAAGGGACATATATGGCCAATATCATAATTCCCCGGAACAACGAAAAGTGTCGCACGAGATCCCAAGAGCCATTCGTCAAAGATGACTATGTATCAGCTCTCAACCGATCGGGTGGAAGAGCCATGGTTGACTCAGAAAACGCGCAAGTGGCACGCCTTCCACTCCCAAGCGTAGGAGTGTCAATGCAATAAAAATAACCGGTGAGTACCGGGTCGGATCACAGGGACAATTCGTTCTACGTTTACAAAATTGATCGATAAGGAAAAAATAAAGTGTGTTATAACTACCTCACCTAACGGTCGATGAGTGTGAGAAAAAGTGTGGTGAAAATTAAAAATCTAACCTAAGTGGCTAGGGTTGGAGAACCAAATGAGGGTGTAGGATAGCTAGGCGAGGAGCATGGGTTGTGGGTTCACTATTATTGGAATTAATTAAGCACAAATTACCCGCATTTACTTCAATCGGTCATCCGGCTAAGGAAGCCCAATCGGAGAATTTAGCGTTCAAGCATACAATAGTCTGCAATAGGGGTGGACGAATCATCGAAGCACTAATCACATTTAGATCATGGTGTTTTCTCAATTTGTGCCCTCTCGGGTCTTAACCAATCAAATTAACTCTAATGAAACATCCAACATTAACAATATAATAGGCAAGAGGGAATTAGGGCAATAATTAACACACAACATCAATAAATCACATCCCAAGCAATTCTACACTACTCAATCATCATGAAATCAAAGATGGAATTCTCATTCACAATTATCCTCAAATTCAATACAAAAGAGAGATGCAAAATTACAAAAGGGGAGAGGAAATTGTTCACCCAAAATCTCTCCAAATGAAGCCTTCCTCTATCAATTTGCCTCTCCACCAAGCTTCCCCATCACCTCCATGGCCTCCAAGCCTCTCCTTAGCCTTTGGGGAAGAAAACCCCCATCCAAACCCTAAAAATCGCCAAAACCCGCAGCCAAAAACCCAAAAACAGCCGCCCCTTCTAATTTTCGCATCAGGCTCGTTTAATCCTCTATCGGGTCGGGTTCTTTGGGGGGCGGGCGCCCGCTGCCCGCCCCCGCTGCATAAGCGCGCGCCTGCGCATTAGAGCGGTGGGGCCAAGGAAAACGAAGCGGGCCGGCAGCTGGGCCGGCCCGCTCGAACGCTTTAAAAAACATATTTTTTTATAAATTAGGCAGCGGCTGCTATGGGCCGGCCAGCGGGCCGGCCCACGGGGCTTTTAATAAATTTTTTAATTTTTTTTATTTTCTTATTTCTAAAATCCTAGATATTGCTCCTTTGCTCCAATAAATCATTAAAAATATCTGGAAATTCCCAAAAATTCTGGAAAAATTCCAGAAAATTCAGAAAAATCCCAGAAGTACCTGAAAAATACAAGAAGAAAACATTAGTCCATTTGATAAGAGAATTAATATAATGACTCTTAACAAAACAATATTGACGCCCAATAATCTATATAAAATATTCCACTGCTCAAATAATTTCCAAAAAATGGCAATATGATCACAATAATAGCAGGAGCATATGAAAAATAGTAGGAAGCCAATAAGGACGATAAAAACCGTATTTTGTGCCAAGAATGAGAATAAGCCCCGAAAATGACATAAAGTGAAAATATACCCAAATGAGCACAATTAATTATAATCTTTAGCAAAAAATGGGGATAGTTATGGGGTATAAATATACAATTTTCATCCCGAATCACACCCCCCAACTAGCTTTTTGCTAGTCCCTAGCAAAATATGCGATAAATTCGGATAAAATTGAAAAACATGCACCAAATCCTCGATATCATCATGGCATACTCCAAAAATGAGATTTCCAATTGATTTCAAAGCCAATATACCAAATATATGAAAGTAAATAACAAATGATACTCTCCTCGAATCAATTCAAAGAAAAGTGAAGAAATAAGCCCTGTATCACACGTATCGGGATATCACGATGTCAAAATTTCCAATTTTCATGAAAGTGGCCAAAACAAAAGAATTTTTCTCTAAGTGGTGGGAGATGAGATTGCATCACTCATGTGGCTTATTCTTTCATTTTTCATTCATTTTTCTTTTCTTTTCTTTTTTAGTTTGTTTTTTATGTTTATGTTTTGCATTCACGCGTTAACGCCATAAATGCAAACACCGACACATTTGCATACACGCGATGACGCTATATATGCAAACTGGTGGAATGATCTTCTAAATCTCATCTTTGGCGTCTTCCCCAATGTTTCGTGGGGCACCGGCTACTCGATTCGATTAGAAAGAAACATTCACTTATACTACTATCTTTTTCATTCTCCAACATGAATTATCAACTCATCCACCTATTTCTAAGAGGAAAACAAAGCAGGCACAAGATGGCCAAAATCCAATCCAATTAAAAACCATACCGTTCATCCCAATTCATGCGAGCACTTACACCAAACTTTTCCAAAATTATCTCAAAGAGAGTATCACGACATATAATGTAGTTTCATACATAGCATATTAGCATTCGACTCCAAATTGGAAAAGAAATGAAGCATGCCAATCCAACATCGAGAAGTTGATACCAAAATGATAGTCCGAAAAAATTGCATGGCATTAAGCATATAGGGACTAAACAAGCTAACGGCGTAGGAACGAGAAGGCCAAAATGATATGCAATGACATTCATGGAATGTGGTGAAACATGGAGGGATCTCAAAAAAAAAATTTGGCTCAAAATCCTAACAATCCTAGAGATTCTAACACTCTCCCCCCAACTTAAAATAAGCATTGTCCTCAATGTTGGGAGAGTACTAGATCTCGGCAAAAGATCCTAGAAAAGAAAAGAAAAGCACACGAAAGCAAACTAACTAATTTTTATTTATTTACACTACATGGAAAGAATACACCTTAGTAAAAGGCGGATCCAAAACGTGTAACGGTGGTGGCAACTGCTCGATCATATCCTTTTGCTCCTCCACGAGCATCGCCACGTCCGATGCCCTACCTCCATTGCGGACATCAATGGCAAGCGACACAATTCCAAGCATCTCCTTGTAATAGGTTCCTGCAAAATGGGGGAGATAGGTCATGTCAAAAATAATTGGGCGAGAGCGCCCATCCAAGTGAAAAGCTTGCCAAAATGGGTCGTCGAAATGAATAAAAGAATTTACAATCAAATGACAACAATCCGAATCATTTTGATATGGCATTAAATAATTTGATTCAGAGGTGGAGGGAAAAGAAATGTGGGAACTTCCCTGAAATGTGATGCTAGGCTCGGTATGATGCATGGCCTCAGGAGGAGGTAGAAGTGGCTGCAGAGAGAAAACTGGAGTAGGGGGAAGCTCGGGCTCAATAAATACCATGTCACAATCCCCGTCGCTATCCTCTTCCTCGACATCAATATCAACTATCTCTGCGGCACTCCCCACAAATGGTAACTGCTCCTGACATATCTCCTCGATGACTGGCAAGTGCGCATCCTGAGGCGGGGGAAGTGACATCAGTGACGGGACTGGAGGTAGACTCGTCTCGGGCAAATCCAAGCACGCATCATCCTCACCATCCCAGAAATAGTCCATCTCAGTCGTCCTCCCAAAGTACTCAACCGCCTCGACCTGTGAAGCTAACTCTGAAGTGGAATGTGCCTCAGGTCCCATGGTGTCCTCAATCTGCTCTCGGCCATCATGCACATCCGCTTCATCCTCAACCTCAAAGTGAAAATGCATCGTGTCACCGTCGTGGTCGACACGCACTCCATCATCTATCTCCTCCGACTCATCAAAATGTAATCTGTCAATATCCTCTACCTGGCTCTCATGCAACCCATCATCCTGATCTGCTAGATATCACATGGGGTCGCAAGAAAAAGAGCCTAAAGGTGGCTCCTCAAGCTGACTCTGGACCTGCTGCTCTATCTCCTGAAGTGGAAACTGGGACTGGCCATCATCCTCATATCCAAGTGACTGCTCTCCAGATGGCACAGTCTGCTCCCACTCTGCAAGGTCCATCAGGTAATACCACGAATCCTCGGTCGAATAATCAAAGAATGTCCCACCGCAGCTCATCTGCACCAAATCTCGCCCAGATGGCGATAACCCTGTGTAGAAGATCTGCAGAAGATGATCCTCGTGAAAGCTCTGGTGTGGGCATGCAAGCACCAAATCAGTGAACCTCTGCCAAGCCTGATGGTAGGCCTCTCCATCGGCCTGGGTAAAGCTTGCTATGTATTGCTCCATGGCCTGTCGCCCATGTACCTGCTCCAAAAAGATAGGCAAAAACACTCGGAGAAATTCAGCCTGAAACGACAACCAAGTAAAATGTGAGTCGAGAGACAAAGAATCAAACCACAATCTAGCATCATCAAGTAAAGAAGAGGGAAAAAATCTAAAATATATGCAATCATCATCAATATTCCCACCAAGACATGAAAACATCCACTCTTCAAATTTTTTTATATGTAAATGAGGGTTCTCCCACTCCGAGCCATGAAAGTATGGCGGAAGTGGGATATCCTCCAAATCAACGTCCGAAAAATCTGAAGATGATGCCATTCTGCAAAAAAAATTTCCAAGAAAATGAAAATAAACAAGCAAAAGACTCAATAAGTGGAAAATAAATAAACGGAAAGACACACACTAAGAGATAGAAGTATCACACTAAAACTTTCGAAATCAATCAAAAATTGCTAATGATAGAAACCGTTGTCCCCGGCAACGGCGCCAATTGATTGACTCGGAAAACGTGCACGGATGCACGCCTTCCGCTCCCAAGCGTAGGAGCGTCAATGCAATATAAAAATAACCGGTGAGTACCGGGTCGGATCACAGGGACAATTCGTTCTACGTTCACAAAATTGATCGATAACGAAAAAATAAAGTGTGTTACAACTACCTCACCTAACGGTCGATGAGTGTGAGAAAAAGTGTGGTGAAAATTAAAAATCTAACCTAAGTGGCTAGGGTTGGAGAACCAAATGAGGGTGTAGGATAGCTAGGCGAGGAGCATGGGTTGTGGGTTCACTATTATTGGAATTAATTAAGCACAAATTACCTGCATTTACTTCAATCGGTCATCCGGCTAAGGAAGCCCAATCGGAGAATTTAGCGTTCAAGCATACAATAGTCTGCAATAGGGGTGGACGAATCATCGAAGCACTAATCACATTTAGATCATGGTGTTTTCTCAATTTGTGCCCTCTCGGGTCTTAACCAATCAAATTAACTCTAATGAAACATCCAACATTAACAATATAATAGGCAAGAGGGAATTAGGGCAATAATTAACACACAACATCAATAAATCACATCCCAAGCAATTCTACACTACTCAATCATCATGAAATCAAAGATGGAATTCTCATTCACAATTATCCTCAAATTCAATACAAAAGAGAGATGCAAAATTACAAAAGGGGAGAGGAAATTGTTCACCCAAAATCTCTCCAAATGAAGCCTTCCTCTACCAATTTGCCTCTCCACCAAGCTTCCCCATCACCTCCATGGCCTCCAAGCCTCTCCTTAGCCTTTGGGGAAGAAAACCCCCATCCAAACCCTAAAAATCGCCAAAAACCGCAGCCAAAAACCCAAAAACAGCAGCCCCCTTCTAATTTTCGCATCAGGCCCGTTTAATCCCCTATCGGGTCGGGTTCTTTGGGGGGGGCGGGCGCCCGCTGCCCGCCCCCGCTGCATAAGCGCGCGCCTGCGCATTAGAGCGGCGGGTGCCAAGGAAAACGAAGCGGGCCGGCCCGCTCGAACGCTTTAAAAAACATATTTTTTTATAAATTAGGCAGCGGCTGCTGTGGGCCGGCCAGCGGGCCGGCCCACGGGGCTTTTAATAAATTTTTTTAATTTTTTTTATTTTCTTATTTCTAAAATCCTAGATATTGCTCCTTTGCTCCAATAAATCATTAAAAATATCTGGAAATTCCCAAAAATTCTGGAAAAATTCCAAAAAATTCAGAAAAATCCCAGAAGTACCTGAAAAATACATGAAGAAAAAATTAGTCCATTTGATAAGAGAATTAATATAATGACTCTTAACAAAACAATATTGACGCCCAATAATCTATATAAAATATTCCACTGCTCAAATAATTTCCAAAAAATGGCAATATGCTCACAATAATAGCAGGAGCATATGAAAAATAGTAGGAAGCCAATAAGGACGATAAAAACAGTATTTTGTGCCAAGAATGAGAATAAGCCCCGAAAATGACATAAAGTGAAAATATACCTAAAAGAGCACAATTAATTATAATCTTTAGCATAAAATGGGGATAGTTAGGGGGTATAAATATACAATTTTCATCCCGAATCAAGCCACCCGATCGGGTCATGCAGCCTGTGTCAGTGCTGATGAAGAGACCGTTCCACCCGATCGGTTCAGTGATTGGGTGGATGTATGATAGAGTGCATTTTTGAAGGCCAAAGCTGACCCAGTCGGTTGACTTGTCAACCGATCGGATCATGTATTGTGACTCGATCGGGTCGGCACTTTCACCGATAGGGTCAACTGCTACTGCTTCCAAAGCTCAAGAAATCCAAGACTCACCCGATCGGTTCAGTGATCGGGTGAGATTTATCAGAGCTGAAAACATATTCTTCCATCGTTTCACCCGTTCGGGTGAAGTCTCACCCGATCGGGTGAGTGTCTGTTTTTTTGTCTTTTGTGGGAATATTTACTGGCATCTTTCCCACTTGTATAAATAGTGCTAGGTTTTCCCAGAAACGCAGTCCCCACTTTTTAAGCTGTTTTTAGGGATTTTTCAGCTGCTTCAATTTAACACTTAGTGTAAGTTCTTTGATCGTTTTCATATTTTGATATTGTGTTTATGCTTTTATTTGCTACGGTGAACAATTGCTTGATTTCAATTCTGATGGCTATATCTTCTGTTATTGCATTTGCTACCATGTTTATTGAGTAGGTCTTCAATCTAGGACATTGGTGGAAGTCCCTCGTGGGTTCTTCCTAGAACAGCCATAGGTCTAGGGATCCGATTGGATCTAGGGATTTTGATGGTTACGCGGGGCGTTTCATTGTCATCGGCGGGAAAAAGACCGCCTTTGACCGTTGGGCCAAGAGGAAATAAAACGGGAGTTTGATTCTCTAGCCAAAGCTCACCCCTAGCATTGACATTGAGTCCTTGCACGTGGGAACGGCTTGGATGAAATGTTGGGAGCGATCGTTGCAAACTTAGTACTCCCAGAGTCGGATGGAGTTGACATGGGAATGCCCACCGTCCGGAGCCAGGTAGACCTAGCGTATCATCCTAGGCATCGACCGGAATATCGGGCCCATTGGATGCTAGGTACCACTTTTAGAGGCAATGTCTCACCGCCAAACCCTAGCATTCGGTCATATTCCTATCCTTCAGCCGTAATAGTGAGAATCCATGATTAGGCGGAAGCCACAGTCCTAGGTTACCTTTTTACCTTTTACATCTGTTCTATTAGTTTACAATCGTGACAACCAATCAAGAATAGGCTGGCTCATCCATCGGGTGGTCCGGTACCTGAATGTTAGCAAGTACAACACACGCCTCCCCGTGATCAACCCCCAAGCCACACTTCGACACCGTGCGCTTGCGGTTTATAAATTCTAATTCTAGTATACCCGTCCCAGTTACGTGTCAAACGGGCAGCCGACCTACATCCCCAAAGTAGTCATTAGAATAATAATGTCAAGTTACAAAACATACAGAACTTCGTGCCCCAACACTCAGTTCACCAAGTCTATATCTCACTCCCCAAAGTGTCGAACCCTACAACTCTAGCGAAAACTTTCCCTTGACTAGCCCCAACCAGTCAAGAGCCCAAAATAACCCCAAAAAACTTAAAATAAACACAAAGATCTACCAAACAATATCACAAAATATAATAATATAGAGAGTTTAGAGCGCTCAGTTTGTGATATTTTAATCGTCCATGTCAGTCAGCATATCATCAGCTACGCTCTGACGCAAACAGTGTTCCAATCTGATGTCTGGATCAGAAGATGTACTCTTCCCAAGACAGTTGCGTAAATTCCCCTCAAACTGGTCGGTGTGCAAAGTAAATTTGCAATGCTTTGATTATGGTTCAGTCTACGTGTAAAGCAATCTTTTGCAATTTGTCAACAACTAGGGTGGAACTTGGAAATCTCAATCAGCAACCCATATAACACTTCAAAATTATTATGGCACTTGTAGTAAGCTGATCAAGGATGGCACGTGACTTGGTGAACCCCCCCTCCTTTCAGCCTGAGTCATCTGACCAAGTTGTCTCGTGGAAGGCTTGAGTCTAGCAAGCAACAATAGATTCTCTTCAGGTGCCAAGTGAATCACGGCAGCAAGGATTACGACAGCAATTACAACTCACGTTAGAAACAATAACTCACGACAACAATGGTGAGTTCTCCACGACTGCAAGGAGTCACAGATGCAGGGTCTTCACGGGATCAAGGTGAAGTCTTCACGGCGACGAGGAGTATCATTGGCTACAAGTTGAGGCATCAGCTTGTTCTCAATAGTGTTCACAGCCGTATGCTTTGGGATGTCTAACGGAAATTTGGGATGTCCCTTGAGGCAAGTAGTTGATGTATGCCTTTTTCTTGCTTTCACTTCTCAAACAAATTTTGTTGCACCTTCACATTAATAGTGATGCCTTATATGGCAGTTGAGATGAACTTTTGTTCTCACGGCAAAGATGAACTTTGCTTGGAGATTTGATTGCGACAGTAACTAGAACTTTGCTTGGAGATTACATTGTAGATGCCAAGAGGTTTTAGTGTTTCTTGGAGATTGAGGTTGCGGCTTTGGCTACTTGGCTTGATGCTTAGAGATAAACAAAGTTGTAGCAGCAAGATGAACGTTTGGTCTTTGGAGATGTCTTTTTTGCTTGGATAATTGAGATGTATGCCCCTTTGCTTGATTAAGAATAGGATGGTAGGGTACCTCTTTTAATTGCTTGATTATGGCTAATATAGAGAGCTTGCGGTAAGATTAAAGACTTTGACTTGGATGCTTGCTTGTGGTAAGGGGAAGAAACTAGGGGTTTTACTATGATGGTCAGCCCCTCTCTCATGTGCTCTCTCTCTTTTCATTGTAGAAATAGGTCTAATAGTTATAGTACTTGGGCCAAAGTAATTTGATTGAATCAAAACTCCTTTAAATTGATGTGATATGATTTGCTCTCATCCTCTCCCCTTGGTGTAATGAACTTGGTCAATCTCCTAAGAAAAATAGAACTCTTTCTGTATCCAAATTAAATCTAATTTGAATCCAAATTAAATCTAATTTGAATCCAAATTAAATCTTCAAATTTTCCACCAGATCCTCAATCAAATCTCCTTATCCCTTCATGCCATGTTAACCAAGTCAAATTCTCTTAATCATGAGATTGCCATCTCCTCATCTCTTGCTTGTATTTACATCACTGCCATTGTGTATAATTTGCAAAATTACCATTGGTCAATATTCACAAGTTTGCCAATATATGCTCCATGTTAATTTGGTCTGAAAGTACTTAACAAACTCGTCAAAAATATTCATGAAGGTTTGTTATCATCAAACAAGAAATCATAGATCGTTGTATCCAACCACGTTGTATCCAACATTTTGGCTAAGTATTGGGCAGTCTCTTGAATGTAGGTATTGATCATGGTGGAGAGGGAAGGTGAAGTCTGGCCTTGGTTAAACATGTATTTTCTTGGAAAAGCTCAAGGCTAGACTTTGGTAGTAGAAGCGGTGGTGGTGGAGTCCATTGTCCTTGGTTCAGAAGAGAGTTCTCTAATAACAACTCATGGCAGAACTATGGTTGTTGAAGCGGCATATGAGTATCAAGGTATGGATGGAAGGGTTCATATGGTAGGTTATAATCATATGATGGTGGGTTGTAGTGGTGGACATAATATGGACATTGGTTTGGTTCATGCTACTGCATCCCACATACTTCGCAAAATGGTACAACCTGCATAAATTTTTGTTAACTCCCATCAGAGCACCATATGATAATGAAGCGTCAAAATTTCCAACGTATGATCCATCGGGTATCCACATAATCTCCAAAAATGCACTAGACAAGTAAAAGATATGACTAAGAGAAGCACGTCAGTGGTATAAGAGAATATCACAAATGATAATCGGGTGGTGAGGAAAAATTTTGTTTATTTATTTATAATTGTTTTGCACATAGTCTAACGAACCAATCGACTAAACTAATATCAATCAAGCGCAACCTCCCCATCAATGACGCCAAAAACTTGTTAAAGTTTTAATCTATTTGTAAACCGCGGGGAGGTTGGGTGATTGAGTACTAGCTCTGCCTTAGATTATTGTTAGCTACATGGAATTGATGATCTAATTTATTAAACATTAAATAATTACGGGGAAGAACAAGAAGAACACGAATAATACTCAAAATAAATAGAGCACGCAATTAAACAAAGCAATAAACCCTCAGCTCAATATTTGCATACAAGGAGTCGTTAATTCCATGGCTACATTAATGAGTAAAGCGATCTAAACCAATCTAAATCTAACCCTGCTCCTAGAAAACATGAAAATGAGGTAAAACTAGGGTTGAAACATATCCTCAGCCGCCCTCTCACCTCTGGTGGTGCTCCCATATATTTATAATCTCGCCAAAACCCTAACAAATTGGGCGGTCGCGTCGAGATCGACGCGGTCGCGTCTCGACGTGATCGTGTCTTCTGAAGATCAAAGGCATGGTCAAAAGTCTTCAGAAGAACTCGAATCGATGCAGTCGTGTGGGTTGTTGATGTGCGTAACTTCAATCTTCTCCTATCTTTGGGTCTACATGGTCATGTGGATAGCCACACAACCGTGTCGTTCTGGCTTGAGTGTCCAGTGGCTACAGCTCACACGACCGCGTCGATTCTTCCAACTTACGCACGTCATCTCCTTTCCATCCTTGTTGTGACACAGCCGTGTGGGGTATCCACAGGATTGCGTCGCTATGTTCTTTATGGCCTCATCTTTTATTGCCCACACGACCGTGTGTGGCTGCCATGCGGTCACGTGTAGCAATCACGCGGTCACGTGTGGTAACCACGTGGTCACATGTGGCATCCCTTTTTTGTGCTCCTACCATGCATCCCACACGACCATGTGGGATGACACACACCGTCGTGTAGAGCCTGAAATCCTCCTAACTTCCATAAATTCAATTCCATCGCTTAGCCTCCCTTCTCCTTCTCGTTCATTGACTCCTTTAAGCTCCTCTTAGCTATAATTCAACTTGAAACGTATATAAACACCCAACGAGTCAAATGGAACAATAATCTGATGAAGTAGCAATTACAGTGGGAGTTTTAATGGCAATATGCATGGAATAACCCCACTAAAACGTATAAAATATCTAGTCATCAGAAAGCAATCCAGAAAAGAGACGGGATTTGAGGCCGACAAAAATGGTATGCATCTAAAAAATTCCCAAAATAAAGGGAGCTCGGCTGTGGTCGGTTACTCTTCTACTATCGATGGAAGTGAGTCTAGAGGAAATTGTGGAAAAATGCCAATGGAGGAGACGAACTGAGCAACCAAAGCTCGACATCCATGAGAGTAAAACAGATGAACTGAGCTACCAACGCTCGGCATCCACGAGAATAAAGGAGACGAACTGAGATACCATCGCCTGATGGTGCATTTGCCGAACAGACCTAACCCATCTCCAGCCTAATTGTAGAAATCCGTGACCGAGATAAGTGGCAGTAATCTCCGACCGAACTAATGGTGGAAATCTATCCCAGCTAATGACCACCATCTATGTGAGCTGCCGAGGCCCAGATCTCTTTCCGACCAACCGGCATTCTCACTAAGCTCGAGTCTCCGAACCTGAACAGAGCCTAGTCCAGATCGGTCGTGCTTTGATCTTTCGAACCTAATATAGATGCCAGAAAGAATAGTCATCAGCATTGAGATTCAAGTGCATTTCAGAGAAGCCAAACAGCACCTTCAAGGCCAAGGTACTATCTCAAGTCTTTCTAGAGGACTACGAGTCAGTGAGAGTGGAGAATAAGAAGAAGACCTTCGACCCTCGCAGCCCATCATCCACCGATGGAACAGGATCTTTTTTTTGGCTTGCATCTTCTCACTCTTCATCGACCCCTTCTTCTTCTACCTTCCTGAAACAAGAGACAAAGAATGCATAGAAATCAGTGTTCCCCTCAAAGTAGCCCTCACGATGCATTCTATGCTGTTCGGATATATTTTGTTTCTGAACATCATTTGTTTCTCCACCATCTCAAGTTTTTTGCAGAGGTGAGCTAATCATCCATCCTTCCAAAATCGTTGCCAGGTTTGTCGAGCTGCCCCCTGAGGGGCGGGTGAAACTACTTGCGAGCTACCATCGCCATCATTGAGCTTGACACCTTCGTCGGAGTTCCACAAGCCAATCTCTGAGCTTCCTCCAACTAGGTTTCCTCCTCCTAAGTTCAAGGCCATGTCCAAGCTCGATTTGACATGAGCATGCCGGATTTGGGGGGCCACCTGCTACCTACTACCACTGTCCAAGCTTGCATGCCTATTACCTCTGTCCAAGCTCACCGAGCTATCCACCACAAAGATCCATGTTTAAGTCCGAGGAGGTGGCGATCTCCGGCCCCTTTAATCGAAACAGAGCTCCTGATCTCCAATCTCAGAGTCCGGATCAATCAAGATCGAGTGGGGGCCAGGACGGCTCTGATTGTCATTGTAAAAGGAGAGAGGTGCTCAACACGATGGCAATGGAAAACCTTGGTTTGGTTTTAGATTGAAGATGGAGTGGTACGAGATGACTTTGGCTGATGCTGACCTTTCTTTTGCTATGAGGGTGGTAAATCATTTTATCGCAGGTCGTTTCTTTCCATCACTGTTCCAAATTTAACTTAAAGCAATGGAAAACTTTTTTCGTCTCATGTTCATAATTCTTGCGTTAACACTTTGTTCTCTCTCCCATCGATGAGATGGATTTTAAGCTCATGGTAGCTATGGAGGATGCTTCATGGGCAAAACACGGCTCCATAAATGTGGCTCCCCATTAACTTCCCTGCCATCGATCCTGCATATGTCCTCCTCACCTGAGCCACCTCCACCTCGACCTCTGAGCTGGCATCCACATCAACGAATCTGATGGAAATGAATCATCGGCATGTTTTTTATCCCGTTGTTATGCAAGGGACAAAAACATTGAGGTTGGGAACGCATCCGACCTATTGACCTACCCACGCCGACTATCCAAGGGGATGAGACCTATCCAGAGGCGAGGATGACCTATCAGGAAGCGAGAATGACCTTGTTGGGATATTGAGACCCACCACAGTGGATTTTGATGATGTATACAAGTGATAAGGGTACTAACATACTTATTTCAAGTGTGTATAGGATTATAGCCATGAAGATCAAATGCATCAAAAATCTAGAATGAAGGACTTAGAAGCCATATTCCAGAAGTCTATTTTAGAGCCAAGGAATGGAGCAAATGATGGCTCAACCATGAACTCAAGATCAAGACTAGATGGCTCAAGTCAAAGAACGAAGATCAAGAACTAGAGATGTGTGTATATGTAAGTTATAAGTATAGAATGTCAAAGCCAACGAATATTTAATACACACAAACAAATTCTTGAAAAATAGTTTTTAACATATAATATTTTAGTATAATTTTTATAAAAAATTTCAACGTATTTTCAAGTGGAAAATTCCAATATTCAGAAATGGCCGACTATCTGAAACAAATAGCCGACTACTAGCAGGAGAATTTTACCCAGAACTCTCGGGTTCTGAGATAGCCGACTATCTTTTTTGAATAGCCGACTATTTGGGTAGATAGCCGACTATCAACCAACTTAGCCGACTATCTGTGTCAACTTTGAGCATTTTTGGAAAGTTGATTTCAAATTTTGCTAGCTGTTAAGTAACCGTTTGAGGACTCTTTTGAGCTGATTTTGTGCTATTCTTTGCTCTATAAGAGCCATGCCTTTAGAGGTTTTTACATATCAATATTATTTATTTTAATATCATTCTATTGCTCAAAAGTTCTCAAAGCTCTCTAATTTATTAAAGTCTCTTTTGGCCATTGTTTTAATTTCTTGTGTGCTCTATTTTCATATATTTTTCTCTACTATTTCTGGCTTTAATCAAGCTTGATTTGATCTCCAAAGACTATACTTTTTATTTTCAAATTCAAACGTCAAGTTTTCATTTTTGATCTTTGTGTTCTTCACTCATATTTTCACAAAGATCAAGTTTTGATTATTGATCTCTAAAGCCCAAGTGCACATATTTTTGAGAATTATTTTCAAGTTATTTGTTTTGATCAATTTTGTGCTTAATTCAATTATTTAATCTTGATCAAAGGATTTTTGATTTCTTTTAGCCACAATATTCACTTGTATCTTTATAGGCTATAGGATTCTTTTATTTCTCATATACTTTGTAAAGCCTTTGAAAAAGACGTGGAAGTAGTAATTCCAGTGTGAAGGGAAGGTGTTCTGTTGTAATTGGAAATTCCTAGTTTAGTTGTAACTATGTGTTGGAAATTCGTAGCAAGTGGAGCTAGGTGGTTGTACGAAGTCAGTCCTCTTTGTTGTGTTAATGTAAGGTTGCTCTCGTTGAGAGCTAGTGGAATGGTTGATGGACGTAGGCCAAGGTTGGACCAAACCAGTGTAAAAGCTATTGTTTGTGATGTGCCTGATTCTCTATCTCCCTCATTTTATACTCGCTTGTAATATTTTATTTCTTTGTGCTCATTACATTCATTTCATTACAAGCTTATTATTATTTATGTTGATTAAGTATAATTAAGGTAACTCTCATTTGAGACTTAGGAAATGAATAGAATGGTTCTAATATATCAATGAATTTTATTATTTTTTTACAACCCTATTCAACCCTCCTTCTAGTATTGACTGCCATCCACAAGATCACACACGTGGTATCACAGCGAGGTTAAAAGAGATGACATCAACATCACACCACTCAAAGGGACTCAACACCATGTGACCATCATTGTTCCTTGGAAGCAACTACGCTAGCTAGAAGATCTGAATGAAGACACATCTACAATCCTTAGACATTGGTGCATGGACGATTACAAAGAACAAGTACACACCACCTGCAGAAATGGAAACTGACAATTGGTCAGCCGACGAAAAGAAGAAAGATAATTTAAACACCAAAGCAATGAATGAATTATTTTGTGCTGGTACATGTGTTGAGTTAAATCGAGTATCTCAGTGTGAGACTGCACACTGAACCTGGCACACGCTCGAGGTAAGCCACGAAGGGACGGAAAAAGTAAAGGAATCAAGAATCAATATGTTAAATTCCAAATTTGAAAGTTTTTAGATGGAAGAAGACGAGAGTATTAGCGAAGTTAATACTCGTGTTACTAATATAACTAATGTCCTTGCAGAATCAGGAAAGAAAATTTCTAAATATGACCAGATGATAAAGATAGTACAATCGCTAAGACCGGAATGGAAGGGAAGGACTATCAGCATCCAAGAAACACACAATACAAAGACGATCACTTTGGAAGAGCTAATGGAAAATCTCATGGCCTACGAGATAGAGCTAGAAGAAGACAAGAAGATTGAAGAAAAGCCAAAGAAGAAGAATTTGGCGTTCAAAGCAAATGAGAGATTGCCCATTGGAAAAGAACTGCGACCAAGAAAAAGGCAAGGAGAAAGAGACAGATAGAAGGAGAAGTCACAAAGAAAAGAAGTTTAGAAAGCCGAAGAAGATGACGTTTGCGACCTTTGATCAAAGCGATGTTTTGAGTTCCGATGAATAGTCGACATCATCTGACGAAGAAGAGCAAAGGGAAGAACATCGCACATGTGTTTCATGGCGTCAACTTCCTCAAAGGTAAAAAATCCTACATCTCCTATTTCTCTGCATCACTATAGTAAAGACGACCTACTTATTATTGATAGCGACAGCGATAGTGAAAGTGATTTTAATGTAAAGGGTGCATATTAAGAACTTTGCAATGTTTACAAAAAGATTATTAGAGAATATCACAAATTAGACAAATATTTTAGGCCTTGCACCAAGAAAAGGGAAGAGATCGAAAAAGAAAATGGAAAATTGATAAACAGGAATAAATGCATTTGAACAAGGTCAATGGATTTAAAAGTTAGGATAGATAACCTTGATAAAATAGTGACCACCACAAAAGAAAAATAGATGTTATAAAAATTGTGGATACGTTTAATAAACAAAAATGTAAGCTCGATGACATTATTGATAAACAAAAAAGCTTCGAGGAGTTGAACCGGCCTAGGTTATGATAAATCCAACCCTAAGCATGTAGACAAGAATTTTATGGATTTTAATATGAAAAATAAGTTCATAAAAATTTGGATCCCCAAAAATGGCACGAACAAGATGAAGGACATGTATGTGAACGATTTCATGCTCAATGTTCATTTCAACGGAAACTATAATTATGTGCATGATGGAAGTACTAAACCGTTTTGGGTATGGCTTCCTCTAAAATGATATGTTTATTATGTCCAATCCCTCGGACCTTAATGAAAGGAGTACCAAAAGTTTCTGTCTATTTTTAGGTACCCACAACTAAAGGGATTATAAAAAAGAAACGTCTCTCATGAAGTCATAGCTCACACGTATTGAATAGAAGCAAATTCGTAAGAATAATATTTCAAATTTTATAAATTATTTAAAAAATGTTCAAATCAATTTTTTATTTGTGTTAGAATATTTTTTTGGATGATTATAAATAATTAGAAACTGATTGGATGCAATTTGGATTGGTTTTGAGCCTTAAATCACTCAAACTTGCAGATAGACGACTATCTGGGTGGATAGCCGACTATCTGGGGATTTTTAGCATCTCAAAATCAAGTAATTTTACACAGTAGTTGGCTATCGAAATTAAATAAACGACTATTGACAGGAAAACTGTCGATTTACAGCCAACTATTAGGTTTAGGTCTTGGGTTTTTTCACATCCTAATGGGGTTTTACCACCTCTTTTCACTCAAACCCACTAAGAGGAGATAATTCTCATCCTTGATTTCATTTCTAGTGCTAGGATCTCTTGGTCACTTAGTAAAACCCTAGATGTTACTCATTCTCCTCATTTCATCATCTTGCCACCATTCTCTTCATCTTCAACATCCTCCCACAAAAAATTCATCTTTGCTCAAGGAATTAAGGAGTTGGAGAAAGATATTTTGAAGAAACCTTCATTACACACCTAGGTACTCAATTCCTCTTTCAAAATCTCATCTTTTCTAGTTTTATTTTCATCTTCCTAGAAATCATGGTTTGGGAAACTTCTATCAAGAAGAAGAGAACTGAATCCTCTTCCTTTCAACCATTATCTGAAAGAGAAATCATCATCCCTTACCTCAATACATCCAAACTCATCTCCAAGTTTGATACTGATGCCCATAGAATAATCCTCTAAGATAGGTTTGTGAAAATTAAGGATCTTGAAAATTATGGCACTTGATAAAATCTTTGAATTCCAACGAATCAAAAAAGTGTTTTCTCTCAATAGCAAGTGTAGATGCTATCCTATGTTGATCAATCTCTTTTACATCAACATGGTAGTAAACACAAGCTCCGGAACTCCGAAGATCACCATTAAGGTGTTGGACTCCTCCATCGTGCTTGACACTCAAGGCCTAGGACATAGGCTTGGAATCCCTAGCACGGGTGCACTACTCCGTAAGATTGTTATGGATGACTCCGACATTCACGAGCTTATGTATCAAGAAGGTAGATCTTACCAACCAAGCTTGCTAGCCCCCTGCAATCATTCTTGCCAACATCATATCCCAAAACATTAATCAGAAGGGTGTGAGTAGAGCGGTCCTATCTATGAACCAGGCGAAATGCTTCCATGCCATGTTAGGTAATATTACTGTCAATTGGGCTCAAATCATCATGAACAACATTGTCCATAGCACCACCGCTCCAAACACTTCATCTTCTCTCCACCATGGTCACTATATCACCCATCTTTTCATCTCTGCTGGGGTAGAATGTAGATAGTGAAACACACTTCATAGAACTTATGACTATGTTCGATTTTGGATCCCTCCATAGAATGGGTCTTTATTGGGACCCCTCCAAGAATGCCATAGAAGAAGGAGAATGAGAAGAAGAAGAAGAAGCTAAAGAAGAAGAAGAACTCATGGAGCATGGCCAATCTTCATCCTCCATGGATATTCCCCCCATACATGCTTGCTTTCCAAATTCCGTAATTGCTAAGCTTGAAAAGACGGAGCTTCAAGTGTACCAGAACATGAGCAAAATTAGGGGAGACTTGATTCAGAGAATGGACAATCTAAAGGAAACAATCACAATCATCTTGATATTTCTGACCTCATCATCAAAGAAGTTCAGAAGGAAATTTTGGAAATCAAAAAGGCGATGGGACATGGATGAATGACATCGAAGAATTGCTTGCTAGTTTTTGTTGTTGTGAACTTTCCAAGTATGTTGGGTGTATGACTTTAAAAACTATATGGTTTGTAATATTTGATATGCTTGAAACTTATGTCACTTTGGATTGTAATATTTCGAAAGTCTTCGGTGACTCCTCACTATTTTGTTTTCTTGAGTGATGAAGTCACATATGCTATGTTTATGCCTAAATTTTCATTTTCAGTGCTTATGCCAAAATGTTTGAGGTTAAATGTTTGATATACATGTTATACTTCAATAAGTGAGTATGGATAAATTCTATTACAATGACACATATGCAAATTAAATAATATGGAACTTGTGCTTTAAAAGAATTTTTTATGAAAATCATGCAAGAATTTGAGACATTCATTGGACATTTTAGTATGACATAATATAACGTGAATATTTTTTACTATGCATGTAATTTCTCTCCATATGCTATTTTATACACATGGTGCCATAAATTTTCCATTTACACTTGATGTCGTGTATTATTATTTTTCACTTGGTATCATTTTCAACATTGGATGTCAAGAGTATTTTTTTCTCTTGTCACACTTTTTGATGTGACAAAGGGGAAGAAAAGTACAATGCATATAAAATAATGATTATTTCATTCATGGTAAAGTGATATTGTGCCACACTTGAAATAGGAAATATAAGATGAATCATGCGCATTTCTTCTTATTGCTAACCAGCCTTGATGCAGTGGGAGTAACGTTTCCGTAGCAAACATGAATCTTTGCAGTAGGAGCGTAATTTATTTTTGTGTCATATTATATTTTTCAATATTTTATAGCATTTGTTGTCATCATCAAAAAGGAGGAGAGTGTTGGGATATTGAGACCCACCCAAGTGGATTTTGATGATGTACACACATGATATGTGTACTAACATACTTATTTCAAGTGTGTATAGGTAGCCATGAAGATCGAATGCATCAAAAAGCTAGAATGATTGACTTATAAGACATATTTTGGACGTCTATCTTAGAGCCAGTGAATGGAGCAAATGCTGGTTCAACCAAGGACTTAAGATCTAGACTAGATGGCACAAGTCAAAGAATGAAGATCAAAATCTAGAGATGTGTGTATAGGTAAGTTATAAGTATAGAATGTCAAAGCCAATGCATATTTATTACACACACACAAATTCTTGAAAAATAGTTTTTAAATACATCCTATTATAAACTCCAAGATGGAAACCAATCTAAGATTAGGAGTAACCATGGCATAAACCATGGCTCTCTATATATTCATTATCATATTGATGTTTTAGGAGTCCAAGTGACTCCCCACTACAATTAGTGGGGAGTAATGGTGAGATGATGAGGGGAGGGAGGCCAAAGGTCTCCCTCAACTCATAACACTCTCCATCATCTCTCCATTACCTTAGGTTAAGCATATGAATACTTCAGGATTCAGCATGCTAATGGGGTGGATACTTCTGGATCCAGAGCCACTGTGGTTGCCTCGTTAAAACCTTAGCTGTGGAAAACCCAGTGGTAAAAACCAGTAGCTTAAGGGAAAAGAGTACAACTATCGAGGGACTCTCCCTGATCTGTACAAGCTTCAGGCTTGCAGATTTCCTATGTATCTATACAATCATCTCCTATTCGTCTATACATCTATCATGTTCTGAAAGCAAATACGATCATCACTCATCTATACAAGTTTCACTCATCTAGCGGCTATTGGACAGCAGTGGCGCTCTGGAGTGGAACGCTCTTCGAAGTTGGTAGATGACTCCACTAATGTATTCTTTGAATCAGTCTTCACTGTGTCTGCAAGGTACTGCTGGACCTGGCTGAGCGTTTTCAAGACTTGCTTCTTGGATGATGAACTTCTCAGAAGATGTAGATTTTGGAGGATGATGTGTAGATCTTTAGGAGGTGGCCGGACTGTTGTGTTTTAGTCATCACGATGATCTTTAAAAATGCATATGCAATATATATTCCTTGATCCTTGGAAGTTGTGCAGAAGCAGTTTATACTTGGTCTAGTGGTTCTCTCCAGGACAGCACTGTATCTGGATAACAGCTTTACTGCAGACATTCTATCAAAGACACGTGCAGTTGGGCAAATAAAGAAATGTAACTAGTACACTAGAGCTAGGCACTTCGGGACCTAGGATGTTCTCCCCCTCTTCCAGCGACTGGAAGGTGTCATAAATAAGCATCCATTTTTAATAGATTGCAAATGGACATCATTCTTCATAAACTTCATGTGTATGAAGAATATTAAAGGGTTCCACCACGAAGGTGTTTAATCTGTAAGCCGAGACAATACCTTGTAATGCCTAGGTATTTCATTACCAAGGTATGCGTAAGGCTATCAGATATCTCAATGGTCTCTGCAGGAGATCATATTAGATTTAAGTCGACCACATATACGGCGACTATCACAAATCCTGTCAACGATCTTTCGAAAAATATACACGGACAGAATATTGCTTAAGATCATCTAATGATCTTTGAATCCTTTATGGAGAAGACGTTTCTACGTCTCTCTTTCATCTCTGGGGGGTAGAGTATACCCTTCTAGAAGTTTTATATAGATCTCTATATTTATATTGCCGTATAGATATGCAGTCACAACGTCCATGAGCTGCATTTATTGGTCTTTTCAGAGACGTTTAGGCTTAGTAGGTAAATGATCACATTACCTTCATTTCAATTTCTTATGAAATCCAACTTATATTCCACAGGTTTTACACATTCAGGTGTATGGACTACTGGTCCAAAGACTTTGCTTTTCAAGAGTGAGTCCAGCTCTACTCTTATTGCCTCGTCCCACTTTGACCAATCTATGCATTTATGCTATAGAAAAGTGGGTTGACGCCATCGTTGTATTCAGCGACGTGAACGGCAATAGCAAAAGCAAAACTGTCGTCGATGACTGTGCTATATCTGTCCAGTACCTCTCCAGTACGTACGAAATATAATGATTTTTCTCCTATTGTTTCCTCTGCAGGGGAAATTAGGAGGGGAGAGGTTGCTGTTCTGAGCTCAGCATCATGTGGATGGATCATTTTAATATATCCAAAAATCTTCCTCTTTCGAGGAACTTTATATTTTGAACCTGGCGGGCGTCCTCTTTTCAATTGAGGTACAGCCAATTCTGCTGCTGGTGGATTGCATCCATCTTTGGGGATGTCAATCCTAGCTGGCATGTTGGCAGCAGGGGCGTGTGAATGAACAATCTTTCGGTTGTCCGTAAATTTATCCGGCAATTGATGTACTTTAGTCTGAATGTAAAGGATCTTCTGGATCTCATCTTCACACAGAAAAAGTATGCGGATCATAACGAGATTAGGACTTTTGTGTCCCATGATATGGTCACGGAAGCTTCAGGCTTTTTTAGACTGCATGCATATTTCAATGAGACTTTGCTCATCAAATTCACAGTTATCAAGACTGGTGCTATTGGGACATATTATAAGCACATCAAAAACACTCTAAAATGAGATACGTTTGGTGGTAAACCATAAGCAAGCGGTATCAGCAATAAGATATGGCCACAAGAGGGATGTATCGTGATAAGCGATGCAGAATACAGTATGTTGATCCTAAACATCAACAGGCAACTTGGATTTAACAATGGACGTGAAATCCATTGGAGTCTCTTTATCAGAGACTCTGATAACCCATTCTGAGTATGAAAATGCTACATGATGTTCAATTTTAATGCCAGTTGCTTAGCAGAAGTCTTGAAAGGTATGTGCAGTGAATTCACCCATATTATAATCTTTTGAGAAAGCTAGGTTGCGATTGAATATAAAAGCACACATAAGATCAACTAGTGTATGCATCTATCAGTACAATGAAGTACTGAAAATGGGCCACTTGCGGGGTGAATAGGCCCGCAAAGGTTACCATGTATTCTCTCAATGAAGCCAAGAGACTCTAATCCCACTTTCAGGAGGGAAGGTCTCTCTGTAAGTTTTTCCTTACGACAAAGGGGGACAATGAAACTCAATCTTTTGAAGAATCTTCAGGTTCTCCGATGGATTCATTTGATGATGCATCCATCATCGCTAATCCAGGATGACCAAGTCTATTGTGCCAGAGTTAAAAACTCTGGCAATGAAAGACACTTCTGGTGCTCAGTCAAGTTGGCTTTCTATAGGATGAATATCTGTAGTGATATGGACCCGACTTGGAATCGTGCGTAGATGGTCTTCTGGCCATCCATTTGACGAGTTACATAAAGATATTCATTATCCATATTTTTCAAGTTATGTTCGTATAAACAAAATATCCTTGAAACTTGGGAAATTCCTATATGTTTAAGGGGAGAAGTTTGCATCTTATATGTGGGAGCAATATTAATTCTACACCAGTGCAACGAGGCACTGTCCACAGGGCACACACTTCATATATATAAGAAAAACGAAATTTTATTTAAGTAAATGTAAAATGATATTTAAATAAAAGTTCGTACAAAATCAAACTAAAGATGAAGCTACATGTAATTTTAAATGCATAGATATAAAGATAGGGCTCAATCGAGCAGGACGTCATTTTCGAAGTCTTTTGCAGTGAAATTCGTTGGTGGCTGAACAGCCGCCAAGTTTGTTTCAGGCAGAGACTTCTGGCTCGCCTGATACAGTTCCTGGAGGTGGTGAGAAGTGCGACAGTTTCTGGATCAATGTCCAGTTATGCCACATCTATGGCATTTATCCTCCCAGTTCTTCTTAGGAATTGACACTTGATCAGTGTTCTTACGCTTCCATGTGAAGTTTCTCTTTCATTTGTTGTTGTTGTTGGTCTGGGGTGCTTCTCCTTGTGCTGGCTTCATTGCAGCTTTCCCTTTGTTCTTTCTAGCCTTCTTCTTGTTTTACCACTTCTGGGGAGAAGCATGGTGGGCTTCAGTGATAGGGGCAGTACCAGCAGGATGCAAATTATGAGTGGCAAGCAGTAGATCTCTATTCTGTTCTACCCTAAGGAGGCAAGAGATTAAATCAGTGAACTTCGTGAAGTTGCATTCACGATACTGCTGCATGAGGATTGCATCTTTCTCGTGAAAGGATGTAAATGTCTTTTCCAACATGCGATGCTCTGTCACTTCTTCACCGCACAACTTCAGGCGTGAGGTGATATTATGAACTTCAGAGTTATACTCAGCAACGAATTTATAGTCTCGAAGTCTGAGGTTTTCCCACTCATAACTGGCACGTGGTAATATTACATCAATTTGATGTTTATACCGTGTCTCCAACGCTGTCTATAACTCAATTGGGTCCTCTACCATTAGGTATTCGGCCTTTAAGGTCCGATCTATATGTCTCCTAATATAGATAATGGCTTTTCACCTTTCCACATCAGAGACATTGGTAGGAGTGTTGCTAGATGATTGGGCCGCTTCTGGGGCCTTACTAGCAGAAGCATCGGCCATTGCTAGGGCCGATGAATTGAGCCAAGGAGGGCCATAGAATGCAAGTGGAACTTTAGGTCCACTCGCCAACTCAGGTAATTCTTTCCTGCAGCATTAAGAATCTCGAAATCGACGCTTGCCAATTTTTTCATTTATCTATGCAATTTAAAATAAGCATGAATCAATTAAAATGTAAATTCATGCATAAAGAATAAAATAAGTAAAATGTGGGGATCGGCCAGATACCCAAAACGTACAAAGTCCAAAGTCCGATTTACAGTTCATAAAGAAAAGAAAAATACAAGTTGGAAACTTAGCAGGGGTCCCTATCTTCTGCAAATTCCACCTCCGTCTTCATATGTTGGTACTCCGTTCTTTGGCATTTATACATACAATCCTCACTTACAAATTCTCTCAGAAGAAAATAAAAGTGCAAGGAATTTAAAGGTATCAAACTGGCCTATCCCAAAAACACATTTTAACTTATAAAAATATCCACGCAGTTTTAAATATGCTACAGGTACAAAGAAGACAACCACGCATAAAACTCAGGCATATATAATATGGAAAAAGAAACTATAAAATATAATAATCTTTCGGACCACGGGGAGACGTCATGCACCATTAGGTTAGATGACTAACGACAGAGCGGTCGCTGGATCCTTAAGATAATTATATTTTGAAAAATCCTAATAAGCCATAAGTAAATAAAAATGCAAGAGAGATGTTTTACATAATATCTAATGTTTACGAGATTTAAGAATTGAAAAGTAGCAGATAAAATAACATAATCCGCAAGACTTGTGAGCTAGAGGCAGGCAGCAGGCCCGATTGCAATAATAATCATATTAATTTGCAATTTGATTAACTGGGCTTCTGGCCCAAATTAGAAGTCAAAATTAATTATTAATCTGATTGGGACTGCGTGCCCTTGAGAAAAATAAAACTCATTTTTATTGTTATAAACTTTGGGCTGCATGCCCATTGGCTGTAATGTTCAAAAATTTAATTGAACATAAGACCTAAACAAAAAATTTTAGGATATTTGTAAGGGAAAGTGAAAAGTCCCCAAAACCCAGAATTTTACAGATCTATTTCTCCCCTTCACACGCGGCTGCACAGAGAGAGAGAGAGAGAGAGAGAGAGAGAGAGAGAGAGAGCCCCCCTCATTTGGGGGGCGGTGCGCAGACGGTAGACCCCCGGTCCGGGGGGCGCGGTGCGCAGACGGTAGACCCCCCGGTCCGGGGGCGGCGTAGTGAACCCCCACGGCCGTTGGGGGGGTGCGAATGACATCAGACAGAGCCCCCCCCCGACGGGGGGCGGCGGTCAGACCCCCCTCCACCGTCGGGGGGTGGCGGCAGGGAGCCCTCGATGGGGGGCGGCAGTCTGATCCCCCCTCGTCGTCGGGGGTTGGCGCAGAGAGCCCCCTGATGGGGGTGGCAGTCAGACCCCCCCTGACGGGGGGTAGGGGCGGCAGTCGGATCCCCCCGCCGTCGGGGGGGTGGGTGGCATAGAGAGCCCCCCTGACGGGGGCAGTCAAATCCCCCCCAGTCTGGGGGGCGTGCAGATCCCCCCCCCCCCCCCCGACGGGGGAGAGCCGAAGGGTTTTCATTGGGGGGTTTTTATTTTTATTATTATGATTATTATTATTATTATTATTATTATTATTATTTGTAAATTTTGATATTAAACAAAATAGTGCAGATTTATACAAGCCAATAGAAAAGCATTGTAAAATCATAGAAAACTCTATTTTGTAATTATCTACGGGATCGAAAAAGTTACCTCTAGATCAAAGATCTAGGGACGATCGTAATAAGAAAAATCCGTAGATTGAAATACCGCTCCCGATACGCCTTAAAAAATCGCCGCAATGGTTCTCCGCAACGATTCGGTGCAAGCCGGATTACAACAACAATAGATTCCTTCGCGCGTAGGAGATTAATTTTTGAGGGGATACAGGAGAAAAAGCTCAAAGAATTTAGAGCTAAAGTGCTAATAATGTGTTATAAACTCCAAGATGGAAACCAATCTAACATTAGGAGTAACCATGGCATAAACCATGGCTCTCTATATATTCATTCTCATATTGGGGTTTTAGGAGTCCAATGGGCTCCCCACTACAATTAGTGGGGAGTAATGGTGAGATGATGAGGGGAGGGAGGCCAAATGTCTCCCTCAACTCACAACACATCCTATCATATAATATTTTAGTGTAGTTTTTATAAAAAAATTCAAAGTATTTTCAACTAGAAAAACTCTAGTATTCAAAAATAGCTGCCTATCTGAAACAGATAGCCGACTACTGGTAGGAGAATTTTACCCAGAACTCTCAGGTTTTGAGATAGCCAACTATCTTTTTTGAATAGCCGACTATCTGGGTAGATAACCAAATATCTACCAAAATAGCCGACTATCGGGGTCAACATTCAACATTTTTGGAACTCGATTTCAACTTTTGCTGGCCGTTAAACTAGCCGTTTGGGAAGACTTTTTGAGCTGATTTTGTGCTATTCTTTGCTCTATAAATAGCCATGCCTTCAGAGGTTTTTATATATCAATATTTTTCATTTAAAATCATTCTATTGCTCAAAATTTCTCAAAGCTCTCAATTTTTTAAAGTCTCTTTTGGCCATTTATTTAATTTCTTGTGCGCTCTATTTTCAGATTTTTTTTGTTTACTATTTCTGGCCTTACTCATACTTAATTTGATCTCCAAAGCTTATAGATTTTATTTTTGAGATTCAAACTTCAAGTTTTCATTTTTGATCTTTATGTCCTTCACTCATATTTTCTCAAAGATCAATTCTTGATTATTGATCTCTAAAGCCCAAGTGCACATATTTTAGAGAATCATTTTCAAGTTATTTCTTTTGATCAATTTTGTGATTAATTCAATTATTTAATCTTGATCAAAGGATTTTTGATTTCTCTTGGCCACAATATTCACTTATATATTTATTGTCTATAGGAATCTTGTACTTTTATTTATAATATGCTTTGTAAAGTCTTTGAAGAAGACTTGGAAGTTGTAATTCCATTGTGAAGGGAAGGTGTTGTGTTGTAATCAGAATTTTCTAGTTGAGTTGTAACTAGGTGTTCAAAATTCATATCAAGTGGAGTAAGGTGGTTGTACGAATTCCTCTTCGTTGTGTTGAGGCAAGGTTGAGAGCTAGTGGATTGGTTGCTGGACGTAGGGCCAAGGTTGGGCCGAACCAAGGTAAAAGTGACGTGCGTTTATATTTCATATATTTGAGCACGTTTTCTTCCGTGTTTTTCCGTATTTTACCGCCGTCTTATATTCGTTTTCTCGTGTTTTCTTGTTTTCTTTCACTTTTCTGTGTTTTCCGTATTTTGCAGGAGTTTACTGGCATATGGGGCATAAAACGATGATATCATGTGTCCCCGGAGCAACGGGAGGAGTCACGCGTGATCCAGGGGGTCGAACGACGAAGATTGCATCTTTCAGCCCCTCACCCGATCGGTTGATCATCTTCAACCGATCGGGTGATGCACGCGTAAACCACCCGGACGCAGCTTGGAGCTCACGAGAAGTCACCCGGTCGGTTCAGTGACCGGGTCAAAAGCTCAAAGTCTCTGGAATTTCGAAGCTGATTGCCAACCGATCGGGTGACCTTCACCCGATCGGTTCACCTGTAGCTGAATTCCAACAGCCAAGATCCGATGATCCAACCGGTCTCCTCACCCGGTCGGTACCAAGATCCAACCGACCACATCCAAGATCCAACCGACCGGTTCATCCTGACCGGGTGAAATCCCGCATTGCGCTGTAATTCTGTGAAGTGATTCACCCGATCGGTTGACTTGTCAACCGATCGGGTGATGTCGTTTTCTATAAATAGAACCTTAGGTTTCCCAGATTCGGGAGTTAGTTATTTTTTGTTGTTTTCTTCATTTTGTGACTGCTGTAACTTCCCAGTTTTTGTAAGTTTTCAAATCTTTGTCAAACTTTAGTATTATCTTAATTGCTTTACTACCATTGCATTTCTATTGTCTGATCATGATTTTTACGGTCGATTTCTGTTTAGATCGCTTTTTACTAAATATGTGTGAGTAGTTCCCAAATCTGGGATTTTGGCGGAAACCCCTTCGTGGGCTCTTCCCGATGCGTCCATAGGGCTATGAAATCGATAGGGATTAGGAATCTAATGGTTACGCGGGGTGTTTTATTGTCATCGGCGGGAAAAAGACCGCCTTTGAACGATGGGCCAATGGGGAATAAACTTGGCGGTTGACTCCCTAGCCATAGCTCACGCCCTTAGCGTAGACGTCGAATCCTAACGCGTGGGAGCAGCAGGATGAGACGTTGGGAGGTATCGTTGCGAGCTTAGTGCTCCCGGAGTCGATCAGTGTTAATGGACACTGGAGTGCCCACTGATCGAACCCGGGAAGTCCGACGTATCATCTTGGGCACCGACCGAAATATCAGGCCCATGGGATGCCGGTACCACTTTCAGAGGCAACGTCTCACCATTAGACCCTAATTCCGATCGCCATCCTACCCGTAGGCCGTATCAGCGAGAGTCGCTCGTTGGGGTGGAAACCAAAGTCCCGGGTTTTCCCTTCATATTGTCTATACCTTGCATTCCTTTACCGTGACAACCCATCATTCAATCTGGGCTAGCTCGCCCATGGGGTGATTTTGATCCTCTTTGACACAAGCACATCCACGCCTCCCTGAGTTCGACCCCCAAGCCACACTACAACACCGTGCACTTGCGGTTACAAATATTTAAACCTCACGCCCCCATTCGCATCATTGTGCACATCCGGCGCGCAGACGCGCGCCCGCCCGGGGGGGCGGTTAAGTTTATGGCGCCGTTGCCGGAGAGGCAACGTGCTTGTTATTTTTGGATTTCATGAACCCTTGTGTCTAGCTTATATCCCTACCTCGTGATAATTTTCGCATTCTTCTTTTTCCTTTTTATTTTCGTATTCTTATTTTTATTTTTATTTTTATTACTTATCTTATCTATTTCTTTCCCACTTTTCGCTTCACTGGTGTTTGTTGTTTTTCATGCGCAGGAGTTCAAGAAGTCTCGACGACTTGATCCCCGTTGATCCAGAGATAAACGCCACCCTAAGGCGTTTGGCCGCCGAGAAGCGAAGAAGAGAGGATCCTGAAGCCATGGGGGAGAACACCCCGCCTCACAAGTCCCTGTTGGAGTACTCGATGCCTTCGATCGAGTCCACCTCTGCCATCCGTCCTCCAGCTATTACGGCCCAAATCTTCGAGCTTAAGCCATCTTTGGTGACGTGGATCCAGCAAGACCAATTTTTGAGTGCACCCATGGTGAGCCCGATTGAGCATTTAGACTCCTTCTTGGAGAAATGTGACACCTTCCGGATAAATGGTGTCACAACTGAGGCGATCCGACTGAAGCTGTTCCCATTCTCCTTGCGAGATAAGGCCAAGCTGCGGCTTAGGGGGAAGGACCCGAATACATTCAATACCTGGGAGAAGCTCTCAAATGCTTTCCTGACGAAGTTCTTTCCTCCGGGGAAGACCATGAAGCTGAGGAGTGAGATCTCCTCCTTCTCCCAGGCCAGCCACGAGTCCTTGCATGAAGCTTGGACGAGGTACAAGGAGATGCAGAGAAGATGTCCCCATTATGAGCTCCCCAAGTGGCAGATCATAAATCTGTTTTATAATGGATTGAGGGACGATTTAAAATCTTCCATGGACGCCGCGGCTGGAGGGTCCTTCATGTCAAGAAGCGAAGAAGATGCCGGACAGATTCTGGAAAATATGGCATCTAACAATGAGCGATGGTGTGACGAGAGAGCCACACCAAGATCTGGGGGCATCCATAGAGTCGAGGACGTCGACAAATTGTCAAGCAAGTTTGACTTGATATCGACCCAGATCTCCGCATTGATGGTAGGCGCCGGTGGCGCCGGTACACAACAGATTGCTGCACTGGAATCCGAAGTTTTTGGAGAGTTTGACGGTGGTGACATCTCACCACCGTTGGATTAAGCGAGCGCATTATTTTACAATCCTAGGGGGAATGCGCCCTTTCCACCACGAACCAACTCCAACCCGGCCTACTCTCCCAACAACCGGAATCATCCAAACCTTAGCTACTGAGCACCTTATCAACAGCCGGCTCAGCAACAACAGCAAATATATCAGCCGGCTAGGCCCCAGCAGCAGTTTCAGCAGCAGCAATTTCAGCAGCAACAACCTCCACCACAGTATCAACAGTATGCTCCTAGGAATCAGTAGCCCACGTAGCAGCAATACGGCCAGCAGAGGGCCATTTCTCCAGTTGAGTCCCTCCTGACTCAATACATCGCCAATCAGGAGAAAATAAATCTGAAGCTGGAGATGGGGCAAAGAGTCCTCACTGATCAGGTGACCCAGCTGGGGTTGCAAGTGGCGAACCTTCAGAGACCTCAGAATTTATTACCGCCACAGCCTGAGGTGAACCCTAGGGGGGTAAATCGGACCTTGGCGCTCACACATGAGCATGAGAATGTGTCCGCCATCGTCTTGAGGAGCAGAACGCAAATACCTACGAGAGAGCCCCCCAAAGGACCGGAAGCACTATTGGTCGTGGAACGACCAATTGAGAAATTAAATGACGACGGTGCTTCGTCACCAAAGCCAACTACTCCGGAGGGAGTTCATAGAGAGGAGAATAAAAAGGATGAGGAAGGGAACCTAAGAGTGTTCAAGCCTGTTATGCCTTTCCCACAACGGCTTGCCAAAGCCAAAATCGATGAGAAGTATGGCAAATTCTTTGCCATGGTGAAAGATCTGAGCTTACAAATCCCCTTCCTCGAGTCCATCGAGACAATTCCCTCATATGCCAAATTTCTGAAAGACTTGGTGACACGGGGATCTAGAAAAGAGAAGGTCGTGTTAACGGCGGAGTGCAGCGCACTCATTCAGCGTGCAAATCCGCCCAAGCTCAAGGACCCCGAAAGTTTCTCCATCCCTTGCTCTATTGGGGAAGTGCAAATCCAGAGGACACTCGTCGATCTAGGAGCGAGCGTCAGCTTGATGCCACTATCGCTGTACAAGAGAATAGGGATGTGAGACTTAGAGCCCACCGGCATGACATTACAACTTGCTGACCGTTCGGTCAAGTACCCGGTGGGAGTAGTGGACGACCTCCCCGTCGATGTGAGAGGAGTACAAGTGCCAGTTGATTTTGTGGTGATGGACATGCTGGAAGACAAGCATACCCCTATTATCCTGGGACGGCCCTTTATGGCAACCGCCGGAGTTTTGATAGACGTAAAGAATGAGAAGCTTTCCCTCAATGTGGGCCAAGAAAGAGTCGAATTTGACTTAGGCTTGTCGATGAAGCATCCAAACCCCCCGGACGATCCTAGTATCAGCATGCTGGAGAACGAAGAGGATAGAGCTATTGAAACAAGTGCCTGGGAAGTGCTCTCAAGGAATCCCCCCGATAGCTTAAGGGACCTTGGAGAGCAAGTTGGCTCCCCAAAGAATGAAGTTGCTAATGAGGCGGTCGCGCGACATGTGGTTCCTCCCGGATTCCCTAAGTCTCCTCCTACGAGGAGAAAAGGGAAAGAACCCATGGACCTCACCGTTGATGAGGTCCGGATCCTGAAAAAGATGGCGGTAGACGCCAATTTGAGGGAGAAGCCCCCGGATCCTGTCGATAAAGGTAGGGTAGTTAAGCAAATCTTTTTACATACGCCGACTACACCAATAGCCACAACCTCTGGAATTGAAGAGATGCCGGATTTTGGGCATCACCCGTATCGCCCACCATGAACATCATCAACGGGCGTCGAGCTAAACGACGTTAAACAAAAGCGCTTCATGGGAGGCAACCCATGCCCTAAATTTTGTTTCAATTTTTAGGATTATTTTCAACTTTATTTTATCTATTTTTATAAATAAATCCAGCCGCAAGAACTTCCGTCGTGGAACTTAGGCGATTTTTGGGCTTTTGCAGAAAACAAGGCCCCAATCGATCGGGTGATAACTCACCTGATCGGTTGGGATGTATCAGCTAACAGCCGTATCAGTAACTGAATGAACCGACTGGGTGAGGAAAGAAGAGACCGGGTGAACAGACAGGGTGACCTGGGGAAACTCTCGGGAAAATTTCAGGGATTTGTCAACCGACCGGGTGACAAGAAGCGAGACCGGTTGAGGGACCGGGTGAGACGCTTTGAACTCTCGGGAAAATCTGTGGAGCGGCCAACCGATCGGGTGAGTTATCACTCGACCGATTCGCCTGTAGCACTTTTTCAGCCAAAAATTCCGACCTAAAGTCAACCGATCGGGTGACTTCTCACCCGATCGGTTCGACTTAAACCCTATAAATATCCTTCGATCCACCCGTTCACAGCCCTTCTACCCGATCGAGTTTTCCGCCGTCGTTTCGCCTTCCAACTCCTCCCAACGGCCAAAAACTCCTCTTCCACTTCCTCCACTCCCCCATTAGCCTCTCTCTCCACCTCCCCCTTGCATTTCTCCATCTCTTTCTCTCTCTCCCTCTCCTATTTCGCACTTTTCTAGCCCTAATTCCCAACACCCAGCCCACTTTCGAATTTTTTGCTGAAAAAGAGTGCCGCGGCTCCACACTTCTCCCATTGCGCGGCATTGGGTCATCTACAAGCGAGGGAATCGAATTTCTACGGGGTAACTGATCGCTCCGGATATACACCCAAAGAACGGTTGTAGTTTTACCGCAAGCGCACGGTGTAGCGGCGAGCGGGATATCGAACACAGGGAGGACGAATGACCGTGCTTGTTCCGAATCAACCTGGCTATTTGAGAACAGAGAAAATTGCCTTGGGCGATCCTGTCACAATCGTCAGACAAATGTGCGAAATATCAAATCAAATAAAGAACGTATAGGGAATGGGGAATTCCCGCTACTCACCGTATTTCATAAATGTGGTTCGTCGGTATCAAAATTGCTAGAATGAGAATTCGGATGAACTAGTTGCAACTGAATGTAGAACCAAGCTCACGCTCTCGCGCTGTTGCCTGTCTATAGCTATCCTAGGTTTGGGTCCAATCTCTTGCAAACCCTAGCCTAGGGAAGCTAGCATTAGGATCAACATCATCGTCCAATTGCGCACCGAGCCCAATCTATTGCAAACTCGGTCCACAATCTAAATTAGGATAGTTCCTACCCGTCCAATCTCTTGCAAACGGGTATTGGCATGGAATTGCAATCGGAAATCTTGGTATCGGTCCAATCTCTTGCAAACCGATACTTCGAAAATCCGACTCCAACCCAATTCGGATTTCTAGGGCTTCCTATCAAATTGGGATCCAATCTCTTGCAAATCCCAATTGATATGAATTCCTAGCTATCCGTAGTAAATCGATCCCAATCTAATCCCTAATAGCAATTCTAGCTCAATTTCTACCAATTCATCACAAATAGGAAATAGGGCTTGTAGGGTTCATCCCCACACCCCAAGACGTGGAGACTACTCACAAATCATAGCAATAGCACAAAAATAATTAATGAAATAAGCAATAGAATTCATCACAACAATGATATAAACAATAAAAATAGAATTTTTAGGGAAGAGAGATGCAAACCAATGTAATTCTTCAATTAATCCAACAAAAATCCAAGTTTTTCCTCTTCTCCAATCACAAGAATAAAGCTAAAAAGTAATCTAAAAAGCTGCAAAAAAATCTAAGAGATGGCTCCTAAAACTAGGGTAAAAACAGGGCTTAAATAGCCCCAAAAATTGTCCAAAAATCGTGACCAAAATACCCCTGCACAGCCTGTTTTCCGCAGTTTTCGCTACAGGCAGCGCATCGCACTCGGCCGAGTGACAAAAGTCGCTCGGCCGAGTGAAAACCCTGCAATTTTCCAGTAAGTCGGGACTTTCAGGGGTCTTCAGTTCGGGGGCGGCTCGGCCGAGTGAGTTGTCGTCACTCGGCCGATGGCTTCACTGCACTCGGGCGGACGGGATTTACCACTCGGCCGAGTGGGTCTTCTGAAGCTCAGGTAGCCGAAAAACAGTAACTTCGATGTTTTGGAAGGGCCTCGTCTGGGCGCCACTCGGGCGGACGTGGTATCGTCACTCGGCCGATGTGGTCTTCGGTGCTCGGCCGAGTGCACAGGTAACTCGTGTCTGAACTGGTCGGCCGAGCAGTGTCCCGCTGGTCGGCCGAGTGGCTCCTCCACTCGGTCGAGTGGGACACAAAAAATGCCCAATCTGCTTATTTTGGCCTCCTCGTCACTCCTGCGACGTCCATTCTTCTTCCGCTCCTCTCCAACAGCAAAATACCCCTCGGGGAGGTCGTCGGTGACCGTCTAGAGTAAGCGCATCTCGAGATCACTCCAAATCGCGCCAAATCACCTGAAATGCGACAAAAACAACAAATCGTGAAAAGCATCGCAATATCGTCGATATATCGTGAAAAACATGATTTGGGCGATCTAAATGGCATGCAAATATGCGGAAAAAAGGTGTAAAATAAGGAGTGATCAAAATCCCCCAAGCTTGCCTCTTACTCGTCCTCGAGGAAGATAAGTAGAAGGCGAACCCGGTGGATTTGGAAAACGAAAATGGCGAAAAACGAAAAACGAAAAACGAAGAAGAATGAGAATGAAATGAAAATAAAGAAAGAAAGAAAGAAGCGAAGAGGTAGGATGCTAGATCATTTTCTCAGGACGTGGGTTTCACTTACTTTTATAGCATGCACCGAATGAAAAACTCATGTCAAAGGATTTTATTTTGATATCATAGTATAATAATGCAAATAGAGATAGAAAACCCACGAAAAACGATATAATCATGAAAAACGGAATAATTTTAAAATTAACGTCGTCTGAATCATTTAAAGCGGTATACAAATCACAGATCACACACTTTTCAATTGAACGCTTTCTATCTGGAGTATAAGAGTATCACACTATAGAATAGAGAGAATAGAAAAGTATGGATTTCATGAAATGAGTGCTAGGCTTAGATTTCTGGACTTCGTAAAACTAAAATAATCTCACCGAGTATAGAATATTACTTAGCCTAGGTTTTCGTGCAATGTCAAGTAGTCACTCTCTCACACATCAATGGATCCCCTCCCCCAAGCTTATCTATAAGCGTGGTGGCATAAAAAATATTTACATCCCCATTTTTTTTTATATATATAGCTCCAAAAGCAACGAAAAGAAAGAAGAAAGAAAGAAGGTGAGATGGGATCTTTTATTGAGGAATTTTTTTTTTGTTTTTTTTTCTTTGCAATAAGCAATATATACACAACGATCCCAACTCAGAGAGAGATAATGATGTACAAGAATGTTTTTCTCTCTTTTTTTTAGAATAAGAGATTTGGAGCTAGAAATTAGTAGCGGGGGAAAATGCCATAAAATAGAATCACTAAGGGGAGATTCACCAATGATTTTTAAAAGTAGAGAAATGATGTTCAAGATTTGTGGAGAAAGAAATAAATATAACTCTCGGCTCACTCTATAAGACATGCACGACAACTTCAGCAGGGTAATCTAATAAACTCAGTTTCGATCACAAAAAAGCTAACTAATCCAGATATATCATAGCTAACATCATTCAATCATCCTGGAGTGAAGTGTACAATTCATGCATATAGAAGTGATATAGGAAAAGAAATCAGTACTCCAGATATAAGCATTCAATGCGTGAATCTTGGTGTGTTTTCTGTGATAGCATACATATGAATATTCAGGCTCAGCTAATAATAAAATTTCATCCATTTTCATGCGGAAAAAGGTGTGGGTTACTATTCTAAATGCAAAGCAAGTCATAGCATCTGATATCTGAAATAAAACCTAAGACATGACAAATATAGCATGCATATAGAATAAGCTAAATCCAACGTCATCATCATCACAGAAAAGTCATCTCTAGCATGAGATTAAAAAGAAATAAAGATAAAGGGAAAATAGAAACTATGCAATGCGGCACACAGGAAAATGAGAAAAACGTGATGCATGGCAAAATAAAAGAAAAATGATGAAAAATTAGTGCAAAAGCGGAAAAATGGTGTGAAAACTAAAAATAAAGGTGGCAAATCGAAAAAGATCGTGAGAACTCACTCCCCCAAGCTAAATGGCACAGTGTCCTCAATGTGCAAAGTGTGGCACACCGAGAGACAAGCGATGGGAGGGGCAAGTGAGGATGCATGCATGGAAAAATGAAAAGAAAAAAAGGGTAAAATAAAGAAATGAAAATATGATGCGGACATGATGTATGCACAGATAGGAGCGATACATAGATATAAGTGTCACCAAAAACTCTCCCTCTCTCCCAAAAAAATATATAAAGATATGACAAAAAGAGAATACCAAAATAAGTGTGGGGAGGGGGGGCAAAAAGTGCAACAGGACCCAGCAGAAACGGGCAGCACAACGGCAGGAATAAATCAAGGCATCAAGGGTGCCTAAGAAGGTGGTGCAGCACCGTCTCCGTCCTGAGGCGGAGGTGGTGGTGGTGGTGGTGTAGGCTGCTGAGCTGGGGTGGGCGTGGAAGTGGAAGCAGGTCTAGTGTGTGTGGAAGTGTGTGTGGGAACCTGCTGGGTGGGTGGGGGTACGCGTGGGAGACGCTCCAAGACCTGTGTAAGGCAGTAGTGGATCTGGGGGATCAGCTCGAAGCGTCCAGCCATCGTAGAGACGGTGGAGGACAGGGTCCTAAGGTCACCTCTAAGACCACTCACCGCCAACTCAAGAGCACGTATGCTCTGCAGTACAGTGTCGGGCGGGGGTGGTGCAGAGGGACGCACCGGTCGGGGCTGCGCAGGGCGAGGCTGGCGTACGCGAGTGGAGTATGTAACGGGCTCAGCAGGGAAGGGAACAAAAGGTGACGTGCCTGCAAATGTGGGCCTGGCCTCAGTGTGAGGCCGGGGCGGGCGGTGAGAAGTGGAGGCAGCGGCAGCGAAAGAAGAGTACAAAAGTGGCTGCGAGGCGGCTAGAGAGGTCAGTGGCACAGAAGTGTGGACAGACGCCACGACACTCTCGGAAAATACAGCGGGGGTGGAGACAGAGGTAACTACCGCTGGGGCGGAAGTGTGTGGACCAAAAGGCGCAACCCCAGCGGAGATCATGCTAGCCATGGTCTCCACGACCACGGCAAACGAGGGCTCTCCACTCTCAACAAAGGTCGGCGGGCGCTCGGGGAGAGCGGAGCAAAGAGGCTCCACGGACAGAGGGCCAAAGGTGGCAGTGGGAGTGGTGGGGACAGCCTCGGAAGTGGTGACAGTGGTGGAAGTGGGCTCAGCAAAAGTACTCTCAACACCGACAGCGGTGTCAGGAGCAGCGGAAACATCTGGTAAGGGCTGAGGGGCCACTGGGTCAACAGGGTCGGCGGCAGGCTCGGCAGGGTGTGCAGCAGGGTCTGCGGGGGCAGCCTGGGCAGCGTGGGCAGCGTGGGCCTGCTCGGCATCCTCGGCCTCGAGCACGTAGGCGGCGGGGATGAGAACATCCATCACCGGGAGCCAGTCGACGTGGGCTGGTGCAATCTGAGTTCAAGCAGGGCTCGGGAGAATCATGTAATCGGCACCAAAAGGGCCGTGCAACCAGACCCAGTGACGCTCGCCATGCAGACGAAGCATCTTCATCCGGGCCATAACGTCTATCGACAGAGAAGTGGGGCCCGGGACGCGTCGCAAGTCGGCAGGTAGGTCCTCGCCGGTCATCATGGTAAGCAAGGTGATCAGACCGCCGCAGCAAATCGGTGAGCGAGCGCCCACCGATACAATGATGCGGTCTAAAAACCAAGCCGCAATGTCGATCACGACGGCGGGGACAAGCTCGTTTCCATCCCTAGATAGAGCTCTGGGACGTGTCATCGCATAGAGCATGTAGAGCTCTGGCGTAGACATCGTGCCCGGCTCATATCTGGCCAAAAAGGTGGTCGCCATGAGGCGCTGGGCTATGCGTAGGCAGGGGTGGACAATGGCTGAGGCCTTGGCCCTACTAGGGTCAAAGGCGGCGTGGTGGCCTGTAATCCGGGCCCAGAAGGCACCGACGTCAAAGGAAGGTGGGGGGATATGGGTAGGACCATAACCGCGATCGGCACCGAGGACAGCGGGCCACGAGAAGAACGCTCTCATCATATCGAGAGTGACCTGGCACTCTCGATCCATGAACCGAAACGAGCATCCCTCGTCGGTCCGGGTGATCGAGCTCAAAACCTCAAGTGTCGGGCGGGTAAAAGTATCCGCCGACACCTGGAAAAAATCTCGCCAGCCCACGTTGTCGTACAACGTGAGCATCCCCTCTAGTACCCCCAGGCGTCCTAGGTCAGCGAGGTGTGCAAACCTGGAAGGTACGATCGAGCGCTGGGAGATACGCTCGAAGACGGCGCGGTGTGCGTCGTCTCGAAACGTAATCCCGAGCGGCCCGACCAGTGGAGCCGGTGGTGGTGGCTGTGCAGCGGCGGGGAGAGGCTGTGCGGGGTGTGGGTGCACTGCAGGCTGTGCGGGGTGTGCAGGGCCTGCAGGCTGTGTTGGGTGTGCGGGGTGTGTGGGGGACGGTGGAGGAGAGTCCTCCAACTCGTGGGAGGGGCCGGCATCATCCGACCGCTTCCGCTTGGCGGAAGCTCTCTTCGACCGCGGCCGTGTCCGGGGCGGCATATCGGCCCCGAGCGCGCGCCGAAAAACGTGAAAAGTGTGGCGTGTGCAAAAAGAATGGAAAGAGTATACCCAAACACGCCGCGAGTGCTAAGCAGTGGAAGCGTGCGAAGTACGCGCCTCCACGAAGTCCAAAACAGCCCGTAGAAGCTCCCCTGAGCTCCCCTAAGCTCCAAAAAGCAACCTGCGCATGAAAAAGCGATATCAGCGAGTAATAATCAAAATGTATGGAGCAATAGGGGTATAATGGATAGATATAGAAATTGATTTGGGTTAGGGGGCGTTTAGCACATGGATCCTCAAGAAATACACGAAAAGAGGAGAAAACGGCGAAAACAGGGGTACCGGAGGTGATCGGTCGGTCGGCCACCGGCGGCGACTCGGGCGAGGCGTCGGCGGTGCTCGGCCTACGGTGGCGGGCCGGGCGGCGGTGTGGCAGTGGCGGTCGGGCGAGTGAGGGGGACGCGAGCGAGGGTATCGGGCGAGGCAGCTGAAGGGGCGCGGGTGTTTTGGGGGTTTTGCGTTTCGAAAAATGCGCCCCCCCTTCGCCCTTTATATAAAGAAGTTACGACTCGGCCGAGTGACGTGGGCACTCGGCCGAGCGAGACCAATGAAAATTTCCTCCCCGCTATCGCTCCGGCCGAGTGGCTTTGCCAGCCTCGGCCGAGTGGAGTAAGTCCATTCGGCCGAGTGACTCAAGCTACTCGGCATGACTCGCCCTAGGAGGGTATCCGTTTCACTCGGCCGAGTGAATATATATACTCGGCCGAGTAGCAGTTGTATCGAAATCAAGAAAATAAACAGAGAGTTGGGTACAGCAGACTTCCCTCGTTCGTGAGCGGCTCGGCCGGACGAACTTGTGAACTCGGCCGAGTGACTAGTATACTCGGCCGAGTGAGCCTTGTGTTCTGCTGTTTATCTTCGTTTTGGCTCTAAACTCCGTCTTTCTCCCTCCAATCGATTTCATCTTCCTCCTAAGCGTCGAGCGCCTTCTTGGGGCGCTCCTCGTCGACTCGTTCATCCTCCTCATGATGGATCTACCTATCTCCTCTCCTGTCAAGAAAAATAGGACCCGTTATCAAAAAAATTTTGGGCGAACGACTCAAAACACCAAAAATTTCTAAAACGAAAATAAAGAAAAAGTAAAAATAAAGCAAAAACCGTCGGGTTGCCTCCCGACAAGCGCTCGTTTAAGGTCGTGAGCTCGACCCCCTATAATTTTCAATCAATGCGGGATGTTTGGTGCATATGAGATGCACCCATCAAACTTTCCGGGGAGCGCGCTTGGATTTGGATGTGGCGGCGGCGCGTTCTCCCTCGGTGGTCTCCTATCTCGAATAGTGTTAGGGGGAGGCTCCCCCAAGCTAGCATTTGCTCCGGTCAACGGCTTTACCGGTGATGCCGATCTCCGTGCCGGCGGAGCTTTCTTCGGAGACTTTAATTTCGAGAGCTTGCAGAGCTCTCGAATCCTTGCGACATCAGCGTCGCCTTCATCTTCTTCAGCGGAGAAGTCGGGGGAATCATCTTTATTCTCTTCATGGCCTAAATCCGGGCCTTCTTCAAAATCTTCATCAAAAAGAGCGCCAATTGAGTGAGGAATCGCCTCCTCTATCGCCTCATCAAGGAGGTCCGAGAGATCATCCGACCGCTCCTTGAGCAAATATACCCAATTGGTTTCGCCCGTCGGGATTCCTTCGGAATAGTGCTTGAGCCTTTGACCATTTACTTTGAACGTGGAACCGTCCTTGCTCTCCAACTCGAAAGCTCCTCCCGGTTGTATATGCTTGATGGTGAAAGGTCCGGACCAACGTGACCTCAACTTACCGGGAAATAGTCGGAGCCGGGAATTATAGAGCAAGACTTTGTCTCCTACTTTGAAGTCCGTGACGGTTATGCGGGCATCGTGGAGAATCTTGGTCCTTTCCTTGTAGATTCTCGAGCTCTCATAGGCGTCTCTCCTTATTTCATCAAGCTCGTTGATGTCCAAGAGTCGCCTCACCGCCGCACTCTTGTAGTCGTAGTTAAAGGTCTTGATGGCCCAATATGCGCGGTGCTCCAACTCTACCGGCAAGTGGCAAGCCTTCCCGTAAACTAGTCGGAACGGTGTGGTGCCTATGGGAGTGCGAAAGGCCGTACGATATGCCCATAGAGCATCGTTTAGCTTCATTGACCAATCCTTTCTAGACCGATCCACGGTTTTCTCGAGAATTTGCTTGATCTCTCTATTTGAGACTTCCACTTGGCCGCTTGTCTGGGGGTGATAAGCCATGCCAACTCTATGATTTACCCCGTACTTCTTTAGCATGGCTTCGAACTTGTTCTCTATGAAGTGGCTTCCCCCGTCGCTTATCAAGGTACGCGGCACTCCAAAGCGCGGGAAGATATTTTGCTTGAAGAACTTGGAGACGACCCTTGCATCATTAGTAGGGGTGGCAATTGCTTCCACCCACTTGGAGACGTAGTCGACGGCCAATAGGATGTATTTGTTGCCATTGCTCGATGGAAATGGTCCCATGAAGTCTACTCCCCAACAATCAAAAAGCTCAATTTCTTGGATGGGCCTCATTGGCATTTCATTGCGCTTGGAGATATTCCCGGTCCGTTGGCATCTATCGCACCCCTTTACAAAGTTGTGGGTGTCTTTAAACATTGTCGGCCAGAAGAACCTGCTCTGCAAGATCTTAGCGGTTGTTTTAGAGGCGGCATGATGTCCTCCGCACGGTAGACCGTGGCAATGCAAAATGATCGATGTCGCCTCCTCCTTAGAAACACACCTACGGATGACACTATCTTTGCATATCTTGAAAAGGTAAGGATCTTCCCAAAAATAGCTACGGACCTCATGCATAAATCTCCTCTTTTGTTGCGTGGACATCCCATGCGGTTTGATTCCGCAAGCCAAGTAGTTGACGAAGTCCGCGTACCACGGTACTTCACCGGTTCTTACCGCATATAGCCTCTCATCAACAAATGTGTCGTCAATAGGTAAGCTCTCATCATCCTTGTCGCGAATGAGCCTAGATAAATGATCCGCCACGACGTTGTCCGTACCCTTCTTATCTCTTATCTCTAGGTCAAATTCTTGCAACAAGAGTATCCACCTAATCAACCGAGGTTTGGCCTCCTTCTTGTTTAAAAGATACTTCAATGCCGCATGGTCGGTGTGGACAATCACCTTGGAACCGAGGAGGTAGGAGCGAAACTTCTCTATGGAATAGACGACCGCTAGAAGCTCTTTCTCGGTAGTTGTGTAGTTTTTCTGTGCGTCATCCAATGTCTTGCTCGCATAGTATATCGCATGAAGCTTCTTATCTTTTCTTTGTCCCAAGACCGCTCCAATGGCTTGGTCGCTAGCATCACACATTAGCTCAAAAGGAAGGCTCCAATCTGGCAGTTGTATAATGGGCGCGGAGACTAGTGCTTCTTTCAAGGCATTGAAGGCTTGTAAGCATTCTCCTGAAAAAGCAAAAGGAATATCTTTAGCGAGCAAAGAAGTAAGTGGTCGGGCAATCGAGGCGAAATCCTTTATGAAGCGGCGGTAAAACCCCGCGTGACCAAGGAAGCCTCTAATGCCCTTGACATTAATAGGAGGAGGGAGTTTCTCGATTACCTCAATCTTTGCTTTGTCTACCTCAATTCCTCTCGAGGAGACAAGATGTCCGAGGACTATACCTTCCGTAACCATGAAGTGACACTTCTCCCAATTGAGAGTGAGATTGTTTTGTTGGCACCTTTTTAGGACTTTAGTGAGATTTTCCAAACAAGAGTCAAACTCACTTCCGTAAACCGAGAAGTCATCCATGAAAACTTCCATAATATTTTCAATGTAATCGGAAAATATGGATGTCATACACCTCTGAAAAGTAGCGGGAGCATTACAAAGGCCAAACGGCATCCTGCGGTAGGCATAGGTGCCATAGGGACAAGTGAAAGTTGTCTTCTCTTGGTCATCTTCATGCAAAGGGATTTGGAAGAATCCCGAATACCCATCAAGATAGCAAAAGTATTTATGTTTTGCAAGGCGTTCAAGCATTTGATCAATGAAGGGCAATGGGTAATGGTCCTTTCGGGTAGCTTTATTGAGTTTCCTATAGTCAATGCACATTCGCCATCCCGTGACGGTGCGCGTAGATATGGGCTCACCTTTTTCATTTTTTACGACAGTCATCCCCCCTTTCTTGGGGACGACGTGGACGGGGCTAACCCACCTACTGTCTGAAATAGGATAGATTATACCGGCTTCTAGCAATTTTAGGATTTCCTTTTTAACCACCTCCTTCATGTTCGGGTTTAACCGCCTTTGAGGCTCTATGGAGGTGGCGTCGGTATCCTCCAAATGGATCCTATGCGTGCAAAGCCTAGGGCTTATCCCTTTTAGATCGGAGATAGTGTATCCCAAGACATCTTTGTGGCTCCTAAGAACGTCTAGGAGTTTTTCAAGTTGGTCTGGCGTGAGGTGGGAGTTCACTATCACCGGGAAAGTTAACTTGTTACCCAAAAAGGCGTACCTTAGATTCGGAGGTAATTGTTTAAGTTCTACCTGAAGAGGCGCCTCTCCTTCTACTTCATCGGCTCGCATGAGTTCCGCTCCTTCCTTGCCATCCGGGTCTAGCTCGTGCTCAGGTGGCGCGCTCTCTTGTGAAGAGTCAGACTCACTGCTTAGCGAGGACAATGCATCAAAATAGGCGTGTTCCGATTCTGTGCTAGCATCGTCAGAGTTTTCATTCAGCCCCGGTTCGTTCCTGGAATCAAGAAACACATCAGACGATTCATAGAAGCAAGAGTAAGGGTCATGGGGTGTAACTCCCTGAACATTGGCGTGCTCTGAAGATCCTTCCGAAGTATAGTGATCCTCGACACTTGCTCTACCTCTTTCGAAATATAATTTGTCGTCGATCACGTCAACTCTGACATTGCCCCCGATAGTCCCCTCCGGGGAGATCTGGTCCATCACGAAACTAGCAAATAGCTGTTCGTCGGGGTCCTTGACATCGATAGCGAAAGCTCCGGTAGCGTGGACCTCGTCGACAAGCTCCTTAAGGAGGTCTGTGAAGGAGTCATAATCTTCCTGACTGAGTCCTATTGTTGACATTGCATCCTCCATTCTTCCGGGTGGTCGATGACGAATGCCGTCACAAATCGCTCTCCCCGGCAGCGGCGCCAAAAACTTGATCGCTCCGGATATACACCCAAAGAACGGTTGTAGTTTTACCGCAAGCGCACGGTGTAGCGGCGAGCGGGATATCGAACACAGGGAGGACGAATGACCGTGCTTGTTCCGAATCAACCTGGCTATTTGAGAACAGAGAAAATTGCCTTGGGCGATCCTGTCACAATCGTCAGACAAATGTGCGAAATATCAAATCAAATAAAGAACGTATAGGGAATGGGGAATTCCCGCTACTCACCGTATTTCATAAATGTGGTTCGTCGGTATCAAAATTGCTAGAATGAGAATTCGGATGAACTAGTTGCAACTGAATGTAGAACCAAGCTCACGCTCTCGCGCTGTTGCCTGTCTATAGCTATCCTAGGTTTGGGTCCAATCTCTTGCAAACCCTAGCCTAGGGAAGCTAGCATTAGGATCAACATCATCGTCCAATTGCGCACCGAGCCCAATCTCTTGCAAACTCGGTCCACAATCTAAATTAGGATAGTTCCTACCCGTCCAATCTCTTGCAAACGGGTATTGGCATGGAATTGCAATCGGAAATCCTGGTATCGGTCCAATCTCTTGCAAACCGATACTTCGAAAATCCGACTCCAACCCAATTCGGATTTCTAGGGCTTCCTATCAAATTGGGATCCAATCTCTTGCAAATCCCAATTGATATGAATTCCTAGCTATCCGTAGTAAATCGATCCCAATCTAATCCCTAATAGCAATTCTAGCTCAATTTCTACCAATTCATCACAAATAGGAAATAGGGCTTGTAGGGTTCATCCCCACGCCCCAAGACGTGGAGACTACTCACAAATCATAGCAATAGCACAAAAATAATTAATGAAATAAGCAATAGAATTCATCACAACAATGATATAAACAATAAAAATAGAATTTTTAGGGAAGAGAGATGCAAACCAATGTAATTCTTCAATTAATCCAACAAAAATCCAAGTTTTTCCTCTTCTCCAATCACAAGAATAAAACTAAAAAGTAATCTAAAAAGCTGCAAAAAAATCTAAGAGATGGCTCCTAAAACTAGGGTAAAAACAGGGCTTAAATAGCCCCAAAAATCGTCCAAAAATCGTGACCAAAATACCCCTGCACAGCCTGTTTTCCGCAGTTTTCGCTACAGGCAGCGCATCGCACTCGGCCGAGTGACAAAAGTCGCTCGGCCGAGTGAAAACCCTGTAATTTTCCAGTAAGTCGGGACTTTCAGGGGTCTTCAGTTCGGGGGCGGCTCGGCCGAGTGAGTTGTCGTCACTCGGCCGATGGCTTCACTGCACTCGGGCGGACGGGATTTACCACTCGGCCGAGTGGGTCTTCTGAAGCTCAGGCAGCCGAAAAACAGTAACTTCGATGTTTTGGAAGGGCCTCGTCTGGGCGCCACTCGGGCGGACGTGGTATCGTCACTCGGCCGATGTGGTCTTCGGTGCTCGGCCAAGTGCACAGGTAACTCGTGTCTGAACTGGTCGGCCGAGCAGTGTCCCGCTGGTCGGCCGAGTGGCTCCTCCACTCGGCCGAGTGGGACACAAAAAATGCCCAATCTGCTTATTTTGGCCTCCTCGTCGCTCCTGCGACGTCCATTCTTCTTCCGCTCCTCTCCAACAGCAAAATACCCCTCGGGGAGGTCGTCGGTGACCGTCTAGAGTAAGCGCATCTCGAGATCACTCCAAATCGCGCCAAATCACCTGAAATGCGACAAAAACAACAAATCGTGAAAAGCATCGCAATATCGTCGATATATCGTGAAAAACATGATTTGGGCGATCTAAATGGCATGCAAATATGCGGAAAAAAGGTGTAAAATAAGGAGTGATCAGTAACTTCGCTCCACTTCTCGAATTTCAATTTTTACCCTAATTATTCAACTTGCTTGATTGTTCGTGTGTGTGCATTTCGATAGTATTTTACACTCATTTGCATCACTCACATGCACACATGGCCCGGGAGAGAGATAAGGGGAAGAGTATCATGCGGGAGGAGGAATCGTCTCGAAAAAGGCGTAAACAAACACGTCCTCCTCCCCATACACGTGAACTGACACTAGCCACTCCCCCGCCTATAATCCCCCCTGTGGACCCCATGTTGGGCCCGCATGGGTACCTATTTAGGAACCAAGAGCAGAAAGACTTCTACCACAGACTAAATACTCGGGGGCATCTATCAACCAAGTTTGCCCACACCCAATCACTCGTCGACCTCGGTGTCTTCACCGAAGTCGAGACTCTTTTTGCTAACCTTGGTTGGTTGGCCTTCCTGAATGCCTCTGCGGTATCTTACCCATCACTCACCCTAGAATTCCTTTCCTCCCTCGTTTGTGAGTCGGGGTCGACTGTCACTTTCTGTGTGCATAACCAAACCATCCGCACCAACTTGGATACCATCTGCGATATATTTGGTTTCCCTATTCTTGGGAATGACGCTATCCGACACTACGGATATCCCCCGGAATTTGACGTCGATAACTTTTGGTTCCGCCTCACCATACTCCCTCGCTATCCCCGGGGTAAGGCCAAGGCCTCCTCCATCATCCATCCCATATTTCGTCTGGCCCATAGGATCATTTCCTCTGCATTTTTCCCGCAGGATGAGTCAGGCACCGTGACTATCCCCGATCTTTTTATTCTCTGGGCCATGACTTTCCCCTTTGTTCGTGATGATGATGGAGTTAGCTTTAGGGCCCCAACTGTCCCTGTTCATGCTGGAGATTGGCTTGTTTATAAGCTTCTCGAGATTAGCAAGGCCGGGAAGGGCAAGATCTGCTGTGGGGGCATTATCACAATTATTATTTCCTCCCCACAGTTTAACATTCCCATCCCCCAAAATCTTCCTATTACCGCAGGACCCTCACGTCTAGATCTTGACGTCCTACGGCACATTCATATGATTAGGTCCCGCCCCGATGGTCGTTTCGAATTCAATTACGGCAACCCCTCTCGCCCCTACACCATTCTCCCCAACCCCGCTCGCATGACTGTTGCTATCGTGGAAGATTGGACTTTTCCGCCCGATCCCGAGTTTCTTGCGGGGTTGCACCTTCCTTTCTTTCCCCCGGGCCCACGCAGACCACCTTCCCATGCCGCCCACTTAGGCGAGCAGGATATTCCTACGTCCCGGGGAGATATTGGGGCTGGCCCGAGTCACCCTATTTCTGCTCCTGGCCCCATCACTTCTGAGCATCTCTTTGCAGCCATCTCTGGCCTCGTGTCCAGTGCCGGCAAGACCACTGCCGCCGACACTACTTCCACATCACCTGCCGGCACCACTTCCGCCTCACGTCAGTCCACTTCCTTTGGTTGCCGCCAGGTCTCTGCTCGTCTTGCTCTAGAGAGGGAGGTCTCAGCCCTCCGTGATCTTGCCATGTCCTTTGCCCCCTCGGACCCATCACCGTCCTCCTTTCTCACTCACCCACGGTTCCTCGCACTTGAGAGGAACGTGGACGCCATTCTTCGCCTTCTCACTCACCTCCACGGACCACCACCACCCACACCACCTCGACGATCTTCTCCTCCACCCTCCCACACATCCCCACCTCCATCACCTCCCCCGCAACATTCTTCTCCTCCACCATCCCACCCATCCCCACCTCCCCCACCCCCACCTAGGCGATCATCTCCCCCACCCACATCTATTCCCATCCCGGTATCCACTTCTCCTCTCACGACCACTTCCGTCGCACCCACACCACCTTCTACCTCCCCCACTGTCACATCATATGTGCGTCGCAAGAAATTTCCGGTGCGCTCCAAATCTCTCCCACCTCCACCCACTACCGTCACCATCACATCTTCTCCCCCCATTTCTATTCCTTTTACCACCGCCTTGATCGATGTACCTCCACCACCACCCATGTCCACCGACACTCCACCCATCGTTCACACCACCACTGCACCTATTCTCCCACCTCTGTCCCCACTTCTCCGCACACCCCCCGTATCCCCCGACCACCCAGCCACACCCTCTTCCGAGGAGGGCGAGGATTCGCCTTCTCCTGATTTTTGGTTTCACTTTGTTTTTTTTGACATCCCCCTTGCATATCTCTGCACTCTCACGTTCATATCTCATTGCTAGCATCATCATGTCTAGCTTGGGGGAAGTCTATTTTGGGTGTGTTGTCGTGTTTTGTTCTTGTGTGTGTGCTTGTTTTATTTTTGTATGTCGTGTCATCTTTCTCCTTTTCTTTCTTTTTCTATTTTTATGTCGTGTGGTTTGATTTTGATTTTTCTTTATTTTCATTTTTCGTATCTGTGTTTTCCTTGTTTTTCATTTCTTTTTGTGTCAGTGCGTATTCCCCCCCATTTTCATTGCCCTCCCGTACTCACTCTTATTGCATTGAGGGCAATGCAAGCTTCAGCTTGGGGGAGTCGCACTTTGTGCGTCATTTGAGTCTTTCTTTCTCGTTTTTGTGTTGTTTTCATCGTGTTTTAATTTTTCTTTTCTTATTTTTATCGCTTTCTCCTAGAGATGAACCCGATGATGAATTGCCATAAAATCACACACACCTAGCATAGCATCGATAATCACACTCACTAACCTTAGGATATCGAGTCCCCCTGCATTTCACGCATCGTGGGTCCACTTAGCTTTTTTGTGAGTCGTGTGTCGTGCCTAGCTGTTTGGTGTGCTTCTGCTTTGTGATTTTACTTTATATACCTGTCCAAGAATGACCCCTAGATTATCACGAGTCGATATGAATAATGCGGTATTTGGTTCTCTTGCATGTTTCTGTATGCATGATTATATACATATCGTATGCTTCATTTCGCATGTGTCGGGATTCCACAACTAAGGACTAGGATAACCCATTTAGCCCATGCTCTAACTAGCGAGAATAGTTTCCTTTGCCCAAGTGTCTAGATTCTGATTTCTTTTTTGTTTTACTTGATGCAAATCCCCTCATCGTGTACCGTTCTCCCACTTGGGCGAGTATACATGTGTATAGCCAAAACCCCAAAAATCCAAAAAAGAAGAGAAAAGAAAAAAGAAAAAAATTTGTATAGCCAAAAATACAAAAAAAATCCAAAAACCCAAATCCCCAAAAAAATTCCAGTGTGAATATTTTACTACTTGCCGAGAATAAAAGGGAAGGTGAGAATTTGCACCGAGTGTTCTTCTCCACATCATCTCAACCCCCATCGGTTTCGAAAACACTTGGCTTAGGAACTTTTTAGCTATTATCTTGGCTTTAGTGTGGTGATTTCCTTAACCCTAGTTGTGGAGCCCCCGACGCATGATATGTTTCGATTCTCTCTCTATTCTCATGCATGCTTGAACTATATATATTCACCGCTTTATTCAATTCGAATCGATATTTGGGTCATTTCCTGGGTTTACATATATCGAGCTTTATCGCACATCGTAGATAGTGACACGGACTGCTAGTGCATGACCACACTCACTCGCGCTTCACCGCGTGGGCCCACGGCACTTGTCTGGACTCGTACTCCTTGGTTTAGTGATGTGATTTGGCGTTTGCTTGCTTGGTGTGTCGTTTTTGATTTTGTTGGCCCTGACGGGCGATCTAGGATATAGAGTTTTCTTTTTCTCTCTCTCTCTCTATTTTTTCCCTCCGAGCTCCTACTCTCACTCGTCTTCCTCGATGATGAGGAAGAGTTCAGCTTGGGGGATTTTGACGTGCGTTTATATTTCATATATTTGCGCAAGTTTTCTTTCGTGTTTTTCCATATTTTACCGCCGTCTTATATTCATTTTCTCGTGTTTTCTTGTTTTCTTTCACTTTTCCGTGTTTTCTGTATTTTGCAGGAGTTTACTGGCATATGGGGCATAAAACGATGATATCATGTGTCCCCAGAGAAACGGGAGGAGTCACGCGTGATCCAGGGGGTCGAACGACGAAGATTGCATCTTTCAGCCCCTCACCCGATCGGTTGATCATCTTCAACCGATCGGGTGATGCACGCGTGCACCACCCGGGCGCAGCTTGGAGCTCACAAGAAGTCACCCGGTCGGTTCAGTGACCGGGTCAAAAGCTCAAAGTCTCTGGAATTTCGAAGCTGATTGCCAACCGATCGGGTGACCTTCACCCGATCGGTTCACCTGTAGCTGAATTCCAACATCCAAGATCCGATGATCCAACCGGTCTCCTCACCCGGTCGGCACCAAGATCCAACCGACCACATCCAAGATCCAACCGACCGGTTCATCCTGACCGGGTGAAATCCCGCATTGCGTTGTAATTCTGTGAAGCGGTTCACCCGATCGGTTGACTTGTCAACCGATTGGGTGATGTCGTTGTCTATAAATAGAACCCTAGGTTTCCCAGATTCGGGAGTTAGTTATTTTTTGCTGTTTTCTTCATTTTGTGACGGCTGTAATTTCCCAGTTTTTGTAAGTTTTCAGATCTTTGTCAAACTTTAGTATTATCTTAATTGCTTTACTACCATTGCATTTCTATTGTCTGATCATGATTTTTACGGTCGATTTCTGTTTAGATCGCTTTTTACTAAATATGTGTGAGTAGTTCCCAAATCTGGGATTTTGGCGAAAACCCCTTCGTGGGCTCTTCCCGAGGCGTCCATAGGGCTAGGAAATCGATAGGGATTAGGAATCTAACGGTTACGCATGGTGTTTTATTTTCATCGGCGGGAAAAAGACCGCCTTTGACCGTTGGGCCAAGGGGGAATAAACTTGGCGGTTGACTCCCTAGCCATAGCTCACGCCCTTAGCGTAGACGTCGAATCCTAGCGCGCGGGAGAGACAGGATGAGACGTTGGGAGTTATCGTTGCGAGCTTAGTGCTCCCGGAGACGATCAGTGTTAATGGACACGGGAGTGCCCACTGATCGAACCCGGGAAGTCCGACGTATCATCCTGGGCACCGACCGGAATATCGGGCCCATGGGATGCCGGTACCACTTTCAGAGGCAACGTCTCACCATTAGACCCTAATTCCGATCGCCATCCTACCCGTAAGCCGTATCGGCGAGAGTCGCTCGTTGGGGTGGAAACCAAAGTCCCGGGTTTTCCCTTCATATTGTCTATACCTTGCATTCCTTTACCGTGACAACCCATCATTCGATCTGGGCTAGCTCGCCCATGGGGTGATTTTGATCCTCTTTGACACAAGCACATCCACGCCTCCCTGAGTTCGACCCCCAAGCCACACTACAACACCGTGCGCTTGCGGTTACAAATATTTAAACCTCACGCCCCCATTCACATCATTGTTCACATCCGGCGCGCAGACGCGCGCCCGCCCGGGGGGGGGGGGGGCGGTCAAAAAGCTGTTATGATTGCACTATGCCTTATATCTTTAATCTCTCTCATTTTAAAATCGCTTGTAATCTTTTATTCCGTTGTGCTTATTACATTCATTTCATTACAAGCTTATTCTTATTTGTGTTGATTAAGTGCAATTGAGGTAACTCTCATTTGATACTGAGGCAACGAATAGAAGGGTTCTAATATATCGGAGAATTTTATTATTTTGTTGACAACCATATTCAACCCCACTTCTAGTGTTGTTTTCCATCCACAGGATCTCAAAAAAACCAACTAAGCAAGCGCTTTAGTTCATTTTGGTTCCTGCTGAGGTAACTTACTCTTGATGAGCTGATATATCTTCGGAAAATGTACCTAGAGAGGGCATTTAATCAGCCTCCTTTCTCGCTTTGCTAAAAGTGTGCATGTCCACAGATCAGCTCAGAACACTTCGCAAGATACTTCGCCATAAGTCAAGGGGTCACTCCCTCGCGGAATGACCCAGTTATGCGAACAAAGATAAAACTCTCAAATACCCTCGCAGGTGGATCGGTTATACGACCGGGGGACACCTTCACGGGTCGATTTAGCTACACGATCAGGGATGACATTTCGTTACCCCCACAAGCGACTCGGCTATACGATCAGGGGCCACACCCTCGTGGGCCCAGCTAGCTACACGATCAAGGATGAACTTTCTTTACCCTCTCGGGCGAAGCCAGTTATACGATCGGGGATGACCTTTCTTTACCCTCGTAGGTAGCTCGGCTATAGGATCAGGATCCATGCCCTCCCAGGCCAAGCCCGCTACACGATCATGGTTGACCTTTCTTTACCCTCGCAGATAGCTTTGCTATACGATCGGGAGCCACACCCTAGTGGGACAAACCAACTACACGATCGGGGATGACCTTTCTTTACCCTCACGGACGGCTCGGCTACACGATCGGGGGCCACATCCTCACGGGCAAGCCAGCTACACTATCGGGGATGACCTTTCTTTACACCCGCAAGCAGCTCGGCTATATGATTGGGGGCCACTCCCTCGCGGGCCAATCTAGTTATACGTGGAGATGACTTATCATGGGCCAACGCAACTATCTGACCAGAGTTACTTCTTTATGCTTATTACATCACTCGACCTAAAACATTTGTAGCGGTTGAGCTCGGACGATGGGGGCCATCGTTACACCGAATATGTACTGCCTTAGTTAGGCCATTGCCATGCCGGCCCACGGCCCATGGCTCCTGAGTTGAATGAGTCAACCTCCACATCCCTTACAAAAAGCCTTTAATGGTGGGCATTTATGCCTCATCATAACCTACTTTAATGGCCACTAATCTGATGATTAATGCATACTTTCATGGTGGCGATTACTCTAATAAAGCATTAGCTAGAGGTTACAGGCCAAGAAGGGAGAAACCTATAAAATTCCCATGAGACAATGGGAGAAGGAAAAAAGAGAACATGGACTCAGGTATCATAATACTAAACATCTACTCCACCTTATATTTCCTAATATATAGCTCGGCGTGATGGTGATCAGACGACTTCTCTATGGGGTCGGACCTAGCCGCCCTGAGCTCCTTTTAAGTCATCCACTGACTTAAGCATCGACCAAGATTTGGTCGGGCCCCAAACCTGACCCCCTGAAGATTTTTCCTACGTTGCAGATCTTCCTGAAGATACCAAGGAGTTAGGTCAGGCTTCATATCTATAGCTCAGATTTAGCTCTCCCAGACCAAGGATAAGCCTCCCGGGTGTCCCACTCCTCAGCCGACGAAGCATCCCCCATTGAAGGCGTCCTCGTCGGTCCACCTTACTGGATGACAGATTCACCCGTCAACAGTTTGCACTTGTGGACCATTGTAATTAAGAGCCTCTCCTCATGGTTAAAATTCAAATGAAATGATGCTAATTCTTTTTTAATGGTTACCTAGTTTTTCTCGAAAGCTCAGCTAATCGTGGTGGTGATCTCTAATAACAATTTTGATCACATAACGCTTCTTTATAATATCTATAACTACCTTTTATTCTGGATATATAACCATCGTTATGATTATAAACTTGCGAACTAATTCTTAGTAAAGTTGGGAATTTTTCCTTTTAGGCCTGCCTATGGCAAATGAGCAATTTGAATTATTAGGAGTTCAAGTCTTGATAAATAAATGAGGAAAGCTAGCATAGGTTCCGTTTCCCACAAATTGAATCATTTTGGGAGTTATTGTGTTTGATTTCGTTAAAATTGTCTATTTGTGAGCAACGGCATCTGTAGGTTCAAGAATGTGTTTGTAATTAAAGGACTAATTATAGAGTGATGTGAGTTAAGGGGGGCCTTTGGCCTCCCTCCCCTCATCATCTCACCATTACTCCCCACTAAGTTAGTGGGGAGTCCCTTGGACTCCTAAATCCTATTTCAATGAATATATAGAGAGCCATGGCTTATGCCATGGCTACTCCTAATTAGAGATTACTTTACTCTTCCAATCTCTCTCAACACGTTATCAGCACTTACGCTCTTATCTTTTTTGAGTTTTCCATCCCGTCTCCTCTTAAAATTCAAACCCCTAAATGCGCAAAGGAATCTGTTGTTTCAGCTTACCGTTGCGGGCGAAGCTTTGCGGAGATTTTTCGTTGGAGTGTATCGGAAGCGGAACTATCTACGGATTTTTATTTACACGATCTTTCCTAGATCTTTGATCTAGAGGTAATTTCTTTTTGATCTCGTAGATACATACATAATGTAGTAAGCGAAGATTTTACATAGCCAATTCTACAGGCTTGTATTACTCTTCACCATTTTGATAATCTTTAAAAAAACCCAAAACCCCTTTTGGTTGCCCCCGCAAGGGGGACCTATAGCGTTCCGCACGCGTGTGCGCGCGCGCGCGCACACACACACACACACACACCCCCCCCCCCCCCCCCCCCCGTAGGAGGGGGCCTCTGGCTTATCACCCCCCCCCCCCCCACCGAAGGGGGGTTCCGTTCGCGCCCTCTACCGGATCCGATCGAAATGCCCCCCTTGGGGGATCTCCATCTGGCGCCCCCCTTCATGATGGGGCCCTGTCATCGCCCCCCGGATGGGGGGGCCTGTCTCCCCCGGACGGGGAGGCTCTGTCGAATAAACCCCCTTGATCGCAGGGGGGTCCGGTGATGAACCCCCCCCCCCCCCTCCGATGGGGGGGATCCGGTGATGATACCCCCCCTCGATCGGGGAGGGGGGGTCCAGTGATGAAACCCCCCCTTCCCCCCGGCAGCGGGGGGCCTCCGTCGTGCCCCCTCCCCTGAAGGGGGGCCTGCCGTTTTCTGCCCCCCCCCCCCCCCCCCCCCCCCCCGCACAGCGGCAGGGCCCGTCGCTTAGCCGCCCTCTCCCCGAAGGAGGGGACCTGACGTCCTTCGCCCCCTGCAGCGGGGTGGCCTGACGTCCTTCGCCCCCCCCCCCCCCCCCCCCCCCGACGGCGAGGGGGGAATCTTGTTGCGCCTCTAATTGTGGCTTCTGTAATCGGCCCGAAGGGGGAGGCTATTTTCTGTGCATCCTAGAAGGGGGCTCTGTTTGGTCTTTGGGTTTTGGGGACTCTTCAGATCCCATAGCAAATTTGATTTAGAACTTATGTTAATATTACCTTAAAATTAAATTTTTTGATAATAACAGTCTAAGGGCCAGCAGCCCAAAATTTTTAAAAATAATAATTTTGATAGCCTGTTTATTTGGGCCTGAAGCCTATTTGTAACAATGAAAATATGGTTTATGGGCCTGTAGCCCCATTTAGGTTAACAATTAACTTTGACTACCAAAATTGGGCCATAAGCCCAATTAATCACATTTCAAACTTAATTTGTTAATTAAAATTTTGCCAATGGGCCTGAAGCCCAAATATCAACAGTATTTTAATTTGACTTATTGGGCCTGAAGCCAAGTTAATTAAATTGCAATAATTAATTTGTTAATTTTTTGCAAATGGGCCTGCAGCCCAAATATTAATAATATATTAAAATGATTAATATTTATGGGCCTGCAGCCCCATTCAAAATATTAATTTATTTTAATTTCTTGTTTTAGGACCTGACGCCCAGTTTGTCAAAATGCTAAAATTATGTTAAACATCACTCTTGCATTATTAATTATTTATGGAATATTAGAATGTTTCATAATATAATTAACTTAAGGATCCTGCGACCGCTCTGCCGTTAGTCAACTAACCTAACGGTGTATGACGTCTCCCCGTGATCCGAGAGATTATTATATTTTATAGTGTCTTTTTTCCATATTATATATGCCTAAGTTATATGCGTGGTTGTTTCTTTTGTGCCTGAAACATATTATAAATTGCGTGGATGTTTATATAAGTTAAAATATGATTTTAGGATCGGCCAATTTGATACCTTTTATATTCCTTGCACTTTTATTTTCTTTTGAGAGAATTTGTAAGTGAGGATTAAATGTATTAATGCCAAAGACCGGTGTACCGACAAATGAAGACGGAGATGAAATTTGCAAAATATAGGGACACATTCTGGGTTTCCAACTTGAATTTTTCTTTTCTTTATGAACTGTATATCGGACTATGTACTTTGAACGTTTTTGGGTATCTGGCTGATCCCCACATTTTACTTATTTTTATTCGTTATGTATGAATTTACATTTTAATTAATTCATGCTTATTTTAAATTGCATAGATAAATGGAAAAATTGGCAAGCGTCGATTTCGAAGTTCTTGATGCTGCAGGAAATAATTACCTAAGTTGGCGAGTGGACCTGAAGTTCCACTTGCGTTCGATGGACCTCCTTGACTCAATTCTGGCTCCTTCATCGGCCCCAGCAGCGGCCGATGCTTCTGCTACATCTAGCAGCACTCCTACCACTGTCTCCGATGTGGATAAGGCGAAAGTCATTATCTATATTAGGAGATATTGATCGGACCATATAGGCCGAATACCTTACAGTAAAGGACCCAATTGAATTGTGGACAGCGCTGGAGGCACGGTATAAACATCAAATTGATGTAATATTACCACGTGCCAGTTATGAGTGGAAAACCCTCAGACTTCAGGACTATAAGTCCGTTGTTGAGTATAACTCTGCACTTCATAATATCACCTCACGCCTGAAGTTGTGTGGTGAAGAAGTAACTGAGAAACGCATGTTGGAAAAGACATTTACCTCGTTTCACGAAAAAGATGCAATCCTCATGCAGAAGTATCGTGAACGCAACTTTACGAAGTTCTCTGATTTGATCTCTTGCCTCCTTAGGGCAGAGCAAAATAGAGATTTACTGCTTACCACTAATAATTTGCGTCCGGCTGGTACTGCCCCTATCCCTGAAGCCCACCATGTTTTCTCCCCAGGAGTGGAAAAACAAGAAGAAGGCAAGAAAGAACAAAGGGAAGGCTGTAATGAAGCCAGCACGAGGAGAATCAACCCAGACAAACAACAACAACAGAGAAATGATAAACTTCACATGGAAGCGTAAGGACACTAACCAAGTGTCAATTCCTAAGAAGAACTGGGAGGATAAATGCCATAGATGTGGCATGACTGGACATTGGTCCAGAAACTGCCGCACTACTAGCCACCTCCAGGAATTGTATCAGGCGAGCCAGAAGTCTCTGCCTGAAACAAACTTGGCAGCTGTTCACTGCAAAAGACTTCGAGAATATAGACCTGCTCGATTGAGCCCTATCTTTATGTCTATGCATTTAAAATTACATATAGTTTCATCTTTAGTTTCCTTTTGCACGAAGTTTTATTTGAATGTCATTTTACATTTACTTAAATAAAATTTCGTTTTGCTTATAGATGAAGTATGTAATATTGTGGACAGTGCCTCATTGCACTGGTGTAGCATTTATATTGCTCCCACATAAAACGAGACTATGAGATGCAAACTTCTCCCCTTAAACATATAGGAATTTTCCAAGTTTCAAGTATATTTCATTTAAACGAACATAACTTGAAAACTGTGGATAATAAATATTGAATATCAATATAAAACTCGTCAAGAGGATGGCCAGAAGACCATCTACTTGCGATTTCATTGGACCCCCGTCGGGCCCCTATCATTACAGATATTCATCCTATAGAAAGCCAACTTGACTGAGCACCAAAAGTGCCTTTCATTGCCAGGTTTTTAACTCTGGCAAAATGGACTTGGTCATCCTGGATCAACGATGATGGACGCATCATCAAATGAATCCATTGGAGAACCTGAAGATTCTTCAAAAGATGGAGTTTCCTTGTCCCCTTTGTCATAAGGGAAAACTTAAAGAGAGACTTTCCCTCCTGAAAGTGGGATTAGCGTCTACTGGCTTCATTGAGAGAATACATGGTGACCTTTGCGGGCCTATTCACCCCGCAAGTGGCCCATTTTCGGTACTTCATTGTACTAATAGATGCATCTACTAGATGGCCTTATGTGTGCCTTTATATTCACTCACAACCTAGCTTTCTCAAAAGCTTATAATGTGGGTGAATTCAATACACATATCTTTGAAGACTTCTGCCAAGCAACTGGCATTGAAATTGAACATACTGTAGCATGTTCATACTCATAATGGGTTATTAGAGGAACTTGTAAAAAGACTCCAATGGATTTCACGTCCATTGTTAAATCCCAGTTGTCTGTTGATGTTTAGGGATCAACACACTGCATTCTGCATCGCTTATCACGATACGACCCTCTTGTGGCTATATCTTATTGCTGATGCCTCTTACTTATGGTTTACCACTGAGTCTTGATAACTGTGTATTTGATGAGCAAAATCTCATTGAAATAGGCACGCAGTCTAAATAAGCCTAAAGCTTCTGAGACCATATCATGGGACACAAAAGTCCTAATCTCGTTATGATCCGCATACTTTTTTCTGTGTGAAGATGAGATCCAAAAGATCCTTCACATTCAGACTAAAGTACATCAATTGTCGGATAAATTTACGGACAACCAGAAGATTGTTCGTTCACACGTCCCAGCTGCCAACACGCCAGCTAGGATTGACATTCACAAAGATGGATGCAATCCACCGGCAGCAGAATTGGCTGTACCTCAATTGAAAAGAGGACGCCTACCAGGTTCAAAATATAAAGTTCCTCGAAATAGGAAGATTCCTGGAGATAATAAGATTATCCCGCCACAGGATGCTGAGCTCAGACCAGCAACCTCTCCCCTCCTAATTTCCCCTGCAGAGGAAACAACAGGAGAAAAATCATTATATTACGTACGTACTGGAGAGGTACTGGACAGATATAGCACACTCGTCGACGACGATTTTTCTTTCGCTATTGTCGTTCACGTCGCTGAATACGACGATGACGTCAACCCACTTTTCTATAGCGTTAACGCATAGATTGGTCAAAGTGTGACGAGGCAATAAGAGTAGAGCTGGACTCATTCTTGAAAAGCAAAGTCTTTGGACCAGTAGTCCATACACCTAAATGTGTAAAACCTGTGGAATATAATTCGGATTTCATAAGAAATAGAAATGAAGGAAATGTGACCATTTCTCTACTAAGCCTAAACTTCTCTGAAAAAGCCAATAAATGCAGCTCATGGACGTTGTGACTGCATATATATACGGCAATATAAATATAGAGATCTATATAAAACTTCTAGAAGGGTATACTCTACCCCCAGAGATGAAAGAGAAACGAAGAAACGTCTTCTCCATAAAGGCTACAAAGATCATTCGTTGATCTTAAGCAATATTCTGCCCGTATATCTTTTTCGAAAGATCGTTGACAGGATTTGTGATATTCGCCGTACATATGGTCGACTTAAAGCTAGTAGGATCTCCTGCAGAGACCATTGAGATATTTGATAGCTTTAAGCATACCTTGGAAATAAAATACCTAGGCATAACAAGGTATTGCCTCGGCTTACGTATTAAACACCTTCGTGGTGGAACCCTTTAATATTCTTCATACACCAGGAGTTTATGAAGAATGATGTCCATTGGCAACCTATAAAAATGGATGCTTATTTATGACACCTTCCAGTAGCTGGAAGAGAGGGAAGACATCCTAGGTCCCGAAGAGCCTAGCTCTAGTGTACTTGTTACAATTCTTTATCTGGCCAACTGCACTTGTCTTTGATAGAACGTCTGCAGTAAAGTTGTTAACCAGATACAGTGTTGTCCTGGAGAGCACCACAAGACCAAGGATAAGCTGCTTCTGCTCAACTTCCAAGGGTCAAGGAATATATATCGAATATGCAGGTTTAAAGATCATCGCGATGACTAAAACACAAAAGGCCGGCCACCTTCTAAATATCTACACATCATTCTCCAATGTCTACATCTTCTGAGAAGCTCATCATCCAAGAAGCAAGTATTGAAAATGCTCAGCCAGGTCCAGCAGTACCTTGCAGACATACTGAAGACTAATTCAAAGAATACTTTAGTGAAGTCATCTACCAACTTTGAAGAGCATTCCACTCCAGAGCGCCACTGCTTTCCAATAGCCGCTAGATGAGTGATGATTGTATTTTCTTTCAGAACATGATGGATGTATAGACGAATAGGAGAATATTTTATAGATACATAGGAGATCTGCAAGCCTTAAGCTTGTACAGATCAGGGGGAGTCTCTCGATTGTTGTACTCTTTTCCCTTAAGATGCTGGTTTTTCCCACTGGGTTTTCCACAGCTAAGTTTTTAACGAGGCAACCACAGTGGCTCAGGATCCAGAAGTATCCACCACATTAGCATATTGAATCTTGAAGTATTCATATGCTTAACCCAAGGTAATGGAGAGATGAGGGGGAGTGTTGTGAGTTGAGGGAGGCCTTTGGCCTCCCTCCCCTCATCATCTCACAATTACTCCACATTAAGTTAGTGGGGAGTCCCTTGGACGCCTAAATCCTATTTCAATGAAGATATACAGAGCCATGGCTTATGCCATTGCTACTCCTAATTAGAGATTACTTTACTCTTCCAATCTCTCTCAACATAGAGTTGGTTTTTCCTTTTTTCTTGCCTTCTTTTCTTCCCCGGCAATATACTCGATAATGGCATGTGGATTAATTTCTAAGATATAATAAATAAGAGCATTTATTTACAATACGCTTTAGGATAGGCTACAATTTTAGTTATGCATGAGCTAGGGTGGCAGGAGAAAGTGTTTGCTGTGGACCAGTGTAATTTGCAAGAACCTCTCCTCATGATGGTGGCAATTCTAATTAACTGGAAGTTTCTTCTTTTTTTCTCTACGTGTATGATTTCACAAGGACAATAATTTAAAGCCAATTATCCAATTACAATGGACCGCACTCCGAATTTGCCCTGAAATTCTATTCTCAGCCACATTATCATCTGCTGAACCCAATAATCTAATATTTCAATTGAGTTGCAGTTAATCGCATACTAATTTCTTCTTGTCCCGAGCACAAACAATAAATCTAGGTGACCACTGACATAAATATTGCTTGCAGACTCAGAGAGAGATAGATTTTAGCTTTACTTATTTGTGTTTCCAGGGATGTAAATTGAAATGGAAAGGGAAAAGGACAGGTAAGGCTACAGTACAGCGCATGGAATTTATGTGGCAATTTCCTGCAGTTGGAGGTGTGTGTACTCAAAAATCAATATCTTAATTGGGCATATGTGTTACAACTATTTGTGGGCATAATTAGGTTTAGGTTTCTCACTCATCTGCTCGCTTCAGAGACCTGGCAGCTTGGGTTTTTGTTGGATTCTTTAAAAGCATCAGCCCCACGTCTGTCAGGCCCAGTACTAGTATCATTCCCCGCATGTGAAGCAAATCCTCAATTTACAATACTCTCTCTCTCTCTCTCTCTCTCAAAACATTTCAAAAATGGCAAAAACAAACCAGATCCGGCAATATACCTCTCAAAACATTACAAAATTGGCAAAAACATACCAGGTCAGGCAATATACTTGAGTTTTACGAGAGTCTCTTCAACTGATCTTTCCCAGCTAGCAATACTTGCATGAGATATCGCAAAATGAAAATAATAAAAGGAAATCTCAACTAAGTATACGAACGTCCGTTTTCTCAAAAATAAAAAAAAATAGCCTCATAAGCCACCAATTTTTGACATGTACGCGGACTTAAGTCCTCATGATAAAGTAGCTGGTATGCTCTTGTGATCGATCTAAACCAAAAAAAATCCGAGATATTTGTAGAAATTGATGCCTGCCCGTTAAATCTAAGGAGTTATTTTTTTTGTCGAATTAGGTTCCTTATCAATCGACATAACTGTAATGGTACGAATTAGACTTCCGCTTCTTTCCTGATTTCTAATGCCTTCTGATCGATACAGGGTTTAAACATTTGTACTTGAGACTCAGAACATCATGTGGGCATATGATGAACCATTGAAGATATTTGATGCTTAACTCAAACACGAACTCTTAGTTTTTTATATATCATGTTAAAACTATGTAGAGAATTAGCACCGAGACTCTCTCTCTCTCTCTCTCTCTCTCTCTCTCTCTCTCTCTCTCTCTCTCTCTGTGTGTGTGTGTGTGTGTGTGTGTGTGACACTATGCACATACAAAGTAAATATTATCCCACAACACTTAATCTCTACCAGGATTTCTTTTCATTAAATTTACCTTCCGCAACGCAAGTTTTCACATAACTATTTGTGCCAGCACACTATTCCTGCTTCATTCCATAAAAACCAAAACAACATGTATGTAATCGCTTCGATAGTCCTTCTCAGTTAATCATTTAAATCCAATATCTTATTGATTTATTTTGGGGGGGAAAATAATGCTTGCATGCCACTGTTCGATCGAGAAATATTATATTTTCAGACATATAAGGTGCAATATATTCGTTGATATGACCTCGTTTTACTACATAATCATCTCTTCATGGAAAGGGAAATTTTCAAGAACAATGGACATGCATTATGATGGCATAATCGCTTTTATGCACACAGGTACAAGAACAATAAACCAAAAAATATATATTTGAAAGACATAGGTGAATAGCAATCGTCGCGTCACAATTTTTCAAGGAAATCAAAATGTAGGAGTGTTCAGAATGATAATAGGAAATATCAATAACAATTACAGTTCTCATATGGGAAATATAAGCATGTCAGCGCTGAGAAAAGTGAAATTTTAAACTCCAATTCTTAATTCTTCAAAGACCTAACTGGGTAAATGGTCTACTGGTATATCAGAATACTAAAAAATTGATATAATCCACACCAAATCTTCTCCTTCCTCTAGACCTCAATGGATGATTGATACAAATAGAAGAGCACCGCTTCGTTCTATATGATTTTATAATTATAAAATTAGGAAGAAGAAACATCTATGTAACAAGATCAGGGATTCAAGTGAGTACTACAGATCATGACAAGCTACAAATGCAGATCCAAACTCACACTGTGATCTTTTGCACCCGATTCGCTCCCCCGCCGGTCCTGAGCATGAGAAGCAGAAGAGCCGGCGATGGCAACGGCAGCGGGGACCACCCCTACCGGTTTCGATTCGAGAGGATCGCCTCCGAAAAGGGGCAGGGCGATGGATCGACTGTCTTGGTGCACCACAACTCCCATCGTACCGTTCGGCGTCCTCCAGAGCGCCGGGAGGGGGTTGCCATTGATGGGCTGGGACACGGACCCGAGCCCACCGTAGAACCGGGCCCCACCGCCGCCGCTGCTCCAGGAAGGGTAGAGGGGCGGTGGGGGGCCGATGGGGGGCTCCAGGCCTAACCGCGCGGCATGGAGGTTGTGCTGTGGGGTTGTACTACCGGAGCCCAGACGGTGATAGTTGAGGATGCCGTACATATGGCCCTCAGCCATCCCCGCTGCCCCATGGAGATGGTGGTGGGCATGGCTCGCCGCCACGAAGGACTGGAGATGCGCCCGCTTGGCTTGCTGCCGCTCGCGCTTGTGCGCATTCTGGTGCCCGCCGAGCGCCTGCGAGGTCGGGAAGTTGCGGCAGCAGTAGTGGCACTCGAATTTCCGGCCCGTATCCCCTCCAGCTGCGACAGCTGTGTTGGTGGTGGTGGAAGACTGGTTGGCGGTGTTGGTGTCTGCGGCTGCGGCTGCGGCTTTCGATGGTGAATCGGGCGGGAATTCGATACCGAAAAGACGAATAGCAGAGTTGGAGGAGGGAGAAGTGGAGGGTTTGGGAGACGGGCGGATGAAGGGGAGCTGGGAGAAGGAGTCTACACTCATGTAGTCGCGGGTCTCGGGCTCGCCCATCGCTGCGGTTTCGTCTTAATTTCTCCGGTCAGCACTCAGTCGATCGGCCGACGACACAGGGCGGACGAAAGATGACTATAACTAGAAAGAATATTGCGCTACTAAGGAAGTAGTGTAACATGGGAAGATGAATATTGAATAGGAGAAGAGGATTGTACCTTGGATTTAGTTATATTTAGGGTTTTGCAAATTGTTGGTTGGGTGTAGGTGTGGGGCCCACGCGAGAGCGAAAGGAAAGGGATATGACAGCGCTGATGCTGCTGCTAAAAACTGCACACCCAGAGAGAGAGAGAGAGAGAGAGAGTGGGGGCGATGTAGGCTTTTGGCTTCTGAAATAACAAACAAGCACTGCTCACTCTTACTTCACCGTCACTTTCACATTAGCATTAAAATTACACCAACAGTAGTACTGTTTTAACTTCTCTCCCTTGCGGCCTGCATTGCATTTGTATTATTTGTATCGGTATCTCACACTAGCTTTCACATGCTTCTGTAGACATGATCAGTAAAGGAGCGAGACAGGTATGTGTCGAAGAGAGTTCGTCAGATAGGCTCTCTCTCTCTCTCTATCTGAGAGAGAGAGAGAGAGAGAATAAAGGGAGCGTCTTTGGAGTATGGATTGGATGAGGGAGGTGGGTTTCTTTAAAGCTGAAGCTGTTGCCTTCTTAACTTCTTTATACCTGTCGTCGCATGGCCGGCTTTGTATCGCTATAGCGCAGTGGTCCTGGTCCTCCACACGCACAGGAAGATAATAACATCCTCCTCCACCGTGTTGCAGTAGTGACAGTGTTATTTGGTCACCATCCCAACAGATATTTCACTTGTGTCTACAGTAATACTGGTGTTGGCAACAATGTCATCCCTCAAATAGTCCTATATCCTCTACAGTGTTTGGTGATAGGTGACTCGTTTATTTTGATTTTTATATCCTATAATCTTAATACGTCAACGTACATCCAATGTGTTTTGTTTGTTGATTTATTCTTTGCAAACTTATTAGTTTCGTAGTTGTAGAACTTTTTAAAACGGTTAGATGAATGAGCAAATCATTTTGAGTTCACTAAATATTTAGTATATCAGGATTTAAAATATGAAAATCAAAATGTGTGATGATCATTTTGAAAAAAGTGAAAGATTGAACTTTTTAAAGGATGCATAAGATGGAATTCCTTCCTGGATATTGAACAGCCATATTTCTCATTTATTTGTGTGTGTGTGTGTTATTAACTAATGCTAGAAAAAATTTTACTCAGGTGAATATTCAAATATTCAACTCTTCACTTCTTTATTTGATGATCAGCATTAGTCATAACTATCTACACGTTTTTATGACATATATTGATAAAACATCATGTTTTGCATATTATTTTAGCATGGATTGGATTCTTTGAAATAGAAAAGTCATCCTAATATTTCATATTCTATTGTGTTTTAATGACCAAACACCGAAAATGAAGAAACTATTATGAATGGTGTTATGTAGGCCCATTCTAGGCCCATGCAGAGCATATCCTATTCTATAGCAGATTAGGAGTTTGTATCCTACATAAACACTGTATCCCATCATTGTATGAACTCTTCCCGATTCTCCTATAAATAAAGGCATGTGGTCTCCCCCAGAAAGCACTTCATAACATGTTATTAGCATGCTTTTCCCTGATAGAGAGAGAGAGACCGGATGTTGCGAAAACTTTGATGGACGACGGAGGATCGAGAGATCATTTCCGTTTGGACGTTGAAGAACAAGACATTGTTCGTGCGCGGACGACAAATCGAAATCAAGCGTCTGTCTCAATCGATCTTGAGGTATACTTAAAACCCCATTATATTTTATCATGATCATGATTTTTATTGCGCATTGATACCAAAGTTCACAGCAAAAAATTTTTCTGAGGGGTAAAGGGCGATGGCCATCAGCTGTCGAATCCCATGGACGGCGGCTGAACGGTCGCCTACCTCAACTGCAGGGGGCGGCGACCAATCGGCCGCCTGCCTCCCTATATATTCTGGCAAAAAAGAAAAAAACCATCCCCACTGGTTGGCTCCACCGAGGTCACTAGACTATTCTCGGGAGGCATCGGCCTTCTGACCCTCCCAACCACCGCTGTAGCGGTATACGCTGCAGCAGCGACACATCGCTGATGCCTGCGACGTCGTCCCCACGACCAAACCCTAAATAGGGTTTGTCCTGGCGAGTCGAAGCCTGCAGCAGTTGCCAGGCGAGTCGAAGCCCGCAGCAACTGCTGCGGGCCTTGGCCCACATAAAAGAAAAAATTGTTTTCCCTGACCGCGGGCCGAAGCCCGCAACGACTGCCCGTGAGCTTCGGCCAGCATGCATGTCCGTAATCCAAAAAAAGAAAGAAAATGGGCTACTGGCCGATGACCGCAGTGTCGGGTCGTGGGTTTTCAGCCCATGAGCTTTGAAAATAAAAAAACCAAAAAGAAGGGAAACAGTTAAGGCTGAAGCCCGTAGCACCAAGTTGCGGGCTTCGGCCTGCAAGCTCTGTCAAAAAAGAGGAAAGTGGGGATGCGGGCCAAAGCCCGCAGCTCCAGGACGCAGGCTTCGGACCGCGAACTTGTCATACAAAAAAATATAGTGGCTGCAGGCCGAAGCCCGTAGAATTAGGTCACAGGCTTCGGCCCGCGTGCCTGTGATTCAAAAAAAAGAAAAGAAAAGAAAAGAAGAAAAATAGAACAACGAGGGGAGGGGATAGAAAATAAATAAAATAATGGGGCATTGATCAGTGTTTCAAATTTTTTTCTGAATGAGCCCCATTACTAATGCATATATTTTAGCATATCCCTTAACTGTAATGCTTGTTTGAGGATCATGTTAATATACTATATATCATGTATTATCTGGCATGTTTCCGAGATATTTTTGGCCTATTCTTTTAAGCATTTGCTTAATAATTATGAGGATCAAACAACCGATATGTCATTAGTAATTACCTAACATAATGGTGTATGACGTTGCCATGTTGTCCAATTAATTATTAAGCAGAAAATATTTGAATTTCATATCCTCTGTGATATGTTAGAAAATGACTTGAGCACAATTTTTGCATGGATATCTATATTGTTAGTTTTGGATCGGACCTTAAGTCCCACTTTTATTTTCCTGCACTTTTTTATTTTTTTGAGAGAAAAATAGCATTGAGGAATATAATTTAATGTCAAAGACCAATGGCTACTTTCATAAAGGTAGAGGCCAGCCCTGATAAAGAAGATTTTTATGGGACCTACGTGGTTTTCAATGTTGTATTTTTTTATTCATGTAAAAGTGACTGTATAATTTGGACTGTGGACATTATTTTTAAGTGGTAGACTGACCGATCCACCCAATTAGCCCATTTGCCTATGTTTATTATGCATGAAATGTATTATCATTTTCATAAATTGATATATGATCATGCAATTGTGCTGATAAATAATTATGAATAATGGCGCATGTTGCAAATATTGTTTTCAAAATTTTGAATATCTATATTAGCAATTGGACCTAAAGTTCAATTGAAATACCAATACCCTTCTTTTCTTATAAAATACAAATGAATGAATGCAATGAGATAATGTAAAAGTCATATTTGCCATCTTCTAGACACAAGTCTTAAAGATGAGCATCTCGCGGTAAATATATCACACATGATATAGACCAATATGGACACCAAAAAGATACCATATCATCGCTAAGTGATCTCACCTCATAAGGCAGGATTCTTGAATCTAACCCTAAGCAATAATTCTGTCTTGAAAAATAATAAAAATAAGATCTAGCCTGAAGTTATGACTTGACAGAATAAGTGAGAGCTATATGATAATGCATGACAATCGCACCCTTGTATTTGTCCCCCAGAGCCATGTTTCTTGTTCCACAGCTTAAAAAAGTAGAATAGAAACAGGAGGAGCTCACACCTTAGTACCTATCTCCTAAGTGAGGCTAATGTTTCTTTTTCCAGAAAAATTTATAAAAATAGGAAGATAGAAACATGGGGAGCTCTTGCCTTTGTCTCCTAAATGAGGGTAATTTTTTTTCTTTCCGAAAATTAATTAAAGTGGAAACATGGAAACATGGGGAGCACATAAATTACAAGGAACAATAAAAGAAAGGAGAATGGAAGATAAAGTACACCTCGATAAAAAATAGCAATGGCTAACCAAGTCCAGTAAGGTCTCGCATGATATATATGTTGAGTATTAAACTCCCCGGATTTGGTTTTGGATGATGAGCAAACATAAATATATCATGAACTAACAATTTGTGAGCGCAGTTATGGAGATCGTCGCCAAATTCATGTGAACATCCAAAGCGACATCTCAAGACTTCTCAAAGCACGTGATCGCATGCCTAAAGCTTCGTTGAAGCTTTTGGACCTTTTTGGACGTCATGAAGATTTGATCGAAGCTTTCGAAGACCGTTCCTTAAGGTTTTATTCATAGTCTTTTAGCTTCGATTTATAGAATGTTAAGCCTTGAGTAATTCTTACATTTCTATCTTCATAACGCTCATATCTTAGCTCTAGGATCTTAGTAGAAGTCCATTCTAACTTCCCCAAAGCATCGCGCTTCGATTCGGACTTCTTGTGCATGTTAGTTGGTTCAAGAAGAAGAACTGATCGACTAGATGGTGATCTAGTCGGTCGGCAAAGCTTCTTGGACCGACTAGTTTCAGTCAATCTTTTCTTGCTCAGTACTGTTTACAGTTAGTCGGTCTACGTTGACTCACCGACCGACTAGTTTGTGAACTAGTCGGTCAGTGATGCTTCTTTGACCGACTAGTTGAGCTTTACTGTACATGCCAATTTTCTCCTGAGCTACTGTTTATCGTTAGTCGGTCTAAGAACGTTTGGTGACCAACTAGTTGATAATCTAGTCGGTCAACATTTGTTCTTGGACCGACTAAATCATTTGTATTCAGACTATTAGTTTTTGACTCTTAGTCGGTCTAAGTTTACTGACCGACCGACTAGTTGTGAAACTAGTCGGTCAAAAAGTCTTCTTGGACCAACTAGTTATCTAGGTCTGAAATCTTCATCTCTTCACTGTTCACCTCTTAGTCGGTTCATGTTGTTTCACTGACCGACTAGTTGATGAACTAGTCGGTCAGTGGTTGTTCTTTGACTGACTAGTCTGCTTCAGATTTAGTTCCGTTGGAGATTTGAAAGCGACGTTTCTTTCTCTCTTTTCCCTTGATCCTTTAAATACCTGGAGGGGTTATTTCATAGGATCTAAGGCTGCTATTTCCAGAGCTCCATTGATTCAATGAGAAGCTTTCAACTCTCATCTTCAAGCTCTCCCATTCTCAAGATTCTCTCCCTCACTCTTATTCCTCAAGAGAGATTCATTGGTGTGAGCCTTCCAAGCCAAGGGCTTAATTCTAGGTCATCATCTCATCCCTATGCTTCCATTGCTGGTCATCTTCTTGAAGCTAGGGTTTGGTGACTCTTCCTCCATCAAAATCCTCTTTGCCCTAATTTGGTAAGAAATCTCAAGGCATAGGTATTTTGTTGGTAAGCATTTCATTTCAGTTATATTTGAATTGTATACCCTCGGTTGTGAGAGGTTGCGTGATCCCGGGTTGTGGGAATCACGGACATTGCTTGTAGGTCGATTGCACTTGTGAGGTTTTCGCAAGTGGTCATATTGGAAATCTTGGGTTAGAGGTTTTCTAACTCAAGTATCCGGAAGGGATCCGGGTGGTTGGGACGTAGGATCACCGGGTATAAGTCGGGGAGACTTGGGTGGATCCGAACCCATTAAACCGTATTGTTTGCGTTTGCATTTATTCTTATTGATCGTTGTCTATTCCGCATTGTTGTTTGTTAATTGCACGATAATTAGGAATAACTCTCCCTATTATTTAAAAGTACTATTCACCCCCCCTCTAGTACATGTGCAGTGGCTTCCTAGGGCACTACAATTGGTATCAGAGCCAAGGTTCAAAGCTACACATAGCCAAAGTTCAAAGCTATGACGAACAACGACTACAACGTCTTCAAGAACCGCGATGGAGCTTCTTCAGTTATGGGAGGACTATCCTCAGTCAGGCCTCCACACTTCAACGGTACCAACTATGGGTACTGGAAATGCCGAATGCAAATTTTCCTCCGGAGCGCTTCACTATGGAGAGCCACCATGACGGAGTATGTCGAGCCTTCCGAAGAAGATTTCGCGAAGTGGACTCCCGCGGAGGTCGCCGCGGAAGTAGCCAATGCCAAGGCAATGAATGCATTGAATTGTGCGTTGGAGCCCGAGGACTTCAACAAGATATGCACATGTAAGAGTGCATATCAAATATGGAACCAACTCCTCATATTGCACGAAGGATCGAGTACGGTAAAAGATTCTAAACTCGTCGTTGCTAATAAAGAATTTGAGTTGTTTCATATGGAGCAGGGCGAAACCATGAAGGAATATTACGCTCGATTCGTGGATATATCAAACGACTTGGAAGCTCTTGGGAAGGTCTATACCCAAAAGGAGAAAGTCGCGAAGATTATCGACGGTCTTCCATCATATTGGGAAAAGCGTACCTTCGCCATCGAGGAAGGTAACGACATGAATAAATATACCGTCATACAACTAATGAGTACCTTGTTGTCTTACGAGGTACGCAAGGATAGTAAGATCCGAATGAAGGAAAAGATGAAAGCGTACTTGAAGCAAGATGAGCCAAAGAAAAAGGCGATTGCCCTCAAGGCCGCTCCATCTACCGATGATGAAGAATCAGAAGACGAATTGGACATGAAATCCATTGCCCGTATGGCAAGGAAGTTCGATCGATTCCTCCGAGAAGGTATATCTTTGAATAAATCTAAAGTTAGTTCGACTAATGCTTCTACTCCCGTGTGTTATAAATGCAACAAGACAGGACACATCAAACCGGATTGTCCTCTCTACAAACACAAGGAGAAAGGGAAAGCATCGAAGTACGACAAGTCGAGAAAGTACAAGAAAGGACTTGTTGGCACATTCACTGACTCCGAGGAGGATTCCTCAAGTGGAGAGTCGGATGTTGGACATGTGGAGAAAGCAAAACTTTGCTTCATGGCTAATGAGGCAAAAGATCGAAAGTCCTCATTCGATGATAGCGAGGATGAAAGCGAGGATGGTAGCAAGGATGAAAGCGGAGAACCTACTATTGATGAAATGAGGTTAGCAAACCAAGAAATTTGGTCTAAATTTACTAAATTAGTAGATAGATATAATAAGACCAAAGATGAACTTGTTAGCCTCCAAACCTCTCCTAAGTCTACCATCACCAACAATGACACCATTGTTGAGACACTCGCCAATGAGAAAGCAAGTTTGCTTACTCATAATGGCTTGTTGAGAAATGAGGTGAAGTCCCTCAAATCTCAACTTGAGCATGTTCTTGTTGAGGATTCGGATGAACATGTGATAGCGGATTTGACGTCTCAAAACTCAACTTTGAGTATTGAGAATAAGAATCTCAAATCACGTGTTTATGCACTCACATTGCAAGTATCCACTTTGGATGCTTCTTTGCATTCTCTCAAAGAGAAGTATGAGTGCACGTTAGGCCGTATCAATGATTTCAATAAAGGTAAGGGCCATTTGGATAATATCCTAAATGACTTACTTCCGGCCAAACACCACATTGGCTTGGGGTATAAGATGGGAGACTCATCCAAATCGCCTACCACCTTTGTTAGGCCGACATCCGATGCCTCGACGAGTGGGAGCAAACACCCCATTGGTAGTTCTCCTACCAATATTGCTTCCACTTCGTACACACCCCCGATTGGAAAGAAACCCACTTTGGGTAGACCTCCAAAGAGGGGTCATGCATTTTTGTACTCACATGCTATGCCACGTAAGAACACACATCCTACTCCACCGGTGCATGCAAATAATGATTTTTATGCTCCGCACCCACGAGCACGTGCAAATACTCATATGAGACACCCACATGCACGTAATCATGCTCATGCACATCCTAATGCTTATGTTCCCACATCTAATCCACATGTGAATGCCTTCTCTCATAATCATCCTCATGCATACACACCTCATGCTTATCCACGTATGTATGCTACACCACATCATGGATCTCATGCTCATCATAATGTTATTGCTAGATCTCATGCTTCTAGGCCACATGCACCACATAGAAATCAACCTTTTGTGCATGCAACCACTAGGAAGAGGATTCCCAAAATTTACACTATTTGGGGTCCCAAGAACACCAGCAATCATGATATGAATGTTTATGTGCAATCCTATATTAATGATATTATTTTGAATGATGATTATGTTGGAAAGTCAAGTTCCTCTTGGACTTGGTTTCCGAAGGGTTAGTTCCTTTAACTCTTCAATGCTTGGTACCATGAGTTTATGATCATGTTATGGGTACCAAGGCATTTGATTATAAAATTGATTTTGATTACATTAACTCATGGGTTACAATTATTTTAATTTCGTATTTCAAATTTGTTGTCTAACCCATTGGATCCAAAAGGGTTTTTGGATACCAAAATGAAGTTTTCTAGGTTCAATCCACCGTGGGATACCAACCCTACCAACTCCTCGATTTGCGAAGACTTTCATTCAAACGGAGTTGATGGTGCTTAGGTAATGCACCAATGTAGGGGGAGCTTAATGTTGTAAGTATGATATTACATTTGGTATCCATAAGGGTTGAATGCATGCTTGGTTAGAATCTATTTCTTTACATTGGTATCATTTTGTTTCTCCTTGCATGATAGAATTATGAATGCCATAAATGCTTTGAAATTCATATCTATTTTTGGCATGACATGTTTTAAAAGTTATTATGATGATTTTCGTATTACTTTTATCACCTTGTCACTTCTCATCGCACACTTCACTTAGTTTTGATGTGCTTTTACTTTATGTTCATTTTCGATCGATATTGTGACATTTGATATTCTATGATGTGCACCACTCTTCTGATGGTTCATTCCTTTGTGCACATTTTATGTATGTCTCTGATATTGATTTCGTCGCTCGACGATTTATTTTGATTCAATAGCTTTAGTTGTATGAAAACATAGAATTGTTTTCCATGCACTAAAATAGCTATAAATGTTGATATTGGAGAGTAAATTCATTTCATCAATAAGTGAATTTACATTTGATATTTTGATGATTTAAGTTTTCGATTTTCGACTATGGTCTCATTGACACGCTTTGATTTTATTCGAATTTTATTTTGGTGTCATATGAAACGTGGTCGTATTCTTAGACTCCCATGCTTAATGAATTATTTGGCCATGATTTATTGTCATTGGCTTCCTCCCGCTCTTTTTGGATTATGCCAAAGGGGGAGAGATATAATAATGGCATGTGCTAAATGATAATTTACCATGAATCTAATTTGATATGTTAGATTCAGGGGGAGTTAAGATATAAAAATGGATTTCAAATCCTAAATTTCAAATATTGGATTTGAATTTTTACTTTCCTCGTCTGCTTGATGTATCTGCTTATTATTTCATATGGAACTAATGTGTCATCAATGCAGGGGGAGTAAGTATATTCCATTTAGTTCATTATTTTTGATTAGTATTTATGTTGGTTTGTCATCACCAAAAAGGAGGAGAATGTTGAGTATTGGACTCCCCGGATTTGGTTTTGGATGATGAGCAAACATAAATATATCATGAACTAACAATTTGTGAGCGCAGTTATGGAGATCGTCGCCAAATTCATGTGAACATCCAAAGCGACGTCTCAAGACTTCTCAAAGCGCGTGATCGCATGCCTAAAGCTTCGTTGAAGCTTTTGGACCTTTTTGGACGTCATGAAGATTTGATCGAAGCTTTCGAAGACCGTTCCTTAAGGTTTTATTCATAGTCTTTTAGCTTCGATTTATAGAATGTTAAGCCTTGAGTAATTCTTACATTTCTATCTTCATAACGCTCATATCTTAGCTCTAGGATCTTAGTAGAAGTCCATTCTAACTTCCCCGAAGCATCGCGCTTCGATTTGGACTTCTTGTGCATGTTAGTTGGTTCAAGAAGAAGAACTGACCGACTAGATGCACTACTAAAAAAATGGCTTTTACCAACGTTTATATGCCAATATTTTAAAGAAACGTTGGCAAATGTATATTGGTATTTTGACATTTGTCGGCGTTTATAAGAACGCCGGCAAATGTTAGACTTTTACCCGCGTTTATAAGAATGTTGATAAATGTTGGGCTTTTTCCGACGCTTTCCAAAAAACGCAGGAAAATGCTGGAATTTTCCCGACGCTTTTTAAAAACGTTGGAAAATACTGAACTTTTGCCAGCGCTTTCCGAAAAACACCGGCAAATGTTTGACTTTTTCCGACGTTTTCCAAAAAATGTCGACAAATGCTAGACTTTTCCCAACGCTTCGCGAAAAACGTTGGGAAATCTAGTGTCCAATGTTTATAGTAAAGAGAAAAAAGTTTTATTGGCAATATTGTAAATTATTAATGGCAAACTTGTAAATAAGTGATATTTAATTAGTGACAGGCTTGTAAATAATTTAATGGTAAATTTGTAAATAAACAACTTAGAGAGGTTTTAGAGAAGGCGGAAGACATCCCCAATTTTTTGCCGCCGCTCTAAAAATTTCCCCCCATTTTCCCCCGTCCCCCAAAATTTTTTGCCGGGGCTTTGAAGAAAACTCCGTCAGGTTGAAGTCTATGCTCTTCAAAAATTTAGTCTGTGCTACCCAAACCTTGCCCCAAATTTTTTGCCGAGCTCTTCAAAATTTAAGTCCGGTCGCTGTTGGAACTTGGAAGAAACCAAGAACGAGCGGGGGTTGGGTCCGGGAACTGCCACCTCCATCACGTTGAAGAGTGTGTCGCCGTCGTCGGAGAATATGGTCACCGATGGTTCAAGTGTCACCGTCCCCTACCAAGAATTCCACTGCCGTCGAAAAACCCTAATTCATCCCCCAACTCCTGTCGATCGAAATCAAGGATTGAGGAGTAATGAATCTGCCAATTCTAACCCTAATTTCATTGGAGACTAGACAGCGCTTCGGTCTTCTATTAATTTAAAAAGTAAGGTTTCTAGGCCTCTCTTGAATTTTTGAACATATATGTATCTTTAGTTTAAATTCTAACATCTGACCATCTTTGCACAAATCAAGGGATCGAAGGCAGAGCAGTGCCCATCTCCAGGAACACTGTAATTTTTTCTAATCCATTTGGTTGCAGTTGATGTTCTTGATGAATTTGATATCAAGATATCGTGGTATAGGTAATAAGTCTTGTTGGAGTTTTGTTTTATGTACTTAACTTTAGGAGTTTGCATTGAACTGCTGTTTCATGATCACATCAATTTTCTGTAATAAGCTTTTTTGATTACTACTACTACTTGATAGAGGGGATGCTATTTTGGTTATCTCTAATATGCTATTTTGATAATGTTTTGGAAGTGGCTATAAAAGCATATGTTCTGGGTTTTAAGGTTTCTTAAATTCCATATCTGATTCTTCTAAGTAAATACTCATGTTTGCACAGATCTTGTTTGAGTTTTGTCTTTGAATTGCATAATTTTGGTACATAATCATAATGTCACATGTAGAATTTATTGTTTTGTTGTTTTGTTGTTATTAAGAGCCTATCTCAATGAACCTATCATCATGAATCGTGTTCCTTAATTTCTCATTATATGCATGAAGGATGGCCCATTATATGCATGAAGGATTGCATGATTGCTTAAGAAAATTGGAAAGCCACAGTATAAAAAGCGGAGAGAAAAGGGACTATTGCTCTCCAAATAAAAGGAAGGATTGTAGGGGTTGCAAGAAAAATTTGGACATCCATTTAGAAAATATGGAGAAAAGAAAATGTTCTCACGTCCATCATATCCAATTCAATCATCTAGGAGTTTTCACATCATGATTCATGAGGGTATTTCTTGAAACTTGCATAAGACAATAATTCATTATATTATAGTCAGGATATGGTGCAAGGAGATTGTATTATAGTGAAAGAAAATTTACAGTAAAACATTTTATGCTTTAAAACATAAAATGTTTGTGGGATTTGAATATAACTGTGAGAGTTGATTTTGCATGCTGTCCTATTTTTATACATGACTTTACACTTCATTATATCTGAGCAACTTTATTTGCAAGGTTGAATGCCATTAATGATGAACAATATTGTTTTTTCAGACACCACACTATGTTGTTGTATTTGCATGTATTTAAATTGAAGGCATTTTCCTATAATCATAACTATATGAAAAGAAGGAATGCTTGGTTGATATCCTTGCCGCGTCAACGCAATTTTTAGTCTATTTCATGGAAATACTGTAACAACTTACCCTCATTCCGATGGTTGCAATTCAACCAAAATGTACACAAAAGGCAGATATCTTTGGTTTAATTTGTTTATGTTGAACTCAAATTTGTAGGACAGATCCAGGGTATATCTTGGTGAAAAAAAACTTTTCAATTTTGTTTCTTTCTTGTCAGATACTCGATGACTCTTTCCAGATCTCAAAGAATAACGAGCTAGGCGGCCGGCGGGCAAAGAAAGGGTCCGGCCGGTCGGGGCCTTGGCGATATGTTCTTCTTTCGAAGCGTTTTGCCAATAGAGCGAGGGCGTCCTCTTAGTAGTGAACTTATGAGGGTCGCCCTGGAAATGGCTAGGGCTTGCTTGGCTTGAGTTTTTCTGGGTGGTTGTTAATTTTGAGTTGTGATTATATGGCTGGAAACTGAATCATGGCTAGAATGGTAAAAATGGAAGTTTTTAGGTTCTGGGCATTGTATGTCTATAACATCTTTCCATTAATCAATCCCTCTTCTTGATTTGAATTGAATGCATTTATTTTTGTTATACAAATTATATTTGATTGTTTTTTCTGTGGTTGTTGTGTGTTAATTTGGTTTTTGCTAGAAAAAAAGAATGTGTTAAAGAAGAGGAAGATAATGAGAAGAGCTTGTTTAGAATTGCATGTGTTACAAATTTAGATCCACCATGCATGCCACCAAGACACTAATTAAGGCATGTGTCAGGCATGTCATGTGACACATTGTATCTAGACAGTCTTCTTGTTTAACATATATTTTAATTCTAATACTCTTCCTCAAACTGAATCATAAATGTTAATTATGACCAACTTGTCATTCACAAATAAAAATATTTTAAGAGAGAAACTCGTAGGAAGCAGATGACCTGTAGGCAATGGAGAGCCTATAGATTGTAAAGATAAAGAATTCATAGGATACAGTACATATATGATCTGTATGGGGAAGAGAACCTGAAGACAGTAGAATCTTATAGGCAATAAATAATCGTGTTCCATATTCAGTAAATAATCAGTCAAATCTTTTATCCCCTTTGTACACTAAAATAAACGATTGCATTTGTCGGTATGTTTTACTACAGATACAGTTTAAATACTTTGCCTATGTTGCTTTTGGTTCAATTCTAACAACAAGCATGCTTTTAAGAACTTTCTAGCTAAACTTCTCGTAGTGAGGAAAAAAAATTAATTTTACTTCTTTGTAACATAACTATGGGCATGCATGCTTTCTGATATTTGTAACTATTAAAATTATTAGTTAAACCTCTTTGGTTGTAAATTTGTAATATAACCTGTGGTAGGCTGTGTTTTGCTCTCTTATGGGGTGTTCAAATCTATTGTTAACTTTCATTGCCTCTGTAGGATGTTAAAATATTCAGTCTCTTCCTAGAACCATTTCTTGCTCTAAATGTTGGTGCATTCTTATCTGGAGTTGCTCTACACGCAGACCTAATTGCTCTTAACGAATTTCTCATTCATGTATGGAGTTCTTTTTTCTTCCTGGTGGTGTTAACTTTCTTTTTTTATATCTGCGATGCTTTATTTTCAACATTCATTTATTTTAGCAATGCAAGGTTCTGGTAATCACATGCGAGAACTTTAAAGTTTAAATACTTAATACATCAGATGCTTTGATGTTGTGGGTCTTGTTGGAGATGAGTGTAACTGACAATGATGTTCTGACCAACTTTCATGTATCGTATCTGAAATGTCCCTCGTATGTTGGGTGCAAATACAGGCTCCTGATGCTAGTGGCAGGCCGTCATGTAACTCAAGCAGAGGAAGTTATCCAGCAAGCAATGAAAATTGAGTAAGTTATGCATTGAGAGTATATTGTTTGATATCAAATTTTTTGCAATATTTTGATGTATGTTCTGCAACTTTTTAAGAATTATCGTGTTCAAGAGTGCTCTTCTGCCGCCCTTGATAAAAAAGTAACTTTTATGGTCTACGCAAAGGCTTGAGTGGACAATTATATCATGAAGTAACTTTTATGCACAACACTAGTTGGATACTCCTTTGACTACATGTGGGTCACTTTTGTGTTCTGAATTTCTGGGAAAAATTCTTGATTACAATATTTTTCCAAGTTTTGACTATGAACATTTCCGCCATTTCTTTTCTTTTTCTTCTTATAATTTTTTATTCTTTGGTAGGGCACTGAAAGAATAATTTCAGAGTAGGTCGACCTTGATGAAGAGGCCTAGCATATTTCATTCTAGCCATTTAGATGCATTCCACTAGGAATATAAGAATGAAAATTGGATATGACAATTGAAGTTTACATGAGCTTGATGGAATGTTTTCTTCTTGCAGAGTTGCCCATGGACGGGGTTCCAATATATCCAAAATCTCCATTCGTACATGAGCGACCAAGGATGGTAATATCAGAGGTAATGATAAGCGGTAGTATGCCAAAATTAGCATAGAAACCAATAGTTCCTTTTTTCCTTCTTTTTTGCTGAATTTTGATTCATGCTTGCATGCATATGCAGTTTAGGGTATTCTTTTTTTTGGTTGGAATTAATTCTATTCATACTCGATTGATTTTGTGTTGAGATCCATTGCTAGATTGTTGTCAATGAAGTCAAATGATGTTTTCGAAGTATATTACAGAAAGTTATGGCCAACTAAATCTGATGATTCAACCTAGAATTTGTGTCTTTTTTTCTATCTAGTCTAGAATCAATGATTTACTTCATTTTTACCCAAAAGCTTAAGCATCACCATGTTTTTATAATTTGACATAACAAGAACTAATACAGAAATTTGATACTTGATACTGTGTTTTTGCATGATTGATGGGTAATAATTCTAATCTTTGTCTAATGCAAATTTTCCCGTTAAAACGAAAAATTTATTCAATGTTTGGATTGCAGGAAGAGAAGATCAGGTATGATGAGAACCTGAGGCAAGGTTAGTAGGTGGATATACAAGTCTACCATTAAGTACGATGGAGAATCTATGTAACTTCGGGGCCATATGTGACTGCAATGAAGTGCATGCGTAAGGACTTTGAGCCAAATACTTGGAGCGAAGACAAATATTGTGATCTTTGCTTTCGTTTCAAAAACTTCGGCATTGCATTGTTGCTATATGATTGTTCAGCAAATGTGGTCTACTCAACATAATTGTCATGTAATTGTTGATGTTTTTAGAAGCATTTAAACTTTTTAACTGTATTGCCAAGTATTTGTACAAAACAATACTTAGCTTATCGAGTATTTTTCTGGGTTTCTTTTTTCAAACTGTCAAGTTTTGATGATCATGTTTCATTCTTACGTGTTGTTGTTGATGAGAATGGGAAATTACATTTATTTTGTTATATTGTTATTTCATCTATTCATATGGAATTACACAAAGAAACTAAGTTGATGCATGTGTGAGCACTTAACTCTTTGATTTCTACGTTTAAGAAACATAATAATAGTGACATTTTATTAAAATACATTTTTATTTAATTTGCATCATATGCATTCCCCAACGGTTCAACAAAACGCCGGGGAATGTCTTGGGCATTTCGCAACGTTTCAAGCAAACGTCGGGAAATGTCTTCGCATTTCCCAACGTTTCAAGCAAACGCCGGGTAATGTCTTTGCATTTCCCAACGTTTCACGAAAACGTCGGGGAATGTTTTGGCATTTCCCAACGTTTCACGAAAACGTCGGGGAATGTCTTGGCATTTCCCAACGTTTCAAGCAAACGCCGGAGAATGTCTTGGCATTTCCCAACGTTTCACGAAAACGCCGGCAAAAGTGGGCATTTCCCAACGTTTTAGCAAAACGCCGAGAAAACATATAGCAACGCCCTCTTTTCCCAACGTTTTTGCAGCGTTTCGTAAAACGCCGGGAAAACATTTTCCAGCGCTTCAAAAACGCCGGGAAATGTTTAAAAAAACGTTGGCAAAAGCCATTTTTTTAGTAGTGATGGTGATCTAGTCGGTCGGCAAAGCTTCTTGGACCGACTAGTTTCAGTCAGTCTTTTCTTGCTCAGTACTGTTTACAGTTAGTCGGTCTACGTTGACTCACCGACCGACTAGTTTGTGAACTAGTCGGTCAGTGATGCTTCTTTGACCGACTAGTTGAGCTTTACTGTACATGCCAATTTTCTCCTGAGATACTGTTTATCGTTAGTAGGTCTAAGAACGTTTGGTGACCGACTAGTTGATAATCTAGTCGGTCAACATTTGTTCTTGGACCGACTAAATCATTTGTATTCAGACTATTAGTTTTTGACTCTTAGTCGGTCTAAGTTTACTGACCGACCGACTAGTTGTGAAACTAGTCGGTCAGAAAGTCTTCTTGGACCGACTAGTTATCTAGGTCTGAAATCTTCATCTCTTCACTGTTCACCTCTTAGTCGGTTCATGTTGTTTCACCGACCGACTAGTTGATGAACTAGTCGGTCAGTGGTTGTTCTTTGACCGACTAGTCTGCTTCAGATTTAGTTCCGTTGGAGATTTGAAAGCGACGTTTCTTTCTCTCTTTTCCCTTGATCCTTTAAATACCAGGAGGGGTTATTTCATAGGATCTAAGGCTGCTATTTCCAGAGCTCCATTGATTCAATGAGAAGCTTTCAACTCTCATCTTCAAGCTCTCCCATTCTCAAGATTCTCTCCCTCACTCTTATTCCTCAAGAGAGATTCATTGGTTGTGAGCCTTCCAAGCCAAGGGCTTGATTCTAGGTCATCATCTCATCCATATGCTTTCATTGCTGGTCATCTTCTTGAAGCTAGGGTTTGGTGACTCTTCCTCCATCAAAATCCTCGTTGCCCTAATTTGGTAAGAAATCTCGAGGCATAGGTATTTTGTTGGTAAGCATTTCATTTCAGTTATATTTGAATTGTATACTCTCGGTTGTGAGAGTTTGCGTGTTCCCGGGTTGTGGGAATCACGGACATCGATTGTAGGTCGATTGCACTTGTGAGGTTTTCGCAAGTGGTCATATTGGAAATCTTGGGTTAGAGGTTTTCTAACTCAAGTATCCGGAAGGGATCCGGGTGGTTGGGACGTAGGATCACCGGGTACAAGTCGGGGAGACTTGGGTGGATCCGAACCCATTAAACCGTATTGTTTGCGTTTGCATTTATTCTTGTTGATCGTTGTCTATTCCGCATTGTTGTTTGTTAATTGCACGATAATTAGGAATAACTCTCCCTATTATTTAAAAGTACTATTCACCCCCCTCTAGTGGCTTCCTAGGGCACTACAATATATATATATATATATATATATATATATATATATATATATAGAAAAAATTTCAAATGAGAACATTTCGTACCGTGCGAAGATGTTTTTAGTTTTTTTGAAATGTTTTTTTTCAAAAATTCTTTTTTCCACCCTCATTATATGTTGTTATACCCTCCTCAAAAAATAACCGTTGAGAAATAATGTCATTTGGCCTTCGATCAAGGCATTTCATTAAATTCGCACGTTTTGAGACCGTTAAAATTGTAACGGGTGGATGGGTGATCTAATGCCCAACGGGTTCACCCATTATTTTCCCTGGAGTATATATTTGTATGGATTAAACAGCAAAAAAAATTTTGAAAAAAATTTTCAAAAAAATCAAAAAAATGTTTTCGCACGGGTTTTCGCATGGGTTTTTCGCAACGGAAGATCGATATATATATCTATACACATATACATATACATATACATATATATATATATATATATATATATATATATATATATATATATATATATATATATAAAATAAAACAGAGATGTTATCAAGATAAATTGGATAAGAGAATTTGGACAAGAGATATTGGACAAGAGAATTTGGACAAGAGAAATTGGATAAGAGGGATAAGAGAGAATTACTCACCGCACACAACCATCCAAAACTCAGATATTGGACAAGAGAAATTGGATGAGATTTTGAACCCTCTCACATAGGTATCCTCCACTCATAGAAAGAGACAAAAAAACAATTAAAAGTCTCTAAGCCCACGTGGGGATCCCCACTCTTTAAAAAAAAGTTTTGCCCTTGTCCCCCCAACATCTCCGTTGTTTGCACTTTTTCCCATGGATTTTTGCACTCGGTCCTTTTGTCCCTTAATTGCAAAAAAATTAACCCCCACCTTTCCACTTAATTGCATTTTTTTACATTTGGTACACCCTCCACTTTCCATTAAATTGCACACAAAAAACCCCTTATTTTTCTCCCATAAAAAATTGATCATTTCACACAACCACTCAAAACTCAGAATTGCTCAGCGCACACAACCACTCAAAACTCAGAATTGCTCACCGCACACAACCATTTTTTCCCGTTCACGTGCACAAGTGCACGGATTATTTGCTATGAATTGATATGATGAGAGTTTGTGAAAATTATAGGTAGAGAACACTAAATTTTTGGGAGAACTAAATTTTGAGAGAAGTCAAATTTTTGTGTTGAACTAAATTTTCTTGAGGAAACTAAATTTTGGTTGAGAACTAAAATTTTTAGGGGTACTAAATTTTGCAGGGAGCTAAAATTTTTGGGGAAAAAAATTCTCTGGAGAGCTAAATTTTGAGGGAATAACATTTTTAACTGTTTAAAAATTATTTATGTTTTAATTACTGTTATTCGTTTAAAATTTGGCGATTTAAGATTTTAACTGGGGAATATTTTAAATGAACCGTGCCCTTTGGGCACGGGTATATTTGACTAGTGTGTGTGTATATATATAGGAGGGATCAAATGACCCCCAAAAATAATCCCATATCAAAAATCCTATGCCCCCCATTTTTTGGAATATCCGAACCGTTCGTCTTGATCTCCATCCTCTAAATACCTGACCTACAAATTTTCAACCCGATCCCATGTGTTTTGCCCGTTCATCCATCCGACCCAAATTTAACGGTTTCGCATGAACAGAACTTTTGCGAATGGTTGATGAACGGGCAAAACACATGGGATCGGGTTGAAAATTGGTGGGTCGGGTACTTAGAGGGTGGAGATCAAGATGGACGGTTCGGATCTTCCGAAAAATGGGGGCATAGAATTTTTGATAGGGGGTCATTTTTGGGGGTTATTTTTGGGGGTCATTTGATCCCTCCTCATATATATATATATATACTAGAAATTTCCCGTGCCCAAAGGGCACTGCGATTTGAGAGGGTGGCCCACGCCTATACCAGAGCACTGCGAAGTGTGAGGGAGACCCGCGCCTATACATAGCCCTCCAAATTTTAAAATTTTAAGTTTACAAATCAAATTTCAATTTTCAAATCTTCCCCACAAATTTCCCCCCAAAACTTATCACAGTCCTAGTCATCAAGCCCTTATCCTAGTCATAATCCCCTTTGTCCTAGTCACTTGTCCTACTGGGACAAAATTCAAAATCTTCCTCATATATATATATATATATATATATATATATATATATATATATATATATATATATATATATATATATATAGGAAAATTTTCAAATGAGAACATTTCGTACGGTGCGAAAATGTTTTTATCTTTTTTTTGAAATTTTTTTTTTCAAAAATTCTTTTTTCCACCCTCATTATATGTTGTTATACCCCCCTCAAAAAATAATGGTTGAGAAATAATGTCATTTGACATTCGATCAAGGCATTTCATCAAATTCGCACGTTTTGAGACCGTTAAATTTGTAACGGGTGGATGTGTGCTCTAATGCCCAACGGGTTCACCCAGTATTTTCCCTGGGGTATTGATCACTCCATATTTTACACCTTTTTCCCGCATGTTTGCATGCCATTTAGATCGCTCAAATCATGTTTTCACGATTTATCGACAATATTGCGATACTTTTCACGATTTGTTGTTTTTGTCGTATTTCAGGAGATTTGGAGCGATTTGGAGTGATTCCGAGATACACCCACTCCGGAGTGTCACCGACGACTTCCTCGAGGGGTATTTTGCTATTGGAGAGGAGCGGAAGAAGAAAGAACGTCGTAGGAGCGACGAGGAGGCAAGAACATTCAGATTGGGCATTTTTAGCATCTCACGCGGCCGAGTGAAGGAGTCACTCGGCCGAGCATCGAGACCCCGCTCAGTCGGCCAGATCGGACACGCTATCAGCGTGCACTCGGCCGAGCATCAGAAGCCGACTCGGCCGAGTGATGAAATCTCGTCCGCCCGAGTGGCACTCAGACGACGCCCATCAAAAAGTCCCGACTTACTGTTTTTCGTCAGTCTGAGCATCAGAAGCCCCACTCGGCAGAGTGGTAATTGTCGTCCGCCCGAGTGAACAAAGCCCATCGGCTGAGTGACGACAACTCACTCGGCCGAGTGACCCCCGAAGTGATGACCCCCAAGACCCCAGAGTTACTGGAATCCGTCAGGGTTTCTCACTCGGCCGAGCGACTTTTGTCACTCGGCCGAGTGAGCAGCGCTGCCTGTTGCGGAAATCACAATTTTGGAGCTACGCAGGGGCAGTTTGGTCACGAATTTTTGGGTAGTTTTGGGGGGTATTTAACCCCAGATTCTAACCTAGTTTAGAGAGCTTTTCTATTGCTTTTGGCAGCCTTTTTAGATTAGATTTTTTAGAGTTTAATTCTTGTGATTGGAGAGGAGCGAAAAGTGTTATTTTGTTGGATTCTTGGAAAGCTACATTGGTTTGTCTCCCTCACTATTAAAAATCCTATTTTTATTGCTATTTTGAATATTGCCATGAATTCTATTGCTATTTCAATTGATTGTTCTTCCATTTGCAATAGATTTGTGAGTAGTTTTAACGTCTTAGGGCGTGGGGATGAACCCTACGAGCCCAATTTCCGATTTGTGATGACTTGGTAGAACTATTGCTAGAATTGCTATTAGGGTTAGTTTGGGATTGATATAAGACGGATAGTTAGGTGTTCATATCGATTGGGATTTGCAAGAGATTGGATCCCAATTCGATAGGAAACCCTAGAAATCCGAATTGGGTTGAAATTGAGTTTCCGAAGTATCGGTTTGCAAGAGATTGGACCGATACTAGGATTCTCGGTTGCAATTCTATACCGATACCCATTTGCAAGAGATTGGACGGGTAGGAACTATCCCAACCTAGGTCGTAGCCCGAGTTTGCACGAGAGTGGGCTCGGGATGCGATTGAACGATGACGTTGATCCTAATGCTAGCTTGCCTAGGCTAGGGTTTGCAAGAGATTGGACCCGAGCCTAGGTTTGCTATAGACCGGCAACAGCGCGAGGGCGTGAGCTAGGTTTTACATTCAGTTGCAACTAGTTCATCTGACATTCTACCCTAGCAATTGTGAAACCGATGAATCACAATGACGAGATACGGTGAGTAGCGGGGATTCCCTATTCCCTAGGCGTCTTTATTTGATTTTATATCTCTTTACTTTGTTTGACGATTGTGACAACATTGCCGAAAGGCAATTTCCCACTTTTCTGTCCCTATAGCCAGGTTGTTCAGAGAAGGCACTGTCATACGTCCTCCCTGTGTTCAATACCCGCTCGCCGCTACACCGTGCGCTTGCGGTAAAACTACACGGTCGCTCTTTAGGGTGTACGCCCGGGCGCGATCAAGTTTTTGGCGCTGTTGCCGGGGAAGGCGTTTTGACAGAGTTTGATTTGGATCACCCGGTCATTTCTCTTCAACTTCTTTCTTTATTGCTTCATTCTTTTCTAACTCTGTTTACAACCCCATTTTGCAATCCCTCTCGAAATTCTCCACGGAATCTTATCAGGTAAAATGGGGGATGCAATTCCCATGACTGAGTCTGGCCAGGGAGATGATGAATCTTTTACGGAGCTCCTCAAGGAACTTATTGATGAGGTCTACGCTACCGGAGCTTTTGCTATTAGTATCGAGGACCCCGTCGAACAACTGTTTGCTAGCTTCGTGATGGATCAAATCTCCCCGGATGGGACTATTGGGGGCGATATCAGAGTTGATGTGAGGGATGTCAAGCTATATTTTGAAGGCGATAGAACATGTGTCGAAGAGTACTACACTCCCGAGGAACACTTCGAACAAACCGATATTCAGAGAGATACACTCTATGACCCTCACTCTTGCATTTATGAATCTGCTGACGTATTTCTTGATCTCAGGAATGAACCGGAGCAAGGTGGTAGTCCTATCGATGCAGGCACAGAATCGGAGAGCGTCTATTCCGATGCACCGTCCTCACTAGAAAGCGAATCTGAGCCCCCATTCGAGAGTGAGCTAAATTCAGATGTCGAAGGAGAAGCCAAATTCACACAAGATGACGAAGCAAAGGGTACTGCACCCTTTGAGGTAGAGCTTAAACAATTACCGCCGAATCTAAGGTATGCTTTCTTGGGTAGTAAATTGACCTTCCCGGTGATTGTAAATGCTCACCTAGGCCAAGACCAACTTGAAAAATTATTAGAAGTCCTTAGGGATCACAAGGATGTCATTGGTTACACAATCTCTGATCTTAAGGGAATAAGCCCTAGGCTATGCACACATAGGATCCACTTGGAAAACAATGAAGCCTCTTCTATTGAGCCTCAAAGGCGATTGAACCCGAATATGAAAGAGGTAGTGAAAAAGGAAATCCTAAAATTGCTTGATGCTGGAATTATCTATCCGATCTCTGATAGTAGATGGGTTAGCCCCATTCACGTCGTCCCCAAGAAAGGGGGGATGACCGTTATAAAAAATGATAAAGGAGAATCCATTTCTACTCGCACTGTCACGGGATGGCGAATGTGCATAGATTATAGAAAACTAAATAAAGCCACCCGAAAAGACCATTACCCATTGCCCTTCATTGATCAAATGCTCGAACGCCTAGCTAAACATCTAAACATAAATACTTTTGTTATTTGGATGGGTATTCGGGATTTTTCCAAATCCCTCTGCACGAAGATGACCAGGAGAAAACCACTTTCACCTGCCCCTATGGTACCTATGCCTACCTTAGGATGCCCTTCGGTCTTTGTAATGCTCCCGCAACCTTTCAGAGATGTATGACATCCATTTTTTCCGATTACATTGAAAATATAATGGAAGTCTTTATGGATGATTTCTCGGTTTATGGGAGCGAGTTTGACTCTTGTTTGGCTAATCTCACTAAAGTTCTTAAAAGGTGCCAACAAAATAATCTAACTCTAAACTGGGAGAAGTGCCACTTCATGGTCACGGAAGGTATAGTTCTTGGGCACCTTGTCTCCTCGAGAGGGATTGAGGTAGATAAAGCAAAGATTGAGGTAATCGAGAAACTCCCTCCTCCTATTAATGTTAAGGGCATTAGAGGATTTCTTGGTCATGCGGGGTTTTACCGCCGCTTTATCAAGGATTTTACCTTGATTGCCCGACCTCTTACGTCCTTGCTTGCTAAAGATACTCCTTTTATTTTTTCAGGGGAATGCTTGCAAGCCTTCAATACCTTGAAGGAAGCACTAGTTTCTGCACCCATCATACAACCACCGGATTGGAGCCTTCCCTTTGAGCTAATGTGTGATGCTAGCGACCAAGCCATTGGAGCGGTATTGGGACAAAGGAAAGATAAGAAGCTTCATGCAATATTCTATGCGAGCAAGACATTGGATGACGCGCAGAAAAACTATACAACTACCGAAAAAGAGCTTCTAGCGGCCGTCTATTCCATCGAGAAGTTTCGCTCCTACCTCCTTGGTTCCAAGGTGATTGTTCACACTGACCATGCGGCATTGAAATATCTTCTAAACAAGAAGGATGCCAAACCTCGGTTAATTAGGTGGATACTCTTGTTGCAAGAATTCGACTTGGAGATCAGAGACAAGAAAGGTACGGACAATGTTGTGACGGATCATTTGTCTAGGCTTATTCGCGACAAGGAGGATGAGAGTTTACCTATTGACGATACATTCGTGGATGAGAGGCTATACGCCATAAGGTCCGGGGAAGTGCCTTGGTACGCGGACTTCGTCAATTACTTGGCTTGTGGAATTAAACCGCATGGGATGCCCACGCAACAAAAGAGGATATTTTTGCATGAGGTCCGTAGCTATTTTTGGGAAGATCCATACCTCTTCAAGATATGCAAAGATAGTGTTATTCGGAGGTGTGTTTCTAGGGAGGAGGCAACGTCTATCATTTTGCATTGCCACGGTATGCCATGCGGGGGACATCATGCTGCCTCTAAGACAACCACTAAGATTTTGCAGAGCGGATTCTTCTGGCCAACAATGTTCAGAGACACCCACGACTTCGTGAAGGGGTGTGATAGATGCCAACGGACCGGGAATATTTCCAAACGTAATGAGATGCCAATGAGGCCGATCCAAGAAATTGAGCTTTTTGATTGTTAGGGAGTGGACTTCATGGGACCATTTCCGTCAAGCAACGGTAACAAGTATATCCTATTGGCCGTTGACTACGTCTCCAAATGGGTGGAAGCAATCGCTACCCCTACCAATGATGCAAGGGTCGTTTCTAAATTTTTCAAGCAGAATATCTTCCCACGCTTTGGGGTGCCTCGTACCTTGATAAGCGACGGGGGAAGCCATTTCATAGAAAACAAGTTCGAAGCCATGCTGAAGAAGTACGGGGTAAACCATAGAGTTGGCATGGCATATCACCCCCAAACAAACGGCCTGTTGAATATTGGACTCCCCGGATTTGGTTTTGATGATGAGCAAACATAAATAATCCATGAACTAACAATTTGTGAGCGCAGTATTGGAGATCGTCGCCAATTTCACGAGAACATTCAAAGCGACATCTCAACACTTCCCAAAGCTCGTATTCATGCCTAAAGCTTCGTTGAAGCTCTTGCGCCGTTTTGGAAGTTATGAAGATTCAATCGAAGCTCTCGAAGACCATTCTTTAAGGTTTTATTTATAGTCTTTTTGTTTCGATTGATAGATTGTTAAGCCTTGAGTATATCTTACGTTTCTATCTTCATTACGCTCATTTCGTAGCTCTAGGATCCTTGCACAAGTTCATTCTAACTTCCTCGAAGCGTCGCGCTTCGATTCGGATTTGTATGTGCATGTTAGTTGGTACAAGAACAAGTACTGACCGACTAGATGGTGATCTAGTCGGTCGGCAACTGTTCTTGGACCGACTAGTTTGATTCCTTAATTTCTTGGACTTTACTGTTTACAGTTAGTCGGTCTACGTTGACTCACCGACCGACTAGTTTGTGAACTAGTCGGTCAGTGATGCTTCTTTGACCGACTAGTTGTGACTTACTGTTCACTCTAAATTTCACCTAAGCTATTGTTTACCGTTAGTCGGTCTAAGAACGTTTGGTGACCGACTAGTTGACAATCTAGTCGGTCAACTTTTGTTCTTGGACCGACTAAGTCAACTTGCATTCAGACTAGTTCATTTTGCCTCTTAGTCGGTCTACGTTCATTGGCTGACCGACTAGTTGTGAAACTAGTCGGTCAGACAGTCTTCTTGGACCGACTAGATTTCTAGGTCTGAAATTCTATCTCTTCTCAGATCCTCTCTTAGTCGGTCCACGTTGTTTGACTGACCGACTAGTTGATGAACTAGTCGGTCAGTGACGGTTCTTTGACCGACTAAGTCTCACAGATTTCTATCCGTTGGTGAATGACCTAACTTGTGTTTTTGGGTTCCTATAAATACGAACCTAGGTCATTTCTATCTAGGTTAGAGCTGCCATTAAGAGATTCATTGAGTTCTAAAGAGATAGCCATTCTCACTCTAATCTAAAGCTCTCTTCCTCACAAGAAACCCATTCTCTCTCATTTCTAGATCTAGAGAGAAGCTTGTTCTTGGTGAGCTCTTCAAGCTATTGCTTGATCCAAGTCTCCAACTCATTCCTAGGCACCGATTGCTGGTCATTTCCTTGGTGCTAGGACTTGGTGACTTCATCTTCCTCAAATCCTTCATTTCACCATTTGGGTAAGAAAAACTCAAGGTATAGGATTTTGTGGTAAGATTGTTTATTTCATTTAAACTCTTTAATATTGCTATTTGGTTCTCTCGGTTGTGAGAGAAGATTGTGATCCCGGGTTGTGGGATTCACTTTGCCATTGCATGTATGATTTGATCTTGTGAAGGTTTTTCACAAGATATTTATAGTTGAAATCTTAGGTTAGGGTTTCTAACCTAAGTATCCGGAGGGGATCCGGGTGGTTGGGACGTAGGATCACCGGGAACAAGTCGGGGAGACTTGGGTGGATCCGAACCCATTAACATCGTTTGTTAGCATTGTTAATTTTGTGTTGTCATTCAATTTAAGCTTCCGCAAATTGATTTGGTAGTTGTTTGCAATTTAATTTGGAATTATACTCCTTATTATTTTAAAGTACTATACACCCCCCCTCTAGTACTTGTGCAGTAGCTGGTAGGGCATTACATTTGGTATCAGAGCCAGATACTCAGCTATGTCTGCCAACGACAACAAGACCGTGCGTCCACCTTCCAACTATGACACCTTCAGGAACCGTGAAGGAGCATCTTCGGTGATGGAAGGACATTCCTCTACGAGGCCTCCATTCTTCAACGGTACCAACTACGGGTACTGGAAATGTCGGATGGAAACCTTCCTCCGAAGTGCATTTTTATGGAGGACTACAATGAAGGAGTACATCGAGCCCGAAGAAGAAGACTTTGAGAAATGGACAACCGCGGAGGTCGCCGCGGAGGTAAGCAATGCCAAGGCAATGAACGCCTTGCAATGCGCATTGGAGCCCGAGGACTTCAATAAGATATGCACATGTAAGAGTGCATATCAAATTTGGAACTCCCTCCTCATACTACATGAAGGGACGAGTCGGGTAAGAGACTCTAAACTCGTAGTCGTAAACAAAGATTACGAAATGTTTCATATGCAACAGGGCGAGAAGATGAAAGAATATTACGCTCGCTTCGTTGACATAATAAACGAGTTAGAGGCCCTCGGCAAGTCCTACACTCAAAAGGAGAAGTGCTCAAAGCTTATCGAAGGACTTCCTTCTTCTTGGGAGAAACGCACCTTCGCCATCGAGGAAGGTAATGACATGAATAAGTACACCGTAGTTCAACTAATGGGTACTTTAATGTCGTACGAGGTACGCAAGGATAGCAAGCTCAAATTGCAAGAAAAGATGAAGTCTTATCTAAAGCAAGACGAGCCAAAGAAAAAGGCTATTGCCTTCAAAGCCGCTCCATCCACATCCACATCAACCGATGATGAAGACTCGGAAAACGAGTTGGACTTGGAGTCCATGGCACTCATGGCCAAGAAGTTCAACCGTTTCTTCCGAAAAGGTAACTTCAAGACCAAAGGTAAATTTGGTTCTTCTAACGCCTCTTCCTCTCCTTTGTGTTTCAAGTGCAATAAGCCAGGACACATGAAAGCGGAGTGTCCCCTCAATAAGCAAAAGGAGAAGTGGAAGGCGCCAAAGTATGACAAGTCCAAGAAGTACACGAAAGGAAACAAGAAGGGACTTGTCGGAGCTACCTTCACCGACTCCGATGATTCTTCAAGCGGTGAGTCGGACGATGAGCACGTGGAGCAAGCGCACATGTGCTTCATGGCAAGAGAGGAGCACGATCAAGGATCCTCCTCTTCCGATGATAGTGATGACGAAAGCGATGAGGTAACGATGGATGATCTTAGAAATGCTAACTCTCAACTTTGGTCAAAATACACTAAGTTAGTAAATAGATATACTAAGGTAAAAGATGACTTAGCTAGCATTCAAACATCGCCTAAGAATATCATCACCAACAACGACACCGTTGTTGAAGAGTTAAGAAATGAGATTGTGAATCTCAAATCTAAACTTGAACATGTTAGCATTGAGGATGCGGAAGAACATGAGATAGCGGATTTAACTTCTCAAAACTCGACTTTGAGTATTGAGAACGAGAATCTTAAATCTCGTGTTTATGTGCTCACATCGCAAATATCCACTTTGGATACTTCTTTGCGTTCTCTCAAAGAGAAATATGAGGACACATTGGGCCAAATCAACAAATTCAACAAGGGTAAGGGCCACTTGGATAATATCCTAAAAGACTTACTTCCGGCCAAACACCACATTGGCTTGGGGTATATGATGGGAAATTCATCCAAGTCGGTCACTACTTTTGTTAGGCCAACTTCCGAAGCCTCAACGAGTGGGAGCAAACACTCTATTGGTAGTTCATCTACCAATGGTGCTTCCACCTCGTCCACACCCTCTTTCGGAAAGAAACCCACTTTGGGTGGACCTCCAAAGAAGGGGCATGCCTACATGTACACCAATACCATGCCACGTAGGAACACACGTCCTACTCCACCGGCTCACACATATGATGATTTTTATGCAACACATTCTCGGGCACGTGCACACCATGTGAGACACCCTCATGCACGTGTTCCCACACAAGCATATGTACACCCACCTCATCATATGAATAATTCTCGTCGTGCACCATTCCATCATGTCCCGTATGCCTATCCACAACATGCATCACGTAGAAATCAACGTCGCATGCATGCACCCAATAGGATGATGGCTCCCAAAATTTTCACTATTTGGAGCCCAAAGGACACAAGCATGGATGAAAAACAAGAGTATATGAATGCTTATTTTTCGGATGTTGTGCATAGTAGGAATTATGTGGGGAAGTCTAAGTCCAATTGGACTTGGCTTCCAAAGGTCTAATCCCTTGGACCCAATGACCTTGGGTACCATGATATGAAAGTTTCTATCTTTAGGTACTCAAGGAAAAGAAAAAGAAGAGGAGCAATAAATTTAAATTTAGCTCCAAAGGGAATTGGATACTCGATAGCGGGTGTTCAAAACACATGACGGGTGACGCTCGATTGCTCTCCGGAGTGGTTCCCATTGCGAATGGAAACCGCGTCGTATTTGGAGGCAACGAGAGCGGAACCATCATAGGTGTTGGTAAAGTCGGTAACCCCTCTAAACCTTTAATTAGTGATGTTTATCTTGTTAGTGGTTTAAATCACAATCTTATTTCAATAAGCCAACTTTGTGACAAAGGTTACAAAGTTAGTTTTGCGAAAGGATTGTGTCATATTTTAAGAAAAGATAATGATAAATTATTATTTTCCGGAACTCGTCATAAAGACATTTATATTTTGGATCTTCCTAAGTCATATGAACAATGTCTCGTTGCCAACACAAGTGAACAACACTTATGGCATCGACGCTTTGGACATGTGAACTTTGGAACACTTTATAAGCTTTCGAAATTAAATTCTATCAAAGGTTTTCCGAAGCTTGTTTTTGAAAAGAAAAGTTTTTGTGATTGTTGTCAACGTGGCAAGCTTCCTAAATCTTCATTTAAACCTAAGAAAAGCATCTCTACTAAACGGCCACTAGAGCTATTACATCTAGACTTATTTGGGCCAACTAGAGTAGCTTCCTTAGGAAATGCAAGGTATGGACTTGTCATCGTAGATGACTATTCAAGATTTACTTGGGTATTTTCATTGTGTAATAAAAATGAAGCTTTTGAAAACTTCACAATTTTTGTTAAGAAAGTACAAAATCTCTTAGGAACCACCATTGTCACTATTCGTAGTGATCATGGAGGTGAATTTGAGAATGAGTCTTTTGAGACATTTTGTGATGAAGTTGGTATTACTCACACCTTCTCTTCCCCTCGTGCACCTCCTCAAAATGGTGTAGTTGAGAGAAAGAATAGGACGCTAGTGGAGTGTGCTCGCACTATGCTTGATGATAGCCAACTTGGCCATCAATTTTGGGCGGAAGCGGTACACACCGCTTGCTATGTGTTTAATAGAATACTTTTGAGGCCCGGCACTAAACAAACTTGTTATGAATTGTTGTTTGGTAGGTTGCCTCAAGTTAAACATTTTCGTGTTTTTGGTTCGAAATGTTTTATTAAGAACACATATGGTAGTTTGGACAAATTCGATCCAAGATCCGATGAAGGGATTTTTGTTGGATATTCTTCGCGTAGCAAAGCCTACCGGATATTCAACAAACGAACCTCAACGATCGAGGAGTCGCTTCATGTATCATTTAATGAAGGATTTGTTCCAACTAGAATTTCAAATGATAATGATTCTTTGGATGTTTTATGTGATTCGTTTGATAATTCTAAGTCTAATGATTCTATTGATTCTATTGAGACTAACCCAACTAATGAAGTTGTTGAGAATGTTCCTAGTGATCAAGGTATTCCCAAACGGCTTCATTCGGTTCGTGACCATCCCCATGAGCAAGTCATTGGCAATATTCAAGATAGTGTCAAGACGAGATCGCAAGTCCACCACTTCGCAAATTGTGCCTTTGCCTCATCGATAGAGCCAAAGAATATTAATGAAGCATGCGAAGATAGCGCTTGGATCTTAGCCATGGAGGAGGAGCTCATTCAATTCGAGAGGAATGAGGTATGGGAGCTTGTTCCATTGCCATCGAAGAACCACACCATCATAGGGACAAAGTGGATCTTCAAGAACAAAACCGACGAAAACCAAGTCGTCGTCCGGAACAAAGCTCGGTTAGTAGCTCAAGGCTATCGACAAGAGGAAGGTATCGATTTCGAAGAATCCTTCGCTCCGGTAGCTAGATTAGAATCAATTAGATTATTATTGTCTTTTGCATGCCATAAGAATTTTAAATTATTTCAAATGGATGTTAAAAGTGCATTTTTAAACGGAGATGTCGTTGAGGAAGTTTACGTTTCTCAACCTCCGGGCTTCATAAATGAAAAATTTCCAAATCATGTTTTTAAACTAAAGAAAGCTCTTTATGGGTTGAGACAAGCTCCTCGAGCTTGGTATGATCGCCTAAAGAATTTTCTTTTGGATTTGAATTTTAAAATGGGTGAAGCCGATTCAACACTTTTTATTAAGCATGCGAATAATGATATTTTATTAGTTCAAATTTATGTTGATGATATCATTTTCGGTGCTACTAACTTTGCTCTTTGCGAAGAGTTTTCTAATGTTATGAAGGAACAATTTGAGATGAGCCACATGGGCGAACTCAAATATTTCTTAGGTCTCCAAATTCGCCAATTGAACGATGCAATCTTCATCCACCAAACAAAGTACACGATGGAGTTGCTAAAGCGATTTGGAATGGAGAATGCCTCCGGGAAAAAGACTCCTATGAGCACTACAACGCATCTTGATAAAGATACGGGCGGAAAAGATGTAGACATTCGTCTATATCGAGGTATGATAGGTAGTTTACTTTATCTTACCGCGAGTAGGCCCGATATTATGTTTGCCGTATGTATATGTGCTCGTTATCAGTCTCAACCTAAGGATTCTCACTTAGTAGCGGTTAAACGTATTTTTCGCTATCTAAGTTACACTTTAGATTTTGGATTACTTTATCCGAAATCTAGCACATATGAGTTAGTCTCATATAGTGACGCTGATTATGCGGGATGCAAATCCGACAGGAAAAGTACTAGTGGCACTTGCCATTTTCTAGGAAATTCTCTTGTCTCTTGGTTTTCCAAGAAGCAAAATTCGGTATCACTTTCAACCACCGAGGCGGAATACATTGCCGCCGGTGCCGCTTGTGCCCAGGTTCTTTGGATGAGACACACATTGAAGGATTTTGGTATTCATTGTGATACTAGCCCTATCATGGTGGATAACCAAAGTGCTATTTGTCTTTCAAAGAATCCGGTGCACCATTCCCGATCGAAACACATAGATGTCCGACACCATTTCTTAGATGATCATGTTGCTAAAAAGGACATCATATTAGTGTACGTTGAAACCCAAAAGCAAATCGCCGATATTTTCACGAAACCCCTAAAGGAGGACTCCTTTGTGCGGTTGCGTCGAGAATTGGGGATTATGGGTGAATCCGAGATATAGGATTCATATTTCATTCAAATATCTTGCATGCTACTATATTTCGCGATATTTCATTCATGCTAGATTTATTGAATTTTTGGGAATTTTATGTGATTTGTTCGAATTTATTGCTCGAATTCGTATTTCAATGTCGTACTTAAGATTTCGACGTTTTATGGGGTAATTTAGATGTCTAATGAGAGACTTAAGATGTTTCATCCAAGTGGTTTGTGAAGAGAAATCAATTATCAATTTTTGGACTCTTTTAGTCGGTTTCAGTTCACTTGTCAACCGACTAGATGCTCATCTAGTCGGTCAGCAAATGTACTCAGACCGACTAGATCAAGCCTATATCTAACTCCTATCATTTTCTTTCGTTAGTCGGTCACAGTACACTTACCGACCGACTAGATTGAAAACTAGTCGGTCAGTGAATATACTGCGACCCACTAATTCTTGCCCTAGAAATTCATATGTGCCTCTGTTTCGACTTAGTCGGTTCAAGCTCATTGACCGACCGACTAGATCGTAATCTAGTCGGTCAGGGCTTGAACTGTGACCGACTAAGTGTGTTAGGGCATTTGTGTCTTTTTGATTTCAGACCGACTTATACTCACTTTCTATTCGACTAAAACACTTTTTAGTCGGTCTTCTCCTCTTCTCCAGCCGAAAAACCCCCAAACCCCGATCGAGCCCCTTCAAATTCCGTCGACTCCGGCCTGATCTCCGGCGATCCCCGCCGTCCGCCGCCGTCGACTCCACCTCCTAGGTATCTCCCTCCCTCTCCTAGGTCGATTCCTACTCTAGGGTTTGTTATTTATCTCATCTAGCTCCTAGGGTTTCGGAATTTTTCCTCTTAGGGTTTGTGCTTTTCGATTTCGTTTGATCTCTCTAGGGTTTGTCTAGCTTGTAGTTTGTGTTGCTTGTACTCGTCGTGCCACGATCATGGCTAAGACGAGGATTCCCATCGCCTCTTCCGGGGCTTCTCCTATGACCGTAGAACAACCTTCCGACCCTAGGAATCCCCCGAAGCCTAAGCGTCGTGCCAAGTCAACCCAAGCCTCTCCATCTTCGCCTCCTCCTAAGAAGCCTAGGACTGCGACCGTCAAGCCCCGCAAATCCAAGACCAAAAAGCCCTTACTTCACACTCCGGCTACTCCTCCCGATTCCGACTCTGAATTTATCCCTGAGGATGAGCCTACTAGGGAACCTACTCCTCCTCCGAAGACCCGTAAGGCTAAGGGTAAAGCTCCTATGCCAGTCGGCGGTGTAGACATATCATTGTGCCGCGATGACCCTCAGTGTCTCGCAGCGTACAACCGTATAGAGCACTGTCCACTGTTGTTAGAGCATTACGTTCAGTTTTCTGATTTTCTCGGCCTTGCTGATCTTCTGTCCTATAGTGGTCTTCTAGATTATCTCCGATACGACCCCAAGGCCAATCCCAAACCGTATCCTCGCCTCGTGAAATTGTTCTATGCCAATCGCGTTCGAGGCCAGTACGACGCCAGCCACTCCATTGAGACGACTGTCTTGGGAACTCCTATAGTTCTCACGGCAGAAATCTTGGGGGAGATTCTTGGTTGTTCGTCGTGTGGTCTCCTCCCTTCGGACATTTCTGTAGACGACATTTCTTCCTTGGATCAGTCTATTCTTTCTGATATCTTCCAGGTTATCCCCTCCGCATTCATTGGTGTTCCATCGAAATCTTTCAAGCCGAATGCGTGGGTTCTTAACCTGATCTTGAAGTCATGTCTCCTCCCTAAGTATGGATCCTCTTCACTCCCATCCCAGCCGTTCTTGAAATTGATCTACGCTCTTTTCTTGGGGTGCGAGATTAATTGGGCTCGCGTGATACTCGATAAGATGGATTCTTTCGAGTGTATATGCAAGACCAATAAGTCTGCGCACATTCCATACCCTTGCCTGTTGACTCTTGTATTTCGACATTTCCGAGTCCCTCTCCCTCCTGACGATGAGCGTCCTTTGGGTACTCCTCTGAACGCGACGGCCGTGAAGAAGTCTCTAGCGGCACTTCGTCACGTGCAGAGGTCTACCGCATCTGCTTCCCAGTCTACTCCGTCAGCTGCTGCAGCCTCCTCTTCCCCTGCTACATTGGACGATGTCGTACGCCTACTTCGTCAGCACGACTCCCGTTTGGCTCGTACTGAGGAGGTAGTCTGTCGTATGGCTCGTATGATGGGGATTGATCTTCCTCCTTCAGTGTCTGAGGCCGAGGAGATGGACGATGAGGAGCTTGACGAGCTTGTCACTTCTTTTGCCCGTGGCGATGAGGCCACTGCTGCTGCTGCTGGTACTTCCACTTCTGCTCCTGGAGTTGGCACCACTTCCGGTGTTCCAGAGCCTACTGCTTCAGCACTTCAGACTTCTGAGCCTGCTGCTGACCCTGTTGACGAGCCTGCTCATGTATCTCCTGCTGCTGTTGACACTGCCACTGCTGCTGCTTCTGTCGAGACCCATGCTGCTGTTGAGATTCCCGTTGTTGAGCCTGTTGCTGAGATCTCCACTCCTGCCCCGACGATTCCATCTGTTGAGACACCTCTACTCCCTGCAGAGCCTGAGTCCACTCCGTCGACTGGACCCACGGAGACTGCAGATCCTGCCACCTCCTCGAGATCGCTTGTTTCGAGGACTCTCCACTACGCTTTGGATGATATATCTTAGTGAGAGTATTTTGGGTTAGGATGGGGTTTGAGAGATGTTTTGATGTATTTTTTTGCGATTTCTGGATGTCGGAGTTGGATATTATGATATGATGTTGTTCTGATGTATTTTGATACACTTTGATGATGTTGATGATGATGATGTATTTTTTTGTTTATATAGATGATGTGTCTCGCTTCATATGATGTACCTCATGTATTCGATGTGATACCTTTTTGATATACTCATGATGTCTATATATATATATATGTTCATCGTCATCACTTTGTCTTTTATTCGTCGTGCATTTTTTTCTTATTCGTTGAATGCATTTGAAATGTGAATTCGTCGCTCGACGATTAAAAACTTGGTTAAATAGATTATATTTCTATAATTATATAGAATTGTTTTCCATGCACAAATTTAACCAAGAATATTGAATATTGAAGAGTATGTTTCTTTATTCAAGAAATGAATAATTATTTGGTATTTTTGATGATTTTGATTATTTTTTTGATAATGGACATTTTGGCACACCTTGATTTGATTTCCACATTTTTCCCTAGGTGTCAACTTGTTCCATCGTCATTGTCTACGACTCCCGATGTTGGATTTTTCATTTCCTAGTTGTTGTCGTTGTATGCCCCCCATTTTTGGGATAATGCCAAAGGGGGAGAGATAATGATAATAAATAGCGCAAATGAAAATTTTAACTCAATTTCCAAGAATCTAGTTTGATATGTTAGATTCAGGGGGAGTTAAGATATATATAAGGATTTTCAAAATCCGATATTTCAAAAATCGATTCTCATTATATATCTTACTCGTCTGATTGATGCAATTCATATATATTCATTTTGGAATTAACGTGTCATCAATACAGGGGGAGTAAGTATTTTACATTTGAATTATTATTTTTGATTATTATTTATGTTGGTTTGTCATCACCAAAAAGGGGGAGAATGTTGAATATTGGACTCCCCGGATTTGGTTTTGATGATGAGCAAACATAAATAATCCATGAACTAACAATTTGTGAGCGCAGTATTGGAGATCGTCGCCAATTTCACGAGAACATTCAAAGCGACATCTCAACACTTCCCAAAGCTCGTATTCATGCCTAAAGCTTCGTTGAAGCTCTTGCGCCGTTTTGGAAGTTATGAAGATTCAATCGAAGCTCTCGAAGACCATTCTTTAAGGTTTTATTTATAGTCTTTTTGTTTCGATTGATAGATTGTTAAGCCTTGAGTATATCTTACGTTTCTATCTTCATTACGCTCATTTCGTAGCTCTAGGATCCTTGCACAAGTTCATTCTAACTTCCTCGAAGCGTCGCGCTTCGATTCGGATTTGTATGTGCATGTTAGTTGGTACAAGAACAAGTACTGACCGACTAGATGGTGATCTAGTCGGTCGGCAACTGTTCTTGGACCGACTAGTTTGATTCCTTAATTTCTTGGACTTTACTGTTTACAGTTAGTCGGTCTACGTTGACTCACCGACCGACTAGTTTGTGAACTAGTCGGTCAGTGATGCTTCTTTGACCGACTAGTTGTGACTTACTGTTCACTCTAAATTTCACCTAAGCTACTGGTTACCGTTAGTCGGTCTAAGAACGTTTGGTGACCGACTAGTTGACAATCTAGTCGGTCAACTTTTGTTCTTGGACCGACTAAGTCAACTTGCATTCAGACTAGTTCATTTTGCCTCTTAGTCGGTCTACGTTCATTGGCTGACCGACTAGTTGTGAAACTAGTCGGTCAGACAGTCTTCTTGGACCGACTAGATTTCTAGGTCTGAAATTCTATCTCTTCTCAGATCCTCTCTTAGTCGGTCCACGTTGTTTGACTGACCGACTAGTTGATGAACTAGTCGGTCAGTGACGGTTCTTTGACCGACTAAGTCTCACAGATTTCTATCCGTTGGTGAATGACCTAACTTGTGTTTTTGGGTTCCTATAAATACGAACCTAGGTCATTTCTATCTAGGTTAGAGCTGTCATTAAGAGATTCATTGAGTTCTAAAGAGATAGCCATTCTCACTCTAATCTAAAGCTCTCTTCCTCACAAGAAACCCATTCTCTCTCATTTCTAGATCTAGAGAGAAGCTTGTTCTTGGTGAGCTCTTCAAGCTATTGCTTGATCCAAGTCTCCAACTCATTCCTAGGCACCGATTGCTGGTCATTTCCTTGGTGCTAGGACTTGGTGACTTCATCTTCCTCAAATCCTTCATTTCACCATTTGTGTAAGAAAAACTCAAGGTATAGGATTTTGTGGTAAGATTGTTTATTTCATTTAAACTCTTTAATATTGCTATTTGGTTCTCTCGGTTGTGAGAGAAGATTGTGATCCCGGGTTGTGGGATTCACTTTGCCATTGCATGTATGATTTGATCTTGTGAAGGTTTTTCACAAGATATTCATAGTGGAAATCTTAGGTTAGGGTTTCTAACCTAAGTATCCGGAGGGGATCCGGGTGGTTGGGACGTAGGATCACCGGGAACAAGTCGGGGAGACTTGGGTGGATCCGAACCCATTAACATCGTTTGTTAGCATTGTTAATTTTGTGTTGTCATTCAATTTAAGCTTCCGCAAATTGATTTGGTAGTTGTTTGCAATTTAATTTGGAATTATACTCATTATTTTAAAGTACTATTCACCCCCCCTCTAGTACTTGTGCAGTAGCTGGTAGGGCATTACACGGCCAAGTGGAGGTCTCTAATAGGGAGATAAAGCAAATTCTTGAGAAGACCGTAGATCGATCTAGAAAGGATTGGTCCATGAAGTTAAACGATGCTCTATGGTCATATCACACAGCCTTTCGCACTCCCATCGGCACCACACCGTTCCGACTTGTTTATGGGAAAGCATGTCACTTGCCGGTAGAGCTGGAACACCGCGCGTATTGGGCCATCAAGACCCTCAATTATGATTATAAGAGTGCGGCGGTGAGGCGACTCTTGGACATCAACGAGCTTGATGAGATTAGGAGAGATGCCTACGAGAGCTCGAGAATTTACAAAGAAAGGACCAAGATTCTCCACGATGCATGCATAACTGTTACGGACTTCAAGGTCGGAGATAAAGTCCTCCTATTCAATTCCCGGCTCCGACTCTTTCCTGGAAAATTGAGGTCACGGTGGTCCGGACCTTTCACAATCAAGCACATACAACCGGGAGGAGCTTTTGAGTTGAAAGCAAAGACGGAGCCACATTCAAAGAAAATGGACAAAGGCTCAAGCATTATTCCGAGGGAGTCCCTATGGGAGAAATAAGTAGAATATATCTGCTTAAGGGACGGCCGGACGATCTTTCATACATCCTTGACGAGGTCATTGAGGAGGCAATCCCCCATTCCATCGACGCACTATTCAAGGATGATTTTGAGGAAGGGCCAGATTTGGGCCAAGAAGAAAAGATGAATGACTCTCCCGATCTCTCCATGGGAATTGATGAAGGCGACGCTGATGTCGCGAGAATACGAGAGCTCTGCAAGCTCTCAAAGATGAGGACTCCGAAGAAAGCCCCACCGATACGAAAATCGGTGTCACCGGTGAAGCCGAGGCCCGGAGCAAGCACTAGCTTGGGGGAGTCACCCCCCAACACTACCTGAGACGAAGGAGCAATGAGGAAGAACACGTCGCCACAACATCCAAATCCGAGCGTTCTTCCCGATAAATTCGACGGGTGCATCTCATATGCACCCAATATCCCGCATTAAATTGAAAATCCAAGGGGGTCGAGCTCAAGACCTTAAACGAGTGCTTGTCGGGAGGCAACCCGACGGTTATCTCTTTATTTTTACTTTGTTCTTTATTTTTGTTTTAGAAATTATTAGTGTTTTAAGTCGTTTGCCTGAAAAATTCGTGATAACTGGTCCTATTTTTCTTTGACAGGAGAGGAGAAAGGGATATCTATCATTAAAAGGATGAACAAGGCGACAAAGAGCGCTCCAGGAATGCGCTCGATGATTAGGAGGAGGAAGAAATCAACTGGAGGAAGAAAAACAGAGATTAGAGCCCAAACAAAGCCAAACAGCAGAAAACAGGAGTCACTCGGCCGAGTAGAATATCTACTCGGCCGAGTACATAAGTTCGTCCGCCCGAGCGGCGCACAAACGAGGGAAGTCTGCTGTACCCAACTCTCTGTTTCTTTTCTTGATTTCAGCATAATTGCCACTCGGCCGAGTATATATCTTCACTAGGCCGAGTGAAACTGATACGCTCCTAGGGCGAGAACTGCTGAGTAGCTTGAGCCACTCGGCCGAATGGTTTCTTTCCACTCGGCCGAGGGTGGCAAAGCCACTCGGCCGAGTCGTAAGCGGGGAGAAATTTTCAAAAATATTTCCGTTACGTTCACTCTCGGCCGTGCGACATAGCCACTCGGCCGAGTCATAACTTTTCCTATATAAGGCGCTGCGGGCTCGGCGCGGAATTCGAAGCGTCACTTTTCGTTTTCTCGCCCGAGCCCGAGCCCGATCAGCTCCCTACGTGCGATCTCGCCCTCCACTCGCCCGACCGCCCTTGCCCGCCCCCGTGCTCGGCCGACCACCGCCAGCCGACGCCACCGCCCCTCCGCCCGAGTCGCCGCCGGCGATCTCACTGCCGGCCGAGCTCCGGTAGCCCCTTTTCGCCCTATTTTCTCCTATTTCTTGTATTTTTTGACGATCCGTGCACTAATCTAGCCCCTAATTTAAATTAACTTCATTATCTATCCATTATACCCCTAACCCCCCATACATTTTGAATATTACTCGCCGATATCTTCGTTTGAGGTGCAGGGTATATTGGGGAGCTTAGGGGAGCCTATGGGAGCTTCCGAGGAGTGTTTTTGGCTTCGTGGAGGCGGCATCTTCGCACGCATCCACTATATTGCTCTCGCGGCGTGTTACGGTATACTCGTTCCACTTATTTTCGCACGCCGCGTTTTATCTATTTTTGGTGAGCACCCGGGGCACCACATGCCGCCCCAGACATGGCCACGGTCTGGGAGAGCTTCCGCCAAGCGGAAGCGGCCGGATGAGCCCGGCCCCTCCCACGAGATGGAGGACTCTCCTCCGCCTACACCACCTCACCCCGCACAGCCACAGCCTACAGACCCCGTTCACCCTGCACAGCCACAGCCTGCAGTCCCCGTTCACCCCGCACAGCCACTCCCTGCCGACCCACTGTCACCACCGGCTCCACTTGTCGAGCCGCTGGGGATTACGTTCCGAGACGACGCACACCGCGTCGTTTTTGAGCGCATTTCCCAGCGCTCGATTGTACCCACCAGGTTTGCACACCTTGCAGACCTAGGACGCCTGGGGGTACTTAAGGGGATGCTCACGTTGTATGACAACGTGGGCTGGCGAGATTTTTTCCAAGTGTCGGCGGACACCTTCGTCTGTCCAACACTTGAGGTGCTTAGTTCTATAGCCCGAACCGACGAGGGATGCTCGTTTAGGTTTATGGACCGGGAGTGCCAGGTCACTCTCGGTATGATGAGAGCATTCTTTTCGTGGCCCGATATCCCCGGGGCCGACCGTGGTTATGCACCCACTCACATTCCCCCACCTTCCTTTGATTTCCACGCTTTTTGGGCCCGAATCACGGGTTTACCAGCTGCCTTTGACCCTAGTAGGGCCAAGGCCTCAGCCATCGTCCACCCCTGCCTCCGCATAGCTCAGCGCCTTATGGCGACTACCTTTTTAGCGAGGTATGAGCCTGGGACGATGTCCACGCCGGAGCTTTATATGCTCTATACGATGACGCGCCCCAGAGTTCTAGCTAGGGGGAGTGACGAGTTGGTCCCTGCCGTCGTGATTGATATCGCGAGCTGGTTTTTGGACCGCATCATCGTATCGGTGGGCGCTCGCTCACCGATATGTTGCGGCGGTCTGATCACCCTGCTCGCCCTGATGACCGGCGAGGACCTACTGGCCGATTTGCATCGTTCTCCGGGCCCCACTTCACTGTCTATAGACGTCATGGCTCGGATGAAGATGCTTCGTCCGCATGGCTAGTGGCACTGGGTTTGGTTGCACGGTCCCTGCGGTGCAGATTACATGATCCTTCCGAGCCCAGCTCGGACACAGATAGCACCAGCACAGGTGGACTGGCTTCCAGCGATGGATCTCCTGATCCCCGCCGCCTACGTGCTTGAGGCCGAGGAGGCTGAGCAGGCTGAGCAGGCCCACGCTGCACACGCTGCACACGTTGACCCCGTGGCCCCTCAGCCTGTCCCTGAGATTTCTGCTGCTCCCGACACCACTATCCACACTTCTGACAGTGTCGGGAGTACACTTGCTGAGACCACCTCCACTACCACCACGTCTGCCACCACCGCCACCACAGCTGGCCCTCTGTCCGTTGAGCCCCTTTGCTCCGCACTGCCCAAGCGCCCACCTACTTTTGTTGAGAGCGGCGAGCCTTCTTTCGCTGCCGTCGTGGAGACCATGGCCAGTATGATTGATCGGTCCATATTTTACACCCTTTTTCTGCATATTTGCATGCCATTTCGATCACCCATATCACGCTTTTCACGAGTATTCGACGATATTGCGTTACTTTTCACTATTTCTTGTTTTTGTCGGATTTCAGGAAATATGGAGCGATCGGGAGCAAAAAGGATCTTAAGGGACTTGCACCCACTCCGGAGCGTCACCCAAGGCTCTTTTCAGGGCTATTCGGCGATGGGAGATGGGTGGAAGAAGAAGGAACTCCGTAGGAGCGACGAGGAGGAGAAACGGAGAAGATTGGGCATTTTCAGCACGCCACTCGGCCGAGTGAAGGAGTCACTCGGCCGAGCAAAGAAGCCCGCTCGGCCGGCCAGATCGGACACGCAGCAGATTGAGTATCAACGTGCACTCGGCCGAGCATCACCATCCCACTCGGCCGAGCATGGAGACACCACTCGCCCGAGTAGCATCACGACGACGGCAAGCAAAAATCCCAGACTTACTGGAATCCGTCAGGCGATTGAGGGTTCCGACTCGGCCGATTACCGAATGCCCCTCGGCCGAGTGAGGAAAGCCACTCGGCCGAGCCACCCCCAGAGATAGACCCCTGAGGACCTCAAAGTTACTGGAATTTTACAGGGTCTATCACTCGGACGAGTAGAGAAGCCCACTCGACCGAGTAGAGAAGTCCGCTCGGCCGAGTGATGCCGAGGACACGCAGCGCCCAGATTTTCAGACAGCCTCCCACTCTTTTGAAATCTTCTATCATTCCAGCAATCAAAGTATTTTTCTCATATTTTTTATGGATAGTAGACTTCATGAAGGTTCCAACGCCGCCAAGAACGCGTAAATCGGAGGTCGGATGAAATCTGGGGAATTTCTGCAAGTTGATGCTGCAGTGCTGGAATTTCCACTCGGCCGGGTCACATATTCCACTCGGCCGAGTGCGGCCTGGGCCCAGATTTTAAGTTGCGGTTTGGGCTGTTTTTGGGCACGAATTTGAGGGGTTTTCTAGGGTTATTTGCTAGGGTTTTGGGAGAGTATTTAAGGGGTTTGTAGCCACCATTAGAGGGGGATCCCCATTATGTTTTCTTAGCCTCCATATGTTTTTCTTAGGATTATTTTAGAGGTTAGGCCATGCCCTAGGCCCCCTCTTGGATCTAAAAGCTTGTATTTTGGATTGAAGATCTTCATCAAGCTAAGTATTTTCTTCTTTTTATTTGAATCTTTGTTTTTCAATTTTTTTGTATGCAAGCAATGATTTCTATTGATTCTCATATCCTTATTGCTATGCTAGAGTAGATTTGTTGTTCTAGGGTTTGGGGATGAACCCTATGGATCTAATTTCAGATTTGTGATGAATGAATTTCCAAATTGCTAGAATTGCTAGGAGGTTAGGTTGTGATTGATTTATTACGGATAGCTAGGGATTTCCATCGATTTGGGGTTTGCAAGAGATTGGATTCCAATCGATGGGAAGCCCTAGAAATTCGATTTAGATTGACAATTGAATTTCTCTAGACTTGGTTTGCAAGAGATTGGGCCAAAGCTAGGATTTTTAATTGTGATTCTATACCCATATTCGTTTGCAAGAGATTGGACGAATACGAACTATCACAACCTAGATCGTAACTCGAGTTTGCACGAGAGTGGGCTCGAGGAGCGATTGGACGATGATGTCGATCCTCATGCTAGTGGCTTAGGTTAGGGTTTGCAAGAGATTGGGCCCTAACCTAGGTTTGCTATAGACCGGCAATAGCGCGAGAGCGTGAGCTTGGTTCTACATTAAGTTGCGACTAGTTCACCTCAACGCAAGTCCAGTAATATTGAGATTCACTATTTACGATGATGTATGACGATCCGTAGTGGGAATTCCCTAGCCCTAGACGTTTTTATTTGATTTTACATCCCCATACTTTGCCCGACGATTGTGACAGGATCGCCGCATGGCAAATTCCCTCTTTTATTATATTGTATTTGAACCGATATTTGACCGATTTCTTTATCGTCGACACCGACATCCACCACCATTTCCATTATATCATACCATAGCCATCTCCACCAATAAAACATTCGTAGTCAAACCAACCTAGGATAGATTGGAGCCAACACCACCTCCCTGTGTTCGATACCCGCTCGCCACTACACCGTGCGCTTGCGGTAAAACTACACGGTCGCACTTTTGGGTGTATATCCGAAGCGATCAAGTTTTTGGCGCCGTTGCCGGGGAGGCGATTGCGTTGGTGCCAATTTGTCACAATTAGGTTGATTAGACTACGAAAAAAAAATAAATAAATAAAAAGGAAATTTTCACCCCTGCCACCATTATTATCATTTCTATATTCTTTTGTGCCACTGATATCTTTTCTCCAGGTATTTATCTTTGTTGATCAGGTGCTATGGATTATACTACGTGGACCACAGATTTTGATCAGAATGCTCAGACGGGAGATTACTATTTTGATCAGAGTGCTCAGATGGGAGAATACTATTATGATCAGAGTGCTCAGATGGGAGAATACTATTTTGATCAGAGTGCTCAGATGGGCGAATACCTTTTTGAGGAGATGCACTGGCCCGAGCTTGATGAGAGACAAAGGATCTTTTTTGATGAGATGCATGCACACCAGGTTGAAGTGCAAGCCGGGCTTGAAAAGGGTAACCTTCTATTGGAACGGGTGAAGAGGCAACTTGAAATGAATATGCTCATGCTTAAGGTTGAAGGGATTTCCAAAGATATAAGTTCTGCTTCTTCATTTTATGGGCAAGAAGCATCGCCAGACTTACTACCAGAGCCAGAATGTGCCGTCGTCGATCCCACTTCCTACGATACATCTATTGCATATGAAGAGTGGATGGACGAAGAGGCAGTGAAGGAAGCAGAAACTGAGTCATATGCGCAGCCAGAGGAGGACACATTTCAGAGATTATTGGAGGGTCTCTTGGAGTCAGTGAGGTTCACCGGTTCAGAGAGCATTACAGCAGGTGATGCATTTGAGCTACGATTTGCAGATTTTGTTATGAACCGTGTTTCAGCTGCAGGAACAATAGAGGAGGACATCCATGCCAGTTTTGAGGGGGATAGACTATATTTTCGGATTGCTTGCGGGCATTCCCCTCCACATGATACATCCCCACAAGTTGACACACCTGAGCAGCCAGCATCACCATCCCAGAGAGAGCCTACATTGATAGTTGATGAGAAGGCAAAGGAGCACACTATCGAGCCAGAGCATATTTCCGAGGAGGCCTCACATACAGAGTCAGAGCATGCTTTTGAGGAGGCCTTACACACAGAGCCAGAGCTTATCACCGAGGAGGTCGTGCATCGAGACGAGGACACAGCCATTCATGAGGATCCCGAGCACTATCCTCCTCCATTAGAGCTTCCGCAGCCACCTCATCCTCCCACTGACGCAGAGGACTACCCCACGGAGCTTTTGGCCCCCCTTCAGGGAGATCTCTTTACTCCCTCGCCCTTTATCTTTGATTTCCCTTCAGTGTATGATGTTTTTTATGATTCATCGTGCCTTTTGCAGGATTCATGTACATACGATCAAGAGGTACGATGGGACGTATATGAGGAGGAGAGCGAGGAGTTAGCACCCATGGACGCATATGAATATGATCAAGAGGTGCACTGGGATGAGTCTGACGATGAAGAGGAGCATCTCGATGAGGTCCACACCTATGATCTAGATTTACCTGAGCAGCATAGAGAAGACACCGTGGAGACAGCTATCACGGCACGTGAGGATATTGGATTATTTCCAGGGAAGTATCGTCCACCATTATTTATTCCATACATTTCTATATACGATCCTCTTTGGGATACTTTTATTATGAGGGTGATTTTTTTGCAGCGAACTGATGCATCCTATTCTCTGCAGGGTACAGGTGGAGTCCTTGTGGGAATGCTGGAGGATGCATTACTGGAGTTCGTTGGAGTCCGTGGACGCATGCACCTGGCGGAGCCACGGAAAGAGCAGTTGGAGCAGTTGCCTGCACTGGCAAAGATACTGGATCCGCCTTTTGCTATAGGTGATATCAATCCAGTAGTGTATAAATTTTTATGCTTTGAATAAACACGAATTCTCTCGACAGCGAGAGGACCGTATAGATTTGCTTGAATAAATATCACCTCATATGATGGCAACAAAAAATCTTTTACACCCCAAACCCATTATATATATTAATTCACCTCTCCATATTTTGATACGCCACATCCTTTTGCTCACCACCATCGAGCTTTTCTTTCAAGTGAATACTCACTTTCTTATTCATTTGACTTGATCACGCTTTGCAAAGCCATGACATTTTTGATTGAGTCACTTGAATATGATTGTTTGGTATAAGCTTGGGGGGAAAGCGCTCTCATGCATCATTGTATGTGCAAGTAGTTGCATTAGGATTTCATGTCATTCATTTCATCATTTTTCATTCACCTCCCTCATATTTATCGTTGTTCCTCATATTCTTTCATTATGATCACATTGAGGACAATGTGAAGTTTAAGCTTGGGGGAGTGCATTTCCATGCCATTTAGATGCATTTGTTGCATTTTTACTTTATTTTAGGATTTTTAAAATTTTTCAAACTTTTTTTGCATCATCTTTTCGAATTTTCCATCTTATTTTCCTTTTATGTGTGTTCATGCATCATATTGTGTGCTTGATTTTCTTTTCTTTCCTCTCTTTTATTTTCTATTTCTTTATTTTCTTTTCCTCATTTTGCTAGATTTGTTCCTTATGATGATATATCTTATTGCTTTAGTAGCCATCACGATGCTTATTATTCCTTGCCATGCTACTTAGAGTATTCCATAGTCTTGCTATTCACATATGCTTGCAAATCTATTTCTTTTGATGATTCCTCTACATGAATGCATGATATTAATTGAAGCTGAATATATTGATTAGTGTTTGGTATGCTTTTGTTGGAAGTGCACCAAGATTCACGCATCATTAGTATATCTGAAGCATCAGTTTTGTTGTCTTATTCACCTTCTGTTGCATGCTTGATATGATTGTGCGCTTTACCGCTTGACTTCACCTTTTATTGAGATGATTGAGAATATCCATGCTTACATATGAGTTTTAGTTGAAGTATTATTTTATTGAACCGTTCGTGCACATCTTAGAGTGAACCGAGTGTTACATTATCTCCTTCTCCACATATATCTTTTTATTCTCTACATGTCGCTTGAGTTCACCTCCTAAAGCCACTTATATCGCATCTATTTCCCAAAAATCCCCACAAAAGAAAAAGTTAGCTCCAAAAGTCCAAAAAGCCAAAAAGGAGCCAAAATCCAAAAATACAAATCATATAGCTCCTACAAAAAATCCAAAAAGAAAAATGAGAAACAAAGTCCAAAAGAAAAAAAAAATATTTCTCTATCTCATTATTGGAGCCACAAAATACTTGGGAAAACCAAGGCAAAAATCCCATTTTCCACTATTATATTCCTTTGGATGCGACGCCTCAAGCTAAGCTTGGGGGGGTGAATTCATTTGACCGTATGAGTGAGTATGACATTAGAGTGGAGACGTGCATGAATGGGAATATTCGATAATGCTTAGACTTTGCAAAATATATTAGATATGGAGATTTTTCATGATTTGAAATAAATATGTGAGTGCCATGACTTTTATTCTATTCTCTATTGCATGCTTGGTGTGTATCTTATATGCTTCATTTATAACTTTTGATTGAAAAGTGCATCGCCAACATTTGTATATTAAATTCTATGAAATGCGTGATGTGGATATGAATTGATTGTATGAATTTAGAGAATCCCTTTTGTTGTTCTTAAAAGCTTGCAAGTACCATGTTTATGTAAGATATGAAATCCTTATAGCATGCGATTTGTATTTTCCAAGTCATCGTGATGTGTAGCTTATGGCTTGAGATCTGAGAGTATAATCTAGCGACCCCTTCCACTTCGTATTCTTTTATTTCATTTCCCTTACTTTTCTTCTCCCGAGTTCGTCTTTTTACTTATCTTCCTCGAGGACGAGTAAGAGGTAAGCTTGGGGGATTTTGATCGGTCCATATTTTACACCCTTTTTCTGCATATTTGCATGCCGTTTCGATCACCCATATCACGCTTTTCACGAGTATTCGACGATATTGCGTTACTTTTCACTATTTCTTGTTTTTGTCGGATTTCAGGAAATATGGAGCGATCGGGAGCAAAAAGGAGCTTAAGGGACTTGCACCCACTCTGGAGCGTCACCCAAGGCTCTTTTCAGGGCTATTCGGCGATGGGAGATGGGTGGAAGAAGAAGGAACTCCGTAGGAGCGACGAGGAGGAGAAACGGAGAAGATTGGGCATTTTCAGCACGCCACTCGGCCGAGTGAAGGAGTCACTCGGCCGAGCAAAGAAGCCCGCTCGGCCGGCCAGATCGGACACGCAGCAGATTGAGTATCAGCGTGCACTCGGCCGAGCATCGCCATCCCACTCGGCCGAGCATGGAGACACCACTCGCCCGAGTAGCATCACGACGACGGCAAGCAAAAATCCCAGACTTACTGGAATCCGTCAGGCGATTGAGGGTTCCGACTCGGCCGATTACCGAATGCCCCTCGGCCGAGTGAGGAAAGCCACTCGGCCGAGCCACCCCCAGAGATAGACCCCTGAGGACCTCAAAGTTACTGGAATTTTACAGGGTCTATCACTCGGACGAGTAGAGAAGCCCACTCGACCGAGTAGAGAAGTCCGCTCGGCCGAGTGATGCCGAGGACACGCAGCGCCCAGATTTTCAGACAGCCTCCCACTCTTTTGAAATCTTCTATCATTCCAGCAATCAAAGTATTTTTCTCATATTTTTTATGGATAGTAGACTTCATGAAGGTTCCAACGCCGCCAAGAACGCGCAAATCGGAGGTCGGATGAAATCTGGGAAATTTCTGCAAGTTGATGCTGCAGTGCTGGAATTTCCACTCGGCCGGGTCACATATTCCACTCGGCCGAGTGCGGCCTGGGCCCAGATTTTAAGTTGCGGTTTGGGCTGTTTTTGGGCACGAATTTGAGGGGTTTTCTAGGGTTATTTGCTAGGGTTTTGGGAGAGTATTTAAGGGGTTTGTAGCCACCATTAGAGGGGGATCCCCATTATGTTTTCTTAGCCTCCATATGTTTTTCTTAGGATTATTTTAGAGGTTAGGCCATGCCCTAGGCCCCCTCTTGGATCTAAAAGCTTGTATTTTGGATTGAAGATCTTCATCAAGCTAAGTATTTTCTTCTTTTTATTTGAATCTTTGTTTTTCAATTTTTTTGTATGCAAGCAATGATTTCTATTGATTCTCATATCCTTATTGCTATGCTAGAGTAGATTTGTTGTTCTAGGGTTTGGGGATGAACCCTATGGATCTAATTTCAGATTTGTGATGAATGAATTTCCAAATTGCTAGAATTGCTAGGAGGTTAGGTTGTGATTGATTTATTACGGATAGCTAGGGATTTCCATCGATTTGGGGTTTGCAAGAGATTGGATTCCAATCGATGGGAAGCCCTAGAAATTCGATTTAGATTGACAATTGAATTTCTCTAGACTTGGTTTGCAAGAGATTGGGCCAAAGCTAGGATTTTTAATTGTGATTCTATACCCATATTCGTTTGCAAGAGATTGGACGAATACGAACTATCACAACCTAGATCGTAACTCGAGTTTGCACGAGAGTGGGCTCGAGGAGCGATTGGACGATGATGTCGATCCTCATGCTAGTGGCTTAGGTTAGGGTTTGCAAGAGATTGGGCCCTAACCTAGGTTTGCTATAGACCGGCAATAGCGCGAGAGCGTGAGCTTGGTTCTACATTAAGTTGCGACTAGTTCACCTCAACGCAAGTCCAGTAATATTGAGATTCACTATTTACGATGATGTATGACGATCCGTAGTGGGAATTCCCTAGCCCTAGACGTTTTTATTTGATTTTACATCCGCATACTTTGCCTGACGATTGTGACAGGATCGCCGCAAGGCAAATTCCCTCTTTTATTATATTGTATTTGAACCGATATTTCACCGATTTCTTTATCGTCGACACCGACATCCACCACCATTTCCATTATATCATACCATAGCCATCTCCACCAATAAAACATTCGTAGTCAAACCAACCTAGGATAGATTGGAGCCAACACCACCTCCCTGTGTTCGATACCCGCTCGCCACTACACCGTGCGCTTGCGGTAAAACTACACGGTCGCACTTTTGGGTGTATATCCGAAGCGATCAATGATCTCCGCTGGGATTTCGCCTTTTGGACCCCACACTGCCTCCCCAGCGGTTGTCACTTCGGTCTCCACCGCAGCTGTACTTTTTGAGAGTGTCGTGACGTCTGTTCCCACGTCTGTGTCACTGACCTCTCTTGCCGCCTCGTCGCCACTTTTATATCCCACTTCTGCTGCTGCTACTTCCACCTCACACCAGCCTGCGCCCCAGCCTCGCACTGAGGCTGGGCCCCCACTTGTAAGCACAACACCCTTCCTCCACATGCCTGCTGAGCCCATCCACTACACCACCCGAGCCCGCCAGCCCCGTCCTGCACAGCACAGACACGTGCGTCCCTCTGCACCACCTCCCCCCGACACTGTACTTCAGAGCATTCGTGCTCTCGAGGGGGCGGTGAGTGGCCTCAGAGGTGACCTCAGGACCCTGTCTGCCACCGTCACCGCTATGGCCAGCCGCTTCGACCTACTTCCGGGCATTCACTTTTGCCTCACTCAGATTCTCGAGCGGCTTCCTTGCGTACCAACCCTATCCACACCTACCCAGCAGGTACCCACCCCCACTCCTACACACACCCAGCCTGCTTCCACACCCATACCCACACCCACCCAGCAGACTGTTCCCCAGCCACCACCACCACCACCACCTCCTCCGCCTCAGGACGGAGACGGCGCAGCACCGCCCTCTTAGGTACCCTTGATGCCATTGATCTTTTTTGCCGTCGTGCTGCCTGTCTCTGCTTGGTCCTGATGATTTTTGCCCACCTCACCCTCCCCTCACTGTTTTTGGGTCCACATTTTGATCATATCTATCCTTATCATTTTTAGGAGAGAGGGAGAGACTTTTTGGTGTGACACTCTTATATCTAATTCACTCCTATATCTGCATGCATCATGTCCGCATCATATTTTCATTTTGTTATTTTTATTTCTTTTTCATCATGCATGCATCCTCACCTACCCCTCACATTACAAGTCTCTCGGTGTGCCACACTTCGCACATTGAGGACACTGTGCACTTTGTTGGCATGCAAGACTTGGTCACATTGGACCAACTAGAATGGATAGACTTGCCAAAAGTGGCTTGCTATCTAATGTTTCAAAAGTTGAAATGTCAACTTGCGAACATTGTCTTGTTGGGAAAACTTGTTGCAAGCCATTTGGAACTGGCACAAGGGCCGAAGTTCCATTACAGCTTATCCATTCGGACATTTGCGGTCCAATGAATGTTAAGACAAGACACGGGAAGTCCTATTTCATTGATGACTTCACCCGTTTCGGTCACATTTATTTGATTTCCCACAAACATGAAGCTTTAACTTGCTTCAAAAACTATATGAGTTTAGTGGAAAATCAACTAAATCGCAAGATAAAGGTCTTGCGAACCGATCGGGGTGGAGAATATCAATCAACGAGTTTTAAGGAACTCTGTGATGAAAAAGGCATAGTTCATCAAATAACTATGCCTTATACTCCGCAACAAAACGGTGTTGCGGAAAGAAGAAATAGGACATTGATGGAAATGATCCGATCAATGATGTCTCAGGCAAATTTGCCTATCACCTTCTGGGGTGATGCATTATTGACGGCAGCGTTCATCTTAAACCGTGTACCCTCGAAGTCGGTAAGTTCTACTCCTTATGAGTTGTGGAACAATAGAAATCCAGACTTAAGCATTCTAAAACCTTGGGGTTGTGCCTCTTATGCACATTTATCCTCTCACAAATATGGCAAACTTGGGCCACGTGGGAGGAAGTGTATCTTCATCCGATACGCTGAAAACTCCAAAGGATATGCTTTCGTCGGTCAAGAGGACAATGGGGGTCTTATAGAATTCGAATCGAGGGATGGTGTCTTCTTGGAAAACGAGTTTCCAAGACAGGGTGAGATAAGTCGAGACTTATCCTTGTTTGAGACTTGGGATCAAGAAGGATCGGAACGTTCGAGTGGGAGAATTCTTGGTGAAGAAGAAAATACGTTTCAAACTTCACCAAAGAATGATACGAACGATACCAATCCTATTCCGAGTGGGAGTGATGTTATTCCAAGTGGGAGTGATGTCATTCCAAGTGGGAGTGATCAAACTCAAACAAGACGTAGTAATCGAACGAGGCTAACACCTCTGAGATTTGAGGATGAATTTCCTCAAACATTCATGACATTACTACAAGATGATGACGAACCTGCAAATTTCAAACATGCCGTCACATGCCCTGCTAAAGATAAATGGATAGCGACAATGGAAGAAGAACTTCAATCCATGAAAACAAACCAAGTCTGGGACTTGGTTGATTTACCTAAGGGACGTAGAGCCATTGGGAACAAGTGGGTTCTCAAAATCAAGCATAAGGCTGATGGCTCCATCGAGAAATATAAAGCTCGCCTTGTTGCGAAAGGTTTCACGCAACAGGAAGGAATAGACTACGAAGAGACTTTCTCTCCTGTCGTGTGTTTTACCTCCATTCGCTTAATTCTGGCAATGGTGGCTTGTTTGGACCTCGAGTTACATCAGATGGATGTAAAGACTGCTTTTCTTAACGGAGAACTAGATGAGGAGATCTACATGGAACAACCAAACGGGTTTGTACAAGAAGAAAACAAACATAAGGTTTGTAAACTTCGTAAATCCATATATAGTCTTAAACAATCCTCAAGGCAGTGGTATATGCGCTTTCAAGAAGTCTTTTTGTCGTATGGTTTCTCCATGCTCGACGAAGACAACTGCGTATATATTAAGAGGATTAAAAACAAGTATGTAATTATGTCTCTTTATGTAGATGACATACTTATAGCCGGAAATGATAAGCGTCTTATCTTGGATATCAAAGCTTGGCTTTCATCCGTCTTTGAGATGAAAGACATGGGTGAAGCTGCATATATCCTTGGGGTTAAGATCTCAAGGAATCGTTCCAAGAAACTTCTTTCTCTCTCTCAAGAGACATATATAAAGAAAGTTTTAGAACGGTTTAATATGCAGGACTGCAAGCCAATTGATACTCCAATAAGCAAAGGCGAGGGTCTATGTTTGGAAATGTGTCCCAAAGATCCAAAAGAAAAGAAAGCTATTGAAAAGGTTCCATACTCCAGTGCTGTCGGAAGTCTGATGTATGCTATGATGTGTACCAGACCGGACATTTGCTATGGTGTTGGTATGGTAAGCCGTTACCAATCCAACCCAGGACAGGCACACTGGAAAGCGGTGAAGAGGATATTAAGGTACCTCAAAGGGACTGCGGACTATGCGTTATGCTATCAAGGCAATACCTTGAGACTCGAAGGCTATACCGATGCTGATTGGGCAGGTGATCTCGACGAGCAAAGATCTACCTCAGGCTTTGTTTTCTTGCTCGGGAATGGTGCAATATCCTGGAGCAGCAAGAAACAAACCTGCATCGCTCTATCAACCATGGAAGCCGAATTCGTAGCATTCAGCATGGCGGTCCAAGAAGCTGTTTGGCTTAGGAAATTCTTAGACAGGCTGACGAATGCCACTGACTCAAGCACTGTTCCTATATACAGTGATAGTCAAGCTTCGATTGCCTACGTCAAAGATCCTAAATTTCATTGTAAGACCAAACACATTGACATTCGATTCAAGTTTGCGAAGGACTATGACAAACGGAAGGAAGTAGACATAGGATACATATCCACGCATGAGATGATAGCGGATCCCCTTACTAAGGCGATCCCCAGAGATGTGTTCTACAAACACTTATCATCTATGGGAATGCGTAGGTGCTGAGCTGTATCTTGTAATATTTCCCATGTCTATAGAAGATCAAAGTTTAATAAAAGAAAGAAGTTCTTTTATATATTGCATACAAGTTTCTTACAAATGATTTTATTTACATTTGTGTTTAAGTCTCAGCTATTTTATTGTGTGTATGTCGGACAGATTAAGGTTGGCTCTCTCACATGAGCAACCGCCTTATCTTATCAGATGGATAAGATAGAGATGAGACTAGTTTAAAGTCAAAATCATTAAATGATTTAGAGTCGTGACTTAAACAAGATAGTCGAATGAAAGATCTGCATCATATGGATGCTTACAAAAGATCTGAGATCTATATCACAAGGATATTTGAAAGAGATCTCATAGGATTTTTTAAATCTTATCTGTCTTATGCAGGATGAGAGTCCGGGAATATTTCATGAGTAGTAAGGGGACTCAAAAGATAGGCACTGTGGTGTCTGATCTTTCATCCATACAACATCATTAAGACATACTCTCCCTTGGAATGTTGTGATGTTGTAATACGTGTTCATACCACGTATGCATTTCGACCACTGAGTTAGTAGCAATAGTGTTTGCTATTATGTGAGACTCAAAGGCCATACGGGTCTTAACTCTTACCCTCAAGGACTCCAATTGGTTCCTTTAGATTTGACGAGATGATCGCTATCTTAGCGTGTTGCTAATGGGCTATGATAATTCGGCTCGGCGGGGCATGTTAGAAAAGCGAATCAAGTCAAGATCAGAAGGTTCGCAAGAAGAGGAAGATTGATTTCATATTCGCATTTGGACTTTAATGATTCAAAGCTGGCCAGCCAATTGTAATCCAGATGGGATTCAATTGTTGAATATAAAGTATAAGAAATGTGAAGAAATAATCTAGGGTAAAGCATGCGTTGAACTACTCAACTTTGCACCTTCGAGGTCGTTGTGTATCTCTAACAAGTGCACAACAACAGACTCTACGCGCATGACGGTCGCACGGTCTATTTCTCGGTATGATAGATGAAAGAACTAAGAGAAAGACGTTCTCTTACAATCCCCTCAAGTGTGAGTGGGAGATGTTGGATATGGAAGACGTTTGTACACCCTTGTGGGGGATGTACGAGGGAATACGGACCTCGAACGTCGCGTACACGAAGTCGTGTGCAAAGGGAATCTGTTCCCTTGCGGAGAGGATCTCTGGATGAGTAGGAAAGTCGCATTATATATGCATAAGTGCATGCGACATATGGCTAATAAAGGGGGAATATCTTAAGCTTATGTTGTACCATGCATATGGTACAACTTAAGCTTATAATGTGCCATGTATCATGGTACACCTTAGTTAAATTGTTCCAAAGGAACAATTTACCCTAAAATAACTACCTTGGGGGCTATAAATAAGACCCAAGGGTAAGCCATTTCTTACACTTTTGCATGGCATTTCTTGCACGCATTTCATTCTAGCGAAGCTCTGCCAAAATCCTTCCTCTCCCTCTATCCAAGTTCTTAATCTAAAGTAGAGATTTAGATTATGGATTTAGTAGCCTTACTCTGTTCGTGAGAAGACTCGATCCGTCGTGGCGAATCCGAAGGAAAAGTTCCGAGACTACCGTGCCGCATACGCAAGCGTAAGTCTCAACTTTATTTATCGATCCTAACTGTGTTTTGACAGGATCCTACACACTTTAGCTTGGGGGAGTGAGTTCTCACGCTTTTCGATTTACCACCTTTATTTTTAGTTTTTTCACGCCAGTTTTCGCATTTGCACTCATTTTCATCACTTTTTCATTTTTTTTCTTTTTAACCATGCATCACGTTTTTCTTATTTTCTTTGTGTGCTGCATTGTAATTAGTTTTATTTTCCCTTTTTATCTTTATTTCTTTCATCTCATGCTAGAGATGACTTTTCTGTGATGATGATGACGTGGAGTTAGCTTTCTCTATATGCATGCTATATTTGTCATGTCTTAGCTTTTCTTTCTGATATCATATGCTATGATCTGCCTTGCATTTAGAGATAGTAACCCACACTTTTTCCGTATGAAAATGGATGAAATTCTACTATTAGCTGAGTCTGAATATTCATATGTATGCTATCGTAGAAAATACACCAAGATTCACGCATTGAATGCTTATATCTGGAGTACCGTTTTCTTTTCCTATATCACTTCTATTTGCATGACTCGTACACTTCACTTCAGGATGATTGAATGATGTTAGCTATGATAAATCTGGATTAGTTTGCTTTTTTGCGATCGAAACTGAGTAGATTAGATTACCCTGCTGAAGTTGTCATGCACGTCCCATAGAGTGAACTGAGAGATACATTTATTTCTTTCTCCACATATCTTGAACATTAATTCTCTATTTTAAAATCATTGGTGAATCTCCCCTTAGCGATTCTAGTATTTGGCATTTCCCCCGTTATTAAATTCCATGCTCCAAATTTCCCAAAACCAAAAAAGATAAAGAAAAATTCTTATATATCCTTCTCTCTCTTTTGATTTGGGATCATTGAGTATATATGCTATTAAAAAAAGAGAAAAGAAAGAAAAGAAAAGAAAAAGATTTGAGAAAAAGAAACGAAAAGAGAAAAGAATCTTGATAAACGATCCCATCTCATATACTCTCTCTTTCTCCCTTTTTTTATTTTTATTTTTCTTTTTGTTTTTCTTTTGCATTTGGAGCTTCAAAAGAAATGGGGAATGTAAATACAGTTTTGTATATGCCACCACGCTTATAGATAAGCTTGAGGGAGAGAATCCAATGATGTGTGAGAGAGTGACTACCTGACGGTGCATGACAACCTAGGCTAAGTAATATTCTATACTCGGTGAGATTGTTTTAGCTTCACGAAATCCAGAAATCTACGCCTAGCACTCATTTCATGAAATCCACGCTTTTCTATTCTTTTTATTCTATTGTGTGATATTCTTATACTCCTCATAGAAAGCATTCAATTGAAAAGTGTGTGATCTGCGATATTGTATACCGCTTTAGATGATTCAGACAATGTTAATCTTAGAATTATTCCATTTTTCATGCTATATCAATATTCTTGGGGTTTCTATTTCTATTTGCATTATTATACTATGATATCGAAATAAAAATCTTTGACATGTGTTTTACATTCGATGCATGCTATATGAGTAAGCAAAACCCACGTCCTGAGAAAAATGATCTAGCAGCTTCCCTCTTCGCTTTCTTCTTTCTTCTTTGTTTTTCATTTTCCGTTTTTTTCCATCGTTTTCATTTTCTGTATCCACCGGGTTCGCCTTTTACTTATCTTCCTCGAGGACGAGTAAGAGGTAAGCTTGGGGGATTTTGATCACTCCATATTTTACACCTTTTTCCCGCATGTTTGCATGCCATTTAGATCGCTCAAATCATGTTTTTCATGATTTATCGAAAATATTGCGATACTTTTCACGATTTGTTGTTTTTGTCGTATTTCAGGAGATTTGGAGCGATTTGGAGTGATTCCGAGATACACCCACTCCGGAGTGTCACCGACGACTTCCCCGAGGGGTATTTTGCTATTGGAGAGGAGCGAAAGAAGAAAGAACGTCGTAGGAGCGACGAGGAGGCAAGAACATTCAGATTGGGCATTTTTAGCATCTCACGCGGCCGAGTGAAGGAGTCACTCGGCTGAGCATCGAGACCCCGCTCGGCCGGCCAGATCGGACACGCTATCAGCGTGCACTCGGCCGAGCATCAGAAGCCGACTCGACTGATCACTCCTTATTTTACACCTTTTTACCGCATGTTTGCATGTCATTTAGATCGCCCAAATCATGTTTTTCACGATATATCGACGATATTGTGATGCTTTTCACGATTTGTTGTTTTTGTCGTATTTCAAGTGATTTGGCGCGATTTGGAGTGATCTCGAGATGCGCTTACTCCAGACGGTCACCGACGACCTCCCCGAGGGGTATTTTGCTGTTGGAGAGGAGCGGAAGAAGAACGGACGTCGCAGGAGCGACGAGGAGGCCAAAACAAGCAGTTTGGGCATGTTTTGTGTCCCACTCGGCCGAGTGAAGGAGTCACTCGGCCGACCAGCGAGACACTGCTCGGCCGACCAGATCAGACACGATTCATATGTGCACTCGGCCGAGCGACGGAGACCACATCGGCCGAGTGACGAGACCCCGTCCGCCCGAGTGGCGCCCAGACGAAGCCCTTCAAAAATCGCCATGTTACTGTTTTTTAGCTGCCTGAGCTTCAGAAGACCCACTCGGCCGAGTGGATAATCCCGTCCGCCCGAGTGCCATGAAGCCATCGGCCGAGTGACGACAACTCACTCGGCCGAGCCGCCCCTGAAGTGAAGACCCCTGAAGATCGATACTTACTGGAAAATTACAGGGTTTTCACTCGGCCGAGCGACTTTTGTCACTCGGCCGAGTGCGACGCGCTGCCTGTAGCGAAAATTGCGGAAAACAGGCTGCGCAGGGGTATTTTGGTCACAGTTTTTGGACGATTTTGGGGGCTATTTAACCCCTGTTTTTACCCTAGTTTTGGGAGCCTCTCTCTTAGATTTTTTGCAGCTTTTAGATTAGCTTTTTAGTTTTATTCTTGTGATTGGAGAGGAGACAAAATTGGATTTTTGTTGGAATTATTTGAAGAACTCCATTGGTTTGCTTTTCTCTTCTCTAAAAATTCTATTTTTATTGCATATCTCAATATTGTGATGAATTCTATTGCTTATTTCATTGATTATTTTTGTGATCTTGCTATGAATTGTGAGTAGTCGCCACGTCTTGGGGCGTTGGGATGAACCCTACAAGCCCTATTTCATAATTGTGATGAATTGGTAGGAATTTTGCTAGAATTGCTACTAGGGATTAGATTGGGATCAATTTACTACGGATGGCTAGGAATTCACATCGATTGGGATTTGTAAGAGATTGGATCCCAATTCGATAGGAAACCCTAGAAATCCGAATTGGGTTGGAATCGAATTTCCGTAGTATCGGTTTACAAGAGATTGGACCGATACTAGGGTTTCCGGTTCCAATTCCGCGCCAATACCCGTTTGCAAGAGATTGGACGGGTAGGAACTATTCCAAACTAGGTCGTGGGCCGAGTTTGCAAGAGATTGGGCTTGGTGCGTGATTGAACGATGATGTTGATCCTAATGCTAGCTTCCCTAGGCTAGGGTTTGCAAGAGATTGGACCCGAACCTAGGATAGCTATAGACCGGCAACAGCGCGAGAGCGTGAGCTTGGTTCTACATTCAGTTGCAACTAGTTCATCCAAAATCTTATTCTAGTAACTTTGATACCAACGAACCACTTTTACGGAATACGGTGAGTAGCGGGAATTCCCCATTCCCTAGACGTTCTTTATTTGATTTGATATTTCTGTATTTTGTCTGACGATTGTGACAGGATCGCCAAAGGCAAATTTCTCTCTTCTTAAATAGCCAGGTTGATCGGAACAAGCACGGTCATTCGTCCTCCCTGTGTTCGATAACCCGCTCGCTGCTACACCGTGCACTTGCGGTAAAACTACAACCGTTCTTTTGGGTTACGTCCCGGAGCGATCATCGGCTGAGTGACGAAATCCCGTCCGCCCGAGTGGCACTCAGACGACGCCCATCAAAAAGTCCCGACTTACTGTTTTTCGTCAGTATGAGCATCAGAAGCCCCACTCGGCTGAGTGGTAATTGTCGTCCGCCCGAGTGAACAAAGCCCATCGGCCGAGTGACGACAACTCACTCGGCCGAGTGACCCCCGAAGTGATGACCCCCAAGACCCCAGAGTTACTGGAATCCGTCAGGGTTTCTCACTCGGCCGAGCGACTTTTGTCACTCGGCCGAGTGAGCAGCGCTGCCTGTAGCGGAAATCACGATTTTGGAGCTACGCAGGGGCAGTTTGGTCACGAATTTTTGGGCAGTTTTGGGGGGGTATTTAACCCCAGATTCTAACCTAGTTTAGAGAGCTTTTCTATTGCTTTTGGCAGCCTTTTTAGATTAGATTTTTTAGAGTTTAATTCTTGTGATTGGAGAGGAGAGAAAAGTGTTATTTTGTTGGATTCGTGGAAAGCTACATTGGTTTGTCTCCCTCACTATTAAAAATCCTATTTTTATTGCTATTTTGAATATTGCCATGAATTCTATTGCTATTTCAATTGATTGTTCTTCCATTTGCAATATGATTTGTGAGTAGTTTTAACGTCTTAGGGCGTGGGGATGAACCATACGAGCCCAATTTCCGATTTGTGATGACTTGGTAGAACTATTGCTAGAATTGCTATTAGGGTTAGTTTGGGATTGATATAAGACGGATAGCTAGGTGTTCATATCGATTGGGATTTGCAAGAGATTGGATCCCAATTCGATAGGAAACCCTAGAAATCCGAATTGGGTTGAAATTGAGTTTCCGAAGTATCGGTTTGCAAGAGATTGGACCGATACTAGGATTCTCGGTTGCAATTCTATACCGATACCCGTTTGCAAGAGATTGGACGGGTAGGAACTATCCCAACCTAGGTCGTAGCCCGAGTTTGCACGAGAGTGGGCTCGGGATGCGATTGAACGATGACGTTGATCCTAATGCTAGCTTGCCTAGGCTAGGGTTTGCAAGAGATTGGACCCGAGCCTAGGTTTGCTATAGACCGGCAACAACGCGAGAGCGTGAGCTAGGTTTTACATTCAGTTGCAACTAGTTCATCCGACATTCTACCCTAGCAATTGTGAAACCGATGAATCACAATGACGAGATACGGTGAGTAGCGGGGATTCCCTATTCCCTAGGCGTCTTTATTTGATTTTATATCTCTTTACTTTGTTTGACGATTGTGACAACATCGCCGAAAGGCAATTTCCCACTTTTCTGTCCCTATAGCCAGGTTGTTCGGAGAAGGCACTGTCATACGTCCTCCCTGTGTTCGATACCCGCTCGCCGCTACACCGTGCGCTTGTGGTAAAACTACACGGTCGCTCTTTAGGGTGTACGCCCGGGCGCGATCAGGTATATAATTGTATGGATTAAACATCAAAAGAAGAATTTTTGAAAAAAAAAATTTCAAAAAAATAAAAAAAAGTTTTCGCACGGGTTTTTTCGCACCCGAAGATCACTATATATATATATATATATATATATATATATATATATATATATATATATATATATATATATATATATATATGTTGACTAGGATCCATTCGGATGGATCAAACATGCGGATCCATCCAAGTGGAATTTAAAGCTAGACAATGTAAATAGAAAATCTGACCGTTGGATGTCATCTAACATGTCTAAACTAGCTCCAAACAAAATTTCAACTAATTTGGACATGTTTTGCCCATGCATCAAGTGGTTGCAAAATCGATGTTTTTGAATAGTTATAAAATCGGCTAATTTTGCAACCACTTGATGCATGGGCAAAACATGTCCAAATCATTTGAAATTTTGTTTGGAGGTAGTTTAGACATGTTAGATGACATCCAACGGTCGGATTTTCTATTTACATTGTATAGATTTAAATTCCACTTGGATGGATCCACATGTTTGATCCATCCGAATGGATCCTAGTCAACCTATATATATATATATATATATATATATCATTGGTGTACAATATACCAAAACAATTGCAAGATTTATATAAAGCTAGTCTAAAAACGAAAGCTGAAATAAATCTAGCTATTGTATACTTAGCTATTCTTTGAGCACATAAAGATTTTGAAAACAATAATTTGCTAAACTAGTTGCCAAAGTATCATTGTCAGGAGTATTTTTCACTACATGTTGTAGGTTGCAATAAAATAATTACACTTCTATGCTCTGAAATAAATCACATGAACCTTAGATGCAGGTAAAATGGTTATGTTTTTATGCATTGAAGTATATGTTGGAATTAAATGGTTATGCTTACTATACGTTTGACTTATTTCACTAAGTGAACTTGTCAACAAATTGCAAGTCCAGTAAGGTTTGGTAAGATATATATAGGTCATTGGTGTATAATATGCCAAAACAATTGCAAGATTTATATAAAGCTAGTCTGAAAATGAATGCTGAAATAAATCTACTTATTGTATATGTAGCTATTCTTCGAGCACATAAAGATTTTGAAACAATAATTTGCACGAGTTGCCAAATTATAATTGTCAGTAGTATTTTTCACTACATGTTGTAGATTGCAAAAAAATAATTATACTTCTATGCTCTGAAATAAATCACATGAATTTTTTTCCTTACATTCCATAGTTTGAGATAAAATGGTTATGTTTTTATGCATTGAAGTATATGTTGCAATTAAATGGTTATGCTTGCTATAAGTTTGACTTATTACACTAAGTGAACTTGTCAAACTGAGGATAACTTTACCATCCACGTGATCACTTATGACACATGCTATCAAAAGCATCTCACCCTAATGATAGTCTCGAAATACTATCTTGGGATGTCTGACGTGAGGATCAAGCATTGCAAGCATGTAAACTCATGAACAAAACATGAGGATGCCTAGTACTCTTAGAAAACATGGAAAAAGAAACTCACCACGTTTCAAGGATATTCATCGATATGAAATCCATATTAAAACTAACAGAATAAATACCGAATATTTGTTTATAACGACTCAAGAAAATTAATGACTTGAAGACCATACTTCAACATTTGAATGTACCTTCAAAAAGGTTTATACCATACAAAATTCGAAGAATGGAACACAATTAACAGAGCACATAAATGTGCCCAGACAAGTATACATTTATACTTTGATACGAGTGGTTTAGACACGCAGGATCGGTGATGATGCATTTCATCATATCGTAATCCCATGAATATAATCTAAAAAACATGAAGATTCTTCAGAAGGGTGAATCTCCACTTTTCACATATGGAGTAAAACCAATTGTGAAAATATCTCCATAAAAATGAAATAATTAGACCTTTGAGTTTCTTGAGAGTACTTGAGGGATATTTATAAATTTATCCACTCCCCGTGATGGGCCGATAAAGAACCTTACCGTACTTATCAATGCATCTTCTAAATGGTCATAAGTATGCCTATTATCCAATCACAGTCTAGCTTTTCTAAAGCTATTCGGAAAAAATATCAAAATTGCGGGCACATTCGATAATATTGGATATAAATAATAATTTGTAACTGAAATAAAATTTGAACACCCTGAAGCATGTGTTCACACCCAAAATGGGTATGATGAGTTGATTATTAAAACAACTCCAATGGACTACTCATCTGTTGTTAATAAAATTACATTTGTTGGTGACTACATGGGGATATGCAATCTTACATACTGCTTCATTAATTGGACTCAGAGCCTCTGGGAGTCAGTGTCACTCATCGATGCAACTTGCATACGGAAAACCACCAAAAATCTCTAATTTGAGGATTTTTGGTTGCGCAGTTTACATCTACATAGCACCACCACAGAGAATAAAATTAGGACCTCAACGTCATCTTAGAATCGGGTTTAATTTATCCTAGATAAAAAGATACATTGCACCACCAAACGGGAGAGGCGTTAAAAGCACATTTCGAAGACTGTGCATTGATGTGTCCACATTTCCAGTATTAGTCTCAACTTGGTTGAAGCATGCAGCTCCACTCACCATTTAAAATATCAAAAATAAATAAAAAACTATATCCGAAAATTATGAAATGTGATAATGAGATCATAAAGATGATCCACATTTAAGAAAACTATTAGACAGTTATCAAACATATTCACTGAAAACAAGAAAATTGTCAGACCACACATCCCTGTTGTTAACACTCTAGCTAGGATTGACATCTCCGAGAATGTATGCAATCCACCAGCAGCAAAAGTGTTTGTTCCTCAACTGAAAAAAGGCAGATCACTAGGCTCCAAGGATAAAATTTCCAGAAAGAGGAAAACTCTTAGAGGCCTTGAGACAATACTACCACATGACAATGAGCTTATGTATATACCCTCACCCTTTTCGGACCCCAAAGAAGAGGAGAATCCGGAAGAAGCTGAAATATCATTAAATTTTGTACGTGCTAGGGAGGTGTTGGACAGAAAGAACATAATTGTCGACAATATATGCACGTATCATTTTTCCACTTACATCGCAAAAGTAATGGTAATTATGTAAATATCAATCCGCACTCCGTTGCTAAAATGAAAACGTAGAGATTGGCCAATGTGGAATGAGGCAATAAAAGTTGAGCTGGACTCGCTTATGAAACGTGAAATGTTCGGACCTGAAGTCCAGACACCAAAATGTGTCAACCCTGTGAGAATAATGAGTATTGTATAAATTTGAACAAAGCATAAAAATCGTATGCTATAAGGTAAAGCCAATAACTCAAGGTTTTTTTGCTAAAACTGGGGAATAAGCAATTACGATGAGCTTGACTCACTTATATAAATGATGCATTAGACTCCCTAGTTATAAGTTGCAAATACAATGCGATTTGGCAAAAGAAATTTTGGATCTACTGCTATTGGATATTGTGACAGCATACCTCTATGGATATCTTGAAAAAGATAAATTCCTCATTTAATTAAAAGCCTGAATAGACTTTGGGACACCTGTTCTATTGAAGAGATAATAAAATATTTTACAACCAAGTGAATCTCTTGACAAAGAAAGGATTCCTACTAAAGGTTGTCTTTGCATATTTATAATAGCAAAAAGGACATGACTTGAGATTATAGTTGTAAATAACTTTAATTCATCAGATCTTCTGAAGAGAAAACCGAAATATCTATTCACGCCTGGTTATCAAATATGATATGAAAGACCTAGGAAAATAAAGATATGCCATGGCTCACAGATTTATTATCTAAAAGATGAAATCATGTTACATTAGACTTCATACACCCAAAGTGTGTTGAAGAATTCACACCAGGACCATTGTCTTCCATTAAGTACACTTATGGTAGTATGTTCACTAGATGTACAAAAAGACCCCCTTCCATTAGCTGGAAGAGGGGGATGATATTCTAGGTCATGAAGTCCCTTATATAAGTGCAATTGGAGCACTTATTTATCTGGCTAAATGTATGTGTCCCGATATAGCATTTGCAGTAAATTTACTAGCCAGACATAGTGATATGCCTACAAAGTGCTACTGGATCGAAGCTATGCATCTTTTGCGCTACCTCCAGGGGTCTATAAATTTGGGCTTAAATTATAAGAAAGAATTATCTTCTACGCTTGCTGGCTATGCAGATGCAGGTTACATGTCCGACCCTTATAATGAGAAGTCGCAAATTGTGTACATGTTTACCTATGGTGGGACGACCATCTCCTGGAGATCTGCAAAGCAAACTATGAAGGCAACATCATCCTATCATTCCGAGATCTTCCTGAAGCAAGTCAAGAGTGTGTATGGTTGCACCTAGTGATACATCACATCTCGGTGATGATTGGATTAAAGACTGGGGGATTTAGAGCTGACCACATAGTCTGAAGACCACGTCGCAAGCTTACCCCAACTTTGAGGAGATCACATTCGATGCGACTAGACAAAGCAAACTTCTCCAGAGCTCTTTTGGATCCAACGTACAGCTGCCAAAGAATGGTGATATCTGTAATGTGTACATTTTTTTGGAATGTTGTAAATAGGACCGATGTAAAATTCCTAAGAGATCTGCAAGCCTAAGAGCTTGTACATATTAGGTGGAGTTAAAAGTGAATTGTACTCTTTTTCTTTAGCTATGGTTTTTCCCACTGAGTTTTCCATAGCCCAAGATTTTAACGAGGCAAATCTCATTAACTTTGTTTCACGAAGTATCCACCCCTTATGATACTCACACAATACTTAGAATCTCGAAGTATTCATGAGTATGAGTTCACACTTAAGGCTGGATAATGGAGAGTGTTATGAATGGTGTTATATATGCCCATTATAGGCCCATGTAGGGCACATCCTATCATATAGCATATTAGAAATTTGTATCATACATAAACACCGTATCCTATCATTGTATGAATGCTTCCCTATTTCTCTATAAATAAATGCCCGGGGATCTCCCTCAGAAATTACTCCACAATAGAAACAAAACAAAACCATAAATCACAAAATCAAAAATCAAAAATATATGTCTCTCTGTAGAGAAATATGGAGGTAGTCATATAAAATAGTATACTTATATAACATATGATCTCATTATGCTCATACAAACAATGTGATATTTAAATCATTGTTGAACAAAATATATATGGAAGAGAAATTGATGCCAAAGCTTCTACATTAATATATGCCATCGCATACCATGTAACCCCCCAACACACACACACGGATACAGTTAATGGTGAATGGGCCTGTTGGGATATATATGCACTTATGTTAATTATGGTAATTGATATATCTCATTCGAAATGATAGTAAGCTACTTGGTACATTTTTATCTATGTAATTGTTTAATACAATTAAGAGTGTATGGATGCTATGTTCTGATTGCATGGATAAAGTCCTTATACTTGAGTGAGTACATAGGGATCATGATGAGATCAATATACTGATACCCAATGGATCTTTTTGAGTCATTGGGCCGGCATTCGAGACAACTCGGTTGACAGATGACTAAGGCCCACTAAGCCCACCAAAGAATCCCGATGCGACTCAGTCAAAGTCCAAATGGCTTGTCGACCGTTGGGTCTGCCTCACTCAAACGTGGGATTAAAGGCATGCTCAAAATCTCGAGGACGTGCGCAACATTTATTCCTATTAATGGGGAAAGATCGTGGCCCCATTATAGGTGGCTGTTATCACCCCCAACGTCTCCAAAGGGACCCTGAACGTCTATAAATAGAGGAAGGGGTCCCATTTCCAAGGTACGAGGTCTAAGACATAGAACTCTACTTTCTCAACTTATACTTTTTATACATTCAAGCTTGCACCGCCAGTCTTGAGACGAACATCCTGTGTCGATCTCAGCGCACCAAGCTCACTCTCTCCTTTAAGTTCCATACTAACTTAAGCATCGGAGGAGATTTAGGTTGGAACCCAGATCCGACCGCCCGTAACGAGTCCCAGTGGTGCTGATCGATGGTAATCATCCAACATCGAAGGTTGACGTCAAGCTTTCAAGCCGCGAACGATCGACGAAACTACCGCTCGAAGGTCGATCGAATGTTGCATCATCTCTAACTACCATCACTCGACCTTGGTTTTTCTAACCAAGGGTGCCACTCCAACTGCTGACAAGGCTCTGACTCAACATTTCGAGTCTGCATTAGCTTGACAACTGTTTCAGTCAATTTTGTCCTTAACAGTTTGGCACCGTCTGTGGGAAACGTTAACCTGCTTAACATCCCAAAGCACTCAAAAAGCTATGATAACTGGACCCAGCAATGATGGACCAGTCGAAGGTCCGAAGGAGAAGGCAAGAGCAAACAACGTCCTGGAAGAGGACGTCGCGGACTCCACAACGCCAACATCATGACCAGCAGAGGCCTCAAAGGAGCCTGTGGTAACTCGAAAGGAGTTCACCAAGTTCACCGAGCAAGTCGATAGGAGCCTAGGCGCATTGGCGACTTGGATATGCCAAAATATGGGGAGCCCATCCCCAGTAAATGATCCGTTGCTGCCTCCAAACCTAAATCTCAAGTTTCTTGATAATTGCAATCTATTTTTCTAAAAACATTTGCAACTCCATACACCTCTTCAAATATAATAAACTAAACTACTTTTTTCCATCAAGCAAAAAGGCTAATAAGATCTTTGCCTTAATGCTCCAAATCCAATTAGCATCGACGAGAGTACTAAACTAAAATCACTAGTAATCCCTGCAACTACAGCTCACATCCTAAAACATATGATACATGTTAACATCCCACATCACAATCTCTCTCCACCATCCTGCGCACATGGCTGAAGGACGTATGACAACAGTCACGTATCCTCAAATTTTTCAGCACCCTCAAAATGTCAAAAACTCTACTCTAGCGATCTCCTTCTCTAAAGTTAAACACCATGAAACATACTCCGTCAAGATGTCGAAAACTTTGCTCCAGTGATGTCCTTCTTTAAAGTCAAACACCCTGAATGAGGCATCCGATAAGTCCGGTAAGTAATCTTATAATTGAGTGACAATGCCGCCCATGTAATCCTTGTCATCTTCTTACAATAAGTCTGTGTAGAAGAAACAATCAAACACTGCAGAAAAATCCACAATCAAAAGAACCAGATAAGCAACAACAATGAATTTCATGGAAATAAAATAGAGATTTCAACTTCAATTCAAAATACGACAGAAGATCAATCATTAATTGTGCTAATATTCATTCCTTCTCTTCATCGAGATGAAGTTGGAGCATGGCCTCTTCACCAGAATGAAGTTGGAAAGTAAGCTCTTCAAAATAGATGTAGATTAAATTGCTACCAGTTTTCACCGTTGCCATTGAGAACTCCAAACCATACATCAACAGCACAAATGCGAATACGAAGAAAAAAGAAACAGAATTGTAAACAAAAGGAGAAAAAGGAGTGGAAAATTTTTTAGATAGAGATTTATTTGAGACAGAAAGAAAAAGCTTAGCTAGCTCGATTAGATGTAATTTAAGAATCCTACAAAATATAAGAACGAACGGAAAGCATAATAATAGGGTGTGATAAAACTATGAGCACGGGAAGAGGAAGCTCATAATGTGGCATGCATTTATTGTCCATCGTACTTGTGAAATAAATTAACAAAGAGACCATTCAGAAAAAAATTTGGTCATACATGTGCAGTTTCATTTTTTTGAGATGGATTTCTCTACGAAGTTTACATAATTACCTACGGCTTCCAATTTACATCTGGCTTCCAATTTACATCTGGATATTCTGTTGTTAATAGACAAAAACAATCATATTACATAACTTTTGCTTATAATTTTGAAGTACCAGTCCAAATGATATCACATTTTCTGACAGGAAACCTAAAGCTATCATAATCTCAAAATGCCTTCAAAACTCAACTTTTACCAAAAAAAATTTAGCAAGAAACCAAAAAACTCACCGCAAATCAAATGAAGACTTACTAAAATTCAAGGATCTCTCCTCTTAGCTCAAAACATAACTTTTAGCACAAAAAATTAGATATGAAGACTTTTACCATATGACTGAATTTAGCTCAAAACATAACAATAGCAAATTTCATGCATGCATGACAAGATGATAATAAGTTTTCTCATCAAATAGTTGAAAATTAAAGTAGAGAGGAACAAAAACGCGACAAAATCATTTCATAATCAAGTAGCTAGGTACTGAGATTGATAAAACCATATGCATACGCTTTCAGAATAAAGACTCGCAAGAATCCTACACAATTTTTTACATCATATTAGTTAATTTGAAAATGAAATGGTTTTTAAATTTTCATGAAAGGTAAAATGGCCTTACCATGGTTCCGTTGGATGTAGATCTACCGTCGTTCTAACCTTTGTTCAAGTTTCCCTATATTCGTTGAGCACAAAAAGCAAATTAACCAATACAGAATTAATAGAAATTATTATTCAATATATAAAAACAGACCAATTAATGACAAACACATTGATTTCTAATCTGCAACGCTTCCAAATCTTTTCATTTCTCTTCACTAATCTAATAAAAACACCTCCAAATCTTAATCTAACTTCAAACAGCCAATTCTTTCCTTTAACTAATCAAAGAAACACATGTCAATAATCTAAAATATTGAAAATGGCTGTAATTGATTCAATAAGTAGTAGAACATTACATTCTACATACTGGTATTGAGTGAAGAACATTCTCGTTGAATCAGCCTTTAGAAAAAACTGATTATTTTAAACCAAGGTCTGTTCATGCGCTTGAAATATGAACACAGATTAGTACTTCTGGAATATTACAGTTAAATTATACTGCATACCCAAAAAACTAAAGAATGCCTATTGTATCTCCATGCATGTAGTGAACTATACAATCAATTTTTTATTATTGAGTGAGAATGAAATAACTCTGGGTGAATGTTGGAATGAAATATACAATCAATCTCACCGGCATTACCTTAAAAGTGATGTTCTTGGCTATGAAATAGGGCGAATTGACAGCAAAATTATTTGAACCATAGTTCCCAAGGGATTGCCCTCTCGGTGCAGGAGTGTCTGATGTGTCTTCCAATTGAACCATGGTATTATCAGCCCCTGCCCTTGTGTTGTTATGAAAGCTCTCATCTGTGAAATGCTCACCTTCTCCCTGCAAGAAATCCAACAATATCAACATCTCATTAGCTGAACTATAGGTCCAAATGAAGGTATGACCAATCTTAACCATTTCATGAATGGCCTCAATTAAATAACTGATCCAAATTACACCAACTCAAATAAAATAACATCAAAGCCTAATTTTGCAAATACCAAATAGGTTAAATTCATAGATTTCCAAACAAAACCATGACAACTCTAATGCAGCACAAAATTGTAGCAAATGACAGCCAATTTCAATCAAAACAGAAAATCAAAAAGCATACCAGCTCTTTTCCCAGCTCAAGAGTGGCATCACTGAATAATGTGGCATGCATCTATTGTTGGATACGACACTGCAAGAGGTTCAGTAACAATACACTAATGTCTGAAAATTTAAATGCATATTGAATATCCTAACATATGAAAATATGCCTAAACTTACACTCGATATCATGAATATCCCATGCAATAAGTTCCTGTGTAGGTGGTTGCTGCGAGAAATTCCAAATCAAATAGATACAACCGATGTGTCATTTGATTTCGAACGCGATTTCAACAAAAATAAATTTGAAAAAAAATATAAAACATGAAAGCACAACCCACGATTAGAGGTGGAAACATTTTCTCAGCTACATAACGACGGATAGAAAAGCCTCCGGTTAGAGTCTTGTAGAAATAGTTGGTTGGCTACTTGCTCACTATACCCATCTCAATGGGAACATAAGTGTCCTGTTCTTGATGCAAAACAACATCAATTGAGTTCCAGTCACCGTAAAATTCAAATAATCTCCAAACAATCATCTCTCTACCATACTGGTTTTAAAGGCTGCAAGATCAGCATTATCTATTATTCACACAATTAGACCAAAAAATATGTTTAAAAATATAGCCAAACCTTACAAGCATTTTGACAGAAAAAATGAGTTCTGGCGCTTGAATTACTTCTCTAAATCTCCCTCCCAACTGGCACCTTGCCACTCACCTTTTTCCAATTTTTTTCTCCAAACCAAAATCCATAAGAAATAACAAGGAAAAAATATCAATTACCCGTCAAAAGAGCCATAAATCCTAATCTGATTTTTAGTGAAAATCCATGTTCATACCTATTAATGAAAAATATCCTTTCTCTGTGCAACTCAAACCCTTTCTCTATGCAAATGCTACTTATTGATTTGCAATTACAACTGACATGGAACAGAAAAAAGAATGTAGCGAGAACTCATACTTAAACATTTCCAGTTGCCTCCAACAAAATCTGCAAGCACAAAAAGGACACAACAGCAGAAAAATAAACACATGAAAACTCAAACAAGGAGATGCGCATCAAAAGGGAAAACATACTCGAAGTATCTATTGTCTTTCACATGTGTAAACATTGATATTTGTATATTCACTCATAACTTGATTCTATAGAAAAGAATTTCTCTGCAAATAAACATTAAGCATAAACTTAGCAAACTGACAACCGCTACTCTGCAACTGCAACGTAACTAATGTTTTGATCCAATTGTCTTGCATTGGTGACAATTGCATTATCAATTTCCTAACATCTTTGTTTGTTCTTTGACTGACTACATCAAATATTAACCTAAAACTTTCTGTAATGGAGTTCCCTTTTCAGATAAAATTTATGTTGTCAATAGTTTGGCACACATTCCTTTTCATACAAGAACCAAGCTTTGGTGACAATAAGCTAGTTTGATTTAGCAACATCTACTTCATACCAAAATTTGTACTTTGTCACCATATACTAGGTTCCAAAAACTCAATTTAGTGCATTTGTCAATTATTTCCAATTTTGTCAACATAACTTGATCCAACAACAACTAAACTGTGGTTGATAACTGACCTCGAAACAAAATTTACCCACTACCCAAAATTACTCTCTTAGTACAGAATTCTCCTCAAATCAAGCCAATACTCCCAAAAATACCATCATACTCAAATTTAAAAAAAAACAGCTAACCTTAGAAGCTAACCTTCGATGAAGATGAGCTGATGCTGCTGCTAAAGGTCTGATCTTCTAAATCATTCATGTTCAAGCAAGTAGCGATTCTGGGTTTTGGAAGATGACTGCAAATCCATAAACTGCGATGAAAAAGAGGTGCAACATGCTCAAAAAATGAAAAAAATGACCATAAGTTCAAAAAAGAAAGAAAGTACCTTGATCTATAGACGAAAGTGAAAGTGATATGCTTACTTGAAGGCGAGCTGTGTCATTTGGCATATAAGTCTCCACCTGCATAAAACCCCTCCATTTTAAGCTTATTTTGAGAAAGCAAACCCATTCTGGGTGTAATGTGCAAAACAAAACAAAAATGGTTACCTCAATAATTTGTAGAATTATTTTTCCCTACGGTGGAGTGTTTTGAATTACCTACCATACAAATACAACACTCTATTTTTGCTGGATTTGAAGTATATTTAGATAGGACTCGTCTAAAATTGGAATGAATTAGTAAAAAATCACAACCCTTGTAAAGATCTGAAGAGAAAAAAGGATAGACCTTTTTTGGTTGGAGAGTGGGGAGTCCATTCCATCAACAACGAAGTTGGATCGGTCATTAGGCCTCTATGATCTGCTTCACGGTGAGCGAAAGCACGCCATGGCCCCACGGCCATTGCGTGTTGCGCTTACCGTAAAGCAGATCAGGGCAACCGAGATGCTAGAGTTATAACTCAAATGAGATCGAAGAAACCCTAACCCAAAGTTTTTCTCAGTGGATGATGCTTGAGCGGCAGCAACGACAATGAAGAAGACAAACCCTCGGCGGTCAGTTAGATGATCGGGTACCAAATATCATTTCAAACAAAAAATTTATAATTACAATAATAGAATAAAAATTGTAAATTTATCCCAACATTTAACCAAAATAGGGTTAAAAATCAATACCCAATCAAAGAGTAGATTTTGGCATCATGGTCTCAGTCTGCGACATTGCCATATTTAACTCCCCAACACTTGAAGCAAGAGATTGAGCTGGGTTCAAGAGCACTCTGTCCTGTAGTAAAAACATGGTAAAAATTGAATTAACTTAATAAATAGAAGTGATCTAAAAGCAAAAGAGTGCGAGAGTACCGATTTGGGTTGGTGACGGACGCATGATATAAATTAACACTCCAGTTGGGAGATTATCAGTGAAGGTTTGGCCCCTAGTGATGAGAGAGTGCCCAGCTGCGAGAAATATAGCATGAACAGCAAACGACATCTTGACATTTGGGTTTGGATTCATTTATATGTAAGGATATTCCTGTGATACCCTTATATATGAGAACTAGTCATAACCTGTGCCCGCGGTCACGGTTCATTTAAGATTTTTCCTGCGAAATCTTTGTTCCCCGAAAAATTATTTACTCAGCAAAAATTTAACAGAACAATAAATTAGCGTAAAAATATTTAGCGGCACGGGCACCTTTGACGCGGGCGTTTTCGGCGCGAGCTAAATTTTTTTTGTTTATTTTAATGGATCATGCTTCTCCACAATCTTTCCTAAGATACTTTTAATTTCAAAGTTTAGGGTCCCAAGGCACTTTTCCTTCCAAATTTAATCTCCACAATCTTTTCCAAGGCACTTCTAATTTCAAAGTTTAGGTTCACAAGGCACTTTTCCCTCCAAATTTAATCTCCACAATCTTTTCCAAGGCACTTCTAATTTCAAAGTTTAGGTTCACAAGGCACTCCCCTCCAAATTTAATCTCCACAATTTTTCTCAAGACACTTCTAATTTCAAAGTTTTGGTTCCCAAGACACTTGTCCCACCAAAATTTAAATGTTTCACTAAAATTTTCACAAAATCCAATCTCAACCATTGATTTACCAATATCAAATCTCAGCCACTCTTTATATTATCCTAGTCAGCCCTAGAATTCAAAAAAACGTTGTCAAATGTATAATAGATATCATTATGCCCATTAGCTTCTTCAATGCAACATCACCCAAGACCATCTTATCCCCTAAGAATCTTTATTTGCTTCTATAAAATTGTACATCCAAGTAAACATATCATATCAGAGTCATTACCATCCAATGTACATGACAATCAGAATGTAATAACATCACTGCCTCATTAACATTTTGTTTTTGTATGCACCAATGCTAATTTATAGTAATAATATTGCTGATTCATATGAGAAAAATCTTCTTGCACAAATTGCATAAAGAAGTTCATATGGTAACAATCGAAATATAAATATAAGACTTGTACGACACAGCAAGAAAAAAAGGCATGTGATGCACAAAGGCTAATGTGCAATAATAATAATGCTAATTTATGATAGATGAGATTACCGGACAAAATTGCAGAAAGAAATTCTTATGGTTACAATTGAAATGTAAATATAACATTTGGACAACAAAGCAAAGAATGGCAAGCGTCAAAGTGTTAATAAAATAATTTCAGCCTCTTTTCATCGTTATCTATTGTTATCATATCCTTCCTGGTAGTTGTACAGCTATAATGGACCACCTGCAATTTTTTTAATTGAATTCAAGAAATCAAAACACAAATAGGGTTTTGCGTTTATCAGTAGACAACTCAAGAATAGTCATGATGACATAACAGACTAGTTGTTTGCTTCTTTCTATGCTGGTTTGTAACTGGTAAAGATTTAAAATGTGGAAACCATGCAAAGGCTAGGCAATACAATTTGGATTGATTCTTTCTTTTTCTTGAATCTACATGCAGTGCGTTTGCTAAAAAATGCACAAAAGGATATGTGATTCCCCGATTTGGTATTTGAATTAAAAAATTTCACCAAAAAGGCAACCTAGGCTAACTTCCGGCAACCAAGATCGTAGCCTCTTTCTTATAAATGGAAGGGAATAAAATTTGAATTATTACATACACACCTGCTTCCAATGGCAGCAAATAGGCTGCAGATAATCATGTCATCATCATCAGAGAACTCACCAAATTTACCTTCAAATATTAATAAAATTTTCCTTCTTAAGAAATAAATAAGAAACATCATTGAGACAAAGGTATTAATAAAATTTTCCTTCTTTCTACAATGGAGATAGTCGTATTCAGGGATTTTCTGATGGGGGTTTTCCCCAAATCATATTTTCCACCAAAATATTACTTAAGAGAACTCTTTTTACATCGACTTATAATATCACACAAACTAAACTATAAACTAAAAGAAGAAACCCTTAACTATGTAAAAATATACACAAAAATACATTTTAGAATGAACAACCATGCATTCCAATGCAGAAACACCATCTCTCACACATGCATTTAAAACCAGCAAAATTTACATATGAAGCTAGGGCCGTGTGTCCTGAAAATAAAAAATAAAATCATAGATTAGAATAGAAAAATTAGAAATGAAGATATATCAAATTACTTTGTACAACTCACTTTTATTACCTTCCTCATGTATAAGCGGAAAACATTTTCCTCACCACATTACAAAAAGAATGACGCGTCAATCGCAATCCAAAGTGGATCATTAATGGGATGAGTAATAACCTAGATACTTTAAGAAAATAAATTTCTTATAAAAATTACTATATATTTGATAATATGAAAAAATTTAAAGTTATACATTTATTTACCTTTTTCCGTTGGAGTGGTGGATGTCGTGCTTTGCTGAACCAAGCAAGCTCGGCAAGAACCATCTTCCAATTCTATAACAAAAATGGTATTTGGATGGTCAATGAAAAGGATATTTTGAAAACAAAATCTAAGATTTTTATATTACCTCGGAAAAGCAGTTTGCTGTGTCATCAATATTACTCGTCGACGTTGCTTGTAATGTTCTTTTAGCAATTTACTGAAAATAATAATAATAATAAATAGGACCTAAATTTTAATGGCAAAATGGTAACGTTTGTAACAGTATGCATACCTTATCAAAGAAAAATCCGATATAACCATGTAGCTTGATATTTATGTGATTGTTTTTAAGTAACAGAACCTATGAGAAGAAAAACGTTTAAGCAAACTGTTAGGATTTATTCATGTCTGTATTCATGATTGCGTTGTCATAAGTGGCACTATGATAATTGTTGGTTGCTCGTTACTATCTTGAAGAAGAAAGACAGGTTCTCTTGTTGGTGTTGGAAGATTTGTTGAACTTGATGTTGTATCGGAGCAACAGTATTCTGAAGGGGAGAATCGACTCAGCCTAGTATGTTGAAAGAATTGTTGAACATTATGTTGTCCCATAATGTTCAACATGCTGTGTCTATATGAGGCATTGGTTGCTCGCGATATACTTGGATCTGGGTTTGGGTATCTCGTGATCTTAACTGTAACGTCCCGATTCCCGGGCCCGTTACTTTTTGGTATTTGCGCAGGTCCTGCAGTTAACCAGTGAAAAAAAAATAGCCACGATGCAGAGATGTACAAAATACCCAAATAGTGTCCAATTATTACATCCATATTGTACATAAATGGTCCAACAATCGTACATGAAGGAGAGTAAATATAACTGGAAACATCTCTGAAACTGCAGATTCATGGTCAAATTCTGGCGCTATTAACTCTAGAGCATCTGCTTCCATGTGTACGTCGTCTGCGGTGCCACAGAGATGGAATCGTAGGTAAGTCACAACAATTCTAGCAATAGAAACAAAGTAGTGCAAAAGTATGGAACAGACTATAGTAAACAAAAGATGGTCAGATAGGTACAAAAGTAAAGTATGAGCTGACAGGTATGTAAGAGTGATAAGTAAAGTACTGGTAACTATTCAGATGTGGTAAGTAATGCATAAAGTAAAGATGACTGTACAAGTGCAAAAGTAACGACTGTGGCGTGACATATGGTAGTAACAATATTTTGACTAATGGCAATAGTAAGACAACCATGTTAACAATGTTTTGACAAATGGGTTGACAATAGATTGATCTAGTAATTCTTAAGGAAAGATGAGCGTCGTTTGGCTATCTAATAGTGTAGGCGGGCATAATACTAAGAAGTCTAACTTAACTTCCAAATCAGCCAGTCAGTCAGGGCTTGAAGGCACAGGTCACTTCAAAGACCGCAGGAACAAGTCCCTTGGTTGACCAACCCCCTTCCCATTCCTTTCTGGACACTGATTCAATCGTAATTTCAGACCGCTTATTATTAAACCGTTCTATCACGTTCGAGTAGTCTTGACTTAGTTAGTAGAACAATATAGTGGCACAATGAACAAACAAGCTAGTGCATCAATCTTAAATGCCGCAAGGGCCCAATAGTGTGCTCCGTAAATGTCTGAGGGCCCAATAGTGTTTTCCGTAATGTGCTCCGTAAATGCCTGAGGGCCCAATAGTGTGGGCTGACTATACAAACAACCATGAGTACAATACAGCAATCAAACTAGTGCATCAGCCTTGGCTCGAGTGTACGATATGCAACTAGAAGTGCACCCATCCCACGGAGCAACTCGTGGAATATCTACCTACCATTCCTGCAGTGTGATGGTACAGCTTAACTAATAAGGGTGGACCCGGTCACTCCCGCACACTTCATAGCTCAAGACTACCCCGTATCCCGTGTATTATCATAGTCCAATGTTCATATCAGTGTTCGTATCAATATGGCCTCATGGGCCCTGTATCAATCAGCTAGTGCAACAGTCTTAGCTCGAGTGTACGATATGCAACTAGAAGTGCACCCATCCCACGGAGCAACTCGTGGAATATCTACCTACCATCCCCTGCAGGGTAATGGTACAGCTTACCAAATACGGGTGGACCCAGTCACTCCCGCACACCTCGTAGTTCAAGACTACCCCATAACCCGTGTTGTATCACATTTTCATATCCATGTCTGTATCCATGTCCATATGGCCTTATAGGCTCATCACATCATCAGCATTCAATTTCAATATGACGTTCCACAATATACATTTCAATCATTACTTTTTCGATATGGTACGTCAATCCGTTGTTTCAAGGCAAGGACACTATTTATGGTTATCATAGACCGACTTACATACCAATAGATTTATGCACAATAGCCTCATTCCGAAGATATTCAAAGGCATTAACAATATTCCAAAGAGTCTGGCTTGTTGAAAAGTCAAGGCAGAAGCCTCAACAGAGAATGTCTGTCCTGAGCAATGCTTTGAAGTCCAACAACTATGATATCCAATTCCATAAAAGTGTACTATCTCAGTTTAGTCCGAGCAATACTTTGAAGTCCAACAACTATGATTTTTTTAATTCCATAAAAGTGCACTATATCAATTCAGTCCTGAGCAATGCTTTGAAGTCCAACAACTATGATATTTAATTTCATAAAAGTGCACTATCCCAGTTCAGTCCGTTGCTCATTCCACTATTGATCAGTTCTCTAGTTAATTAGGTCTCTAATCATTGGTTCAAGTCAAAAGCTTTTCTGAGACTAGATGTCATGTCCTAAGTTCCTACAAGTACACTATCCAGATTTCTAATGATAGAATTAGAGTGACTTACACTGTTTGAGATCGTCGTGGTAAGACGAGGTTGGAGCAATAGCTTTTAAAGATGTTGTGTAAGAAAATGGGTACATGCAAATACAAGAAAACATTAGTTACGAGTTACCCAATTTTCTACCTATTTAATCTTATCGTTTCGATTTTATAATCTATTGAAACGTTGTCAAAAAGTGTTCTAAATTTTTCTATAGCCTAGATATAAGGAAAATAATTTTATCGTAGGAGGAAATATTTTTCTGAAGTTTATACTAATTTTTATAATTTTTAAAAGATTAAAATCAATTTAAAAACTAATTTTTAATTAAGTACGTAATTATTCAATAATTTCTTCTGGATGCAATCTGTATCGGAAGGTCGCAAATAAGCTGTCAAAATGACCGTCTCGAAGAGTACTTTAACATATATATTTATTGCATATTAGTTTACGTGAAAATATCAAGTTACAGATTTTTGAATGAAAATAACATATTTATCTTTTAGGCTTAAAAATTAATTCTGGAAAATCTAGGCGTCCGATTGAGATGAAACTAGTGCCATTGGGTCCAGAATGTCATTTCTGATTTTCTGGAGCTAGTCTCATATTTTTCTGGCCCCTATATTAATTATAATCAATTTAAAACCATTAACTCCATTTAGTAATTATTTATAAATCCGAAAATACGAATTCGTATTTAACGAAATACGTTTTCGTATTTCCGCTTCCCCCCGTTCGAACGTGTATGGGAGCGGGGCGAGGGGCTTCGGGGCGACGTCGGAGGCGGACGTCGGAGCTCGGGGGTGTCGGGGAGATCGCCTGAGCGGCATCGTCACGGGGTGTGGGCTTCGGAGAGCGGCTGCTGCGGCGGTGGGCTCTGCACGACGTCGGAGATGGGAGAGGCGACAGCAAGGGCTTCGTGGGAGGAAAGTCGGAGGTCAGGAGCTTCTGCGGAGGCGACGGCGAGAGCATCGGTGAGGCGGGGTGCTCGTCACCGGAGACAGGGAGCTCGGGGAGCAGCGACGAGGTGGAGCAGCGGTCTTGCGGTGGTGCACTCGCGCTGTCGGAGCGAAGGCGAACGAACAGGGAAGCGGGCTTCGTGGACGGAGCGACGGCGAGGGCTGGGGCTTCGCGACTTCGTCGGAGGCGGCGGAGCGGGGTGAGATGGCGGTTGGCGACAGTGGAGGGGAGAGCGGGGGTCTACGCCTGAGATGGTGGCAGCGGAAGACAGAAGCAGCGGCGGGTTCCTTCGAGCAGCTGCTCGACGGCGGGAGGTGTCGGATGCGGAAGACGACGTCATCGGAGAGAGCTCGCCGGAGTGGGGTTGGAGAGATGGACGGAAGAGCATGGGTAAGGGAGGGAACGAGAGTTAGAGGGAAGAGAGAGAACTGAGAGAGTGGGGTTACATGCGTGAGTGCATGGCTGAGGTAAGAAGGGGATAGGTTAGCCTGGGGTTAGGGAGAGAGGTTTAGGGGTATTTATAGGTTAAGATTAGCAATTTAGTCAAGGGTAATTAATTCATTAGGTGAGTAATAAATGATGTTTGGTAGAACTTTATACTAAGTTAGGAAATGTCTAAACGTGTCTCTTCCCACGTTTTAGACATGATTAGGGTAATTGAATAGTCAATTAGGTTAAGGTAATTAGTAATTAGCTAGGGTAATTTGTGACGGTAGCGGTATAAATTGTAACGAAATTACGATTTTGCCCCTAAAGTCAAATGTGTCCGAAAAATTACGAAAACATACCCACGGGATCGTATCGTCGCGAAGATCGTGAATACGAAGTCCGTTACAGGGTTTGAGCTACGGAAATACTAGTTTTTGGCCAAAACGTTTAGGAAGCGGGTTCGCGGGTTCTCTATTGATTTGACTTCAGAAAATTACGAAATTAATGTGGGAAGCCCTAAATGATCATTGAATGTTACTGTAAAAGTTTGAAATCGTTTTGCTGATGTTTGTATAGAAAATAAATTCATTAAGTCAAAACAGTAAAAACTGAAAATGAATTTTATCTGAAATGTTTTGAGTATTTGATGAAATCCGATCTTACTAAAATACTCCATAACTAGTCTGGTACTTCAAAATATTTTTATAAGAAATTTTTGAAATCAGTAAAACTCCTGACAAACCATTATAAAATAGTTTAAAAATTGAAAATTTTGGTCAAATTCGTAAATAGTTTGTCTTGATGAAAACAGGCCGTTACATCCTACCCTCCTTAAAATAATTCCGTCCTCGGAATTTATAAATCTTTTTGAAATAAATAATTGATGTTATGAAGAAGCTCAAGCAAATAAATGATAGAAAAGATAGTAATCTAGTAAATCAGGTTGTAAATAACATGAAATATAATGTGATATCACAGCATCAAGAAAGCAAGAGATGTTACATATGAATACATACTATTGACATCACCATAGCTTCCGTAACTATTCCTGAGACCAGTATCATCGTAATAGTTACTTTGGCTTTCCAAAATTAACATAAGATAATAACATCACATGAAAATGAGGGCTATTATGATGACAACATCTGTTCGAACTTGGAACCTGAGGTGATAAGCCAGTAACAAACTATTTAAACCACATAAACCGGAAGACCATAAAGTTTATTCGTGCTACTGGTGACTAACTGGATCTAGCCACAGATGTTGTTCATAATATAGTATGTAACGATTAATCCACGGGTACCAACAACATCAATCTCCATAATGTCCAACCACATGCTAACGTCCAGATCAACGCCCAAAGGTAAGTACAGGGCCAACACCCAAAATCAGTACTCACTTCTAGTATTCCTTCCATCAATCTCCATAATATCCCACAATAAGGCAAGATCCAAGCTCTCATCCAGAGCCAAGCAGAAGGCCTACATCCAACTTCAACTCCCAAGGCCAATACCATGCCAATAAGCATCGCCATCACTCCTTCCGTTGACCAATACTCGACATTCGCAACACCCAACATTACCCAACAAATAAACAACCAAAAACACACTTTTTCGCAAACCAAAAGGAGTAGTCGCAAGAGGAAGCCTAAACGGGATATCAATCTGGGTGAGACCCAGGGCAGAGAGCTCAAGAGAAGCCCAAGGATCATGGCTTCCCAAGATCTCAGCCATACAGCGGTAGCGAAGGTGGTGGCGAGGGTCGTCGCCAAGGCCAAAAATCCCAAAACATATCGTCGGAGGGCCATCGGTGGTGGCTGCGACTGCTTGACGTGGCGGGCGTCACCGGAGTAGGGTGGGGTAGAGGAGCTTCGGGTGAGGTCGGAGGAGCTTTGGGGCGAGATGGGTCGAGTTCGCTTGGGAAAGAGGCCAGGAAGAGGAGTGGAAGTCGATACGGCGTATGGGAAACTACGTGGTAGCTTGGTGAGGAAGAAGAGGGGGTCTTTTAAAGAAAAAGATGGGCACCGAAAGTCGTCGGTTGGGTGGGGTAGGGTTAGGCATAAACGGGGCTCGAGGAGAGGATGAGGACAAAAAGCAATAACGAGGGGGCAGGTGGTAGGTGGGAAAGGAATTCAAACTTATGGAAAATCGGGCACAAGATAGAAAGTAGGGGTTAGAATAGAAATACGATCTCAAGAAGACGTAACAACCTACACTTGCACGTCGGGTTTGGCTCGTCACAAATCCTTTAGCATCATCCTCCAACACTTCTAAGTGTCCTTCAATTCACTTTCGTTGTCGAGCTACCCTCCTTAAAATAGACGTAGCTAGAGTTCAAGGTCAATCGAAAGGTCGCCAAGTTAAGGGAGAGTGATGGGAATCAAGGATGTCCTGATGAAGATGGTAATAAGGACGCTTCACCCGTATATCCAATACAGGTGAACACTCGAGACATCCTGTACTCGAGGGTTCTATTTGAGTATTTTATACCGTACATCTTGATCTTGCTATATTGTTCACGAGGTAAATAGCGCGGACCTGCGTGGGCCACCAAAGCTGTAACGTCCCGATTCCCGGGCCCGTTACTTTTTGGTATTTGCGCAGGTCCTGCAGTTAACCAGTGAAAACAAAATAGCCACGATGCATAGATGTACAAAATACCCAAATAGTGTCCAATTATTACATCCATATTGTACATAAATGGTCCAACAATCGTACATGAAGGAGAGTAAATATAACTGGAAACATCTCTGAAACTGCAGATTCATGGTCAAATTCTGGCGCTATTAACTCTAGAGCATCTGCTTCCATGTGTACGTCGTCTGCGGTGCCACAGAGATGGAACCGTAGGTAAGTCACAACAATTCTAGCAATAGAAACAAAGTAGTGCAAAAGTATGGAACAGACTATAGTAAACAAAAGATGGTCAGATAGGTACAAAAGTAAAGTATGAGCTGACAGGTATGTAAGAGTGATAAGTAAAGTACTGGTAACTATTCAGATGTGGTAAGTAATGCATAAAGTAAAGATGACTGTACAAGTGCAAAAGTAACGACTGTGGCGTGACATGTGGTAGTAACAATATTTTGACTAATGCCAATAGTAAGACAACCAGGTTAACAATTTTTTGACCAATGGGTTGACAATAGATTGATCTAGTAATTCTTAAGGAAAGATGAGCGTCGTTTGGCTATCTAATAGTGTAGGCGGGCCTAATAATAAGAAGTCTAACTTAACTTCCAAATCAGCCAGTCAGTCAGGGCTTGAAGGCACAGGTCACTTCAAAGACCGCAGGAACAAGTCCCTTGGTTGACCAACCCCCTTCCCATTCCTTTCTAGACACTGATTCAATCGTCATTTAAGACCGCTTATTATTAAACCGTTCTATCACGTTCGAGTAGTCTTGACTTAGTTAGTAGAACAATATAGTGGCACAATGAACAAACAAGCTAGTGCATCAATCATAAATGCCGCAAGGGCCCAATAGTGTGCTCCGTAAATGTCTGAGGGCCCAATAGTGTTTTCCGTAATGTGCTCCGTAAATCCCTGAGGGCCCAATAGTGTGGGCTGACAATACAAACAACCATGAGTACAATACAGCAATCAAACTAGTGCATCAGCCTTGGCTCGAGTGTACGATATGCAACCAGAAGTGCACCCATCCTACGGAGCAACTCGTGGAATATCTACCTACCATTCCTGCAGTGTGATGGTACAGCTTAACTAATAAGGGTGGACCCGGTCACTCCCGCACACTTCATAGCTCAAGACTACCCCGTATCCCGTGTATTATCATAGTCCAATGTTTATATCAGTGTTCGTATCAATATGGCCTCATGGGCCCTGTATCAATCAGCTAGTGCAACAGTCTTAGCTCGAGTGTACGATATGCAACCAGAAGTGCACCCATCCCATGGAGCAACTCGTGGAATATCTACCTACCATCCCCTACAGGGTAATGGTACAGCTTACCAAATACGGGTGGACCCAGTCACTCCCGCACACCTCGTAGTTCAAGACTACCCCATAACCCGTGTTGTATCACATTTTCATATCCATGTCTGTATCCATGTCCATATGGCCTTATAGGCTCATCACATCATCAGCATTCAATTTCAATATGACGTTCCACAATATACATTTCAATCATTACTTTTTCGATATGGTACGTCAATCCGTTGTTTCAAGGCAAGGACACTATTGATGGTTATCATAGACCGACTTACATACCAATAGATTTATGCACAATAGCCTCATTCCGAAGATATTCAAAGGCATTAACAATATTCCAAAGAGTCTGGCTTGTTGAAAAGTCAAGGCAGAAGCCTCAACAGAGAATGTCTGTCCTGAGCAATGCTTTGAAGTCCAACAACTATGATATCCAATTCCATAAAAGTGTACTATCTCAGTTTAGTCCGAGCAATACTTTGAAGTCCAACAACTATGATTTTTTTTAATTCCATAAAAGTGCACTATATCAATTCAGTCCTGAGCAATGCTTTGAAGTCCAACAACTATGATATTTAATTTCATAAAAGTGCACTATCCCAGTTCAGTCCGTTGCTCATTCCACTATTGATCAGTTCTCTAGTTAATTAGGTCTCTAATCATTGGTTCAAGTCAAAAGCTTTTCTGAGACTAGATGTCATGTCCTAAGTTCCTACAAGTACACTATCCAGATTTCTAATGATAGAATTAGAGTGACTTACACTGTTTGAGATCGTAGTGGTAAGACGAGGTTGGAGCAATAGCTTTTAAAGATGCTGGTGTAAGAAAATGGGTACCTGCAAATACAAGAAAACATTAGTTACGAGTTACCCTATTTTCTACCTATTTAATCTTATCGTTTCGATTTTATAATCGATTGAAACGTTGTCAAAAAGTGTTCTAAATTTTTCTATAGCCTAGATATAAGGAAAATAATTTTATCGTAGGAGGAAATATTTTTCTGAAGTTTATACTAATTTTTATAATTTTTAAAAGATTAAAATCAATTTAAAAACTAATTTTTAATTAAGTACGTAATTATTCAATAATTTCTTCTGGATGCAATCTGTATCGGAAGGTCGCAAATAAGCTGTCAAAATGACCGTCTCGAAGAGTACTTTAACATATATTTTTATTGCATATTAGTTTACGTGAAAATATCAAGTTACAGATTTTTGAATGAAAATAACATATTTATCTTTTAGGCTTAAAAATTAATTCTGGAAAATCTAGGCGTCCGATTGAGATGAAACTAGTGCCATTGGGTCCAGAATGTCATTTCTGATTTTCTGGAGCTAGTCTCATATTTTTCTGGCCCCTATATTAATTATAATCAATTTAAAACCATTAACTCCATTTAGTAATTATTTATAAATCCGAAAATACGAATTCGTATTTAACGAAATATGTTTTCGTATTTCCGCTTACCCTCGTTCGAACGTGTATGGGAGCGGGGCGAGGGGCTTCGGGGCGACGTCGGAGGCGGACGTCGGAGCTCAGGGGGAGTCGGGGAGATCGCCTGAGCGGCATCGTCACGGGGTTTGGGCTTCGGAGAGCGGCTGCTGCGGCGGTGGGCTCTGCACGACGTCGGAGATGGGAGAGGCGACAGCGAGGGCTTCGTGGGAGGACAGTCGGAGGTCGGGAGCTTGTGCGGAGGCGACGGCGAGAGCATCGGTGAGGCGGGGTGCTCGTCACCGGAGACAGGGAGCTCGGGGAGCAGCGACGAGGTGGAGCAGCGGTCTTGCGGTGGTGCACTCGCGCTGTCGGAGCGGAGGCGAACGAACGGGGAAGCGGGCTTCGTTGGCGGAGCGACGGCGAGGGCTGGGGCTTCGCGACTTCGTCGGAGGCGGCGGAGCGGGGTGAGATGGCGGTTGGCGACAGTGGAGGGGAGAGCGGGGGTCTACGCCTGAGATGGTGGCAGCGGAAGACAGAAGCGGCGGCGGGTTTCTTCGAGCTGCTGCTCGACGGCGGGAGGTGTCGGATGCAGAAGACGACGGCATCGGAGAGAGCTCGCCGGAGTGGGGTTGGAGAGATGGACGGAAGAGCATGGGTAAGGGAGGGAACGAGAGTTAGAGGGAAGAGAGAGAACTGAGAGAGTGGGGTTACATGCATGAGTGCATGGCTGAGGTAAGAAGGGGATAGGTTAGCCTGGGGTTAGGGAGAGAGGTTTAGGGGTATTTATAGGTTAAGATTAGCAATTTAGTCAAGGGTAATTAATTCATTAGGTGAGTAATAAATGATGTTTGGTAGAACTTTATACTAAGTTAGGAAATGTCTAAACGTTTCTCTTCCCACGTTTTAGACATGATTAGGGTAATTGAATAGTCAATTAGGTTAAGGTAATTAGTAATTAGCTAGGGTAATTTGTGACGGTAGCGGTATAAATTGTAACGAAATTACGATTTTGCCCCTAAAGTCAAATGTGTCCGAAAAATTACAAAAACATACCCACGGGATCGTATCGTCGCGAAGATCGTGAATACGAAGTCCGTTACAGGGTTTGAGCTATGGAAATACTAGTTTTTGGCCAAAACGTTTAGGAAGCGGGTTCCCGGGTTCTCTATTGATTTGACTTCAGAAAATTACGAAATTAATGTGGGAAGCCATAAATGATCATTGAATGTTACTATAAAAGTTTGAAATCGTTTTGATGATGTTTGTATAGAAAATAAATTCATTAAGTCAAAACGGTAAAAACTGAAAATGAATTTTATCTGAAATGTTTTGAATATTTGATGAAATCCGATCTAACTAAAATACTCCATAACTAGTCTGGTACTTCAAAATATTTTTATAAGAAATTTTTGAAATCAGTAAAACTCCTGACAAACCAAGTCTTGTGTGTCGCTGATTGTCGTGTGTTATTTCGTTGGATTCATATTTCATTACTACTTACTGAATTTCAATTGGTATCAGAGCAGGTCATCCGCATAACTTTGTTCTATCAAAGTGGGTGTGATCTTGTGTGTCAGTATGCACATGATGAATACTAAAGAAGGTGCCTCTGTTACTCGTCCTCCCTTACTCACCGGATCCAACTACACATACTTGAAGTCGCGTAGGCGAGCCTTTATCAAGTCCCTGGATGAAAAAGCTTGGGTGGCTACTGTTGAAGGATGAAGCCCTCCGACTGAAGTTAACAAGGAAGGCAAGGAATATCTCAAACCTGTGAGAGACTGGGATCCAGAAGAAGAGCGTGCGGCATTAGGAAACTCAAAGGCAGTGAATGCCATTTTCACTGCAATCGATGAAGTTCAGTTCAAGTTAATATCAACATGTGAGCACGCAAAAGAAGCCTGGGACATTCTTCAAAACGTTCATGAGGGGGACCAGTACAGTTAAGGCTTCTAAACTTCAAATGCTCGCATCTCAGTTTGAGAATTTGAGAATGAATGAAAACGAGACTGTGGCAGAATTCAATGGAAGATGAAGGGATATAGCTAACCAGGCATTTCAACTGGGCAAGAAATATTCTCAAAAGAAGCTTGTGGAGAAGACGCTGAGGTCCCTACCAGAGAAATTTTCTGCTAAAATTGCGGCTATTGAAGAAGTGATAAATACCTCCACCACGAGACTGGATGAACTCATGGGTTCTTTGCAAACCTATGAGATGAATCTCAAGCAGAACAGAAGGGAGAAGGGAGTAGCACTAAAAGCAGAGGCAAGTGAATCTTCCAAATCTGATAATGAGTCGGAGCTTGAAGATGACATCGCGTTACTCACCAAAAACTTCAGTAGGATGATGAGGAAGATTAGTAACAAAGGTCAGAATCTCAAACCTGCAAAGAAGATGTTACGTTCAGGTCCTCCTGCTGGTGAAAAGACTACTAGCCACCCTACTCAGAGGTATGATTCTAAAAACAAAGGAAAGGGAATTCAATGTAGAGAGTGAAGGATTTGGCCATATACAAGTTGAATGTGCCAATACTCTTAAGAAGCAAAAAGGAAAATCTCTAGCCAGCACCTGGAGCGATGAAGATTCTGAAGGAAGTGCGGGAGATGAAGACATAACTAGCAACTATGTTGCTTTCACAACTACCCTGAAAAGCAAGTCTGAGTATGACCGTTCTAGAAATGTTGAACATAATGTTACAACATTTGCTCCAACATCAAGTACTAAACAAGGAAATGTGATACATGATGTTGAAACAAATAGTACAACATACGACACCGAGGTCGACTCCGAAGGAGAAAGTGAGGGAGATGTTGGTGAAGAGGATATTCGGTCAGCCTATCAGACTATGTTCAACAAATGGATGTATATCTGTGCAGTGAACAAGAAGTTGAAGAATGAATGTGCCAAGCTGAGAAGTGAGAAGGATGAGACAAAGGCTAAATTGTTGAAGACAGAATTGAGTCTCCGAAATCTTGAGAATAGTCTGAAGAGAACAATGCTTAGAGCTGAGAAGGCGGAAAGCACCCTCAACAGATGGAACTCCGGGAGGTCTAAACTTGATGATATTCTCAACATGGGTAAGGTGTCTGGAGATTGTACAGGAGTTGGTTACAACAGAGTGAGCCACCTACATACCTCCAAGACAAGGCACGTACCCATTACTAAGGAGCATGAAAAACAGAGTCAGCTCAACGGGGATGAGTCAAAAGGGAAGAAAAGAAAAGGTCCAACAAAAGGTTTAACAAAAGGTTCAACATACAGGCGGCCGATATGTGACTACTGTAGGCAAGTTGGACACAATGACTGGAGTTGCTTCAGACGCATGAAGCACTGGAATGAAGGCAGAAGTGTCACCCATCCCAACAAGAGAACAACCATGATATGTGTTAAGAAATCTAAGCTGGTAAGCATGGTGGCATATACTTCACTAGTTACATTCTCAGAAAATCTGTGGTATTTTGACAGTGGGTGTTCTCGACACATGACTGGAAACAAGGGACTTCTTTCTGAGTATACTGCCGGCAACAAAGGCCATGTTACCTTTGGCAATGGTCAGAGAAGCAAGGTAGTTGGAAAAGGGAATCTAAATGTGACAAGGTCCTTAAAGCTGAAAGACGTGATGCATGTAGAAAACTTGAAGGACAACCTCATCAGCATAAGTCAGTTGTGTGACCAAGGATTACTTGTCTGCTTTACCAAAGATGAATGTCTTGTCTTCAATGGAGATGATGTTTGTATTCTTACTGGAAAAAGGTCAAACGAAAACTGCTATCTTCTGCAAGATCTTAACAAGTGTTTCAATATCACTGCTGATGTTTCAGAACAGTGGCTTCAAAAACTGGGCCATGTCAATTTCAAGACCTTAATGAAGATCTCTCAAGCCGGAGCTGTTCGTGGACTGCCAACCCTAACCAAGAAGAAAGAAGGTGTTTGTGAATCATATCAACTGGGAAAGCAGAAGAAGATGAGCCACAAGCAAATTCAGATAATCACTACCTTGAAAAATCTGGAGCTGCTACACATGGTCCTGATCGGACCCACATCAGAAACTAGCATGGGAGGTAAGAAGTATATCTTCGTATGTGTTGATGATTTTTCTCGGTTTACTTGGGTAGATTTTCTTAAGGAGAAATCAGACATGTTTGATGCTTTCAAAAGATTGTGCACTCGTCTTCAAGTTGAAAAAGGAGACATCATTGGCAAAATCATCAGGATCCGGAGTGATCATGGAAATGAGTTTGAGAATCACTCCTTCTTTGAATATTGTGAAGCACATGGTATATGACATGAATTCTCGGCTCCAAAGACTCCTCAACAAAACGGAGTGGTTGAAAGGAAGAATCGCACGCTTCAAGAAATGGCACGAGTTATGTTGAATGCTCGAGGCGTCAATGTTAAGTGGTGGGCTGAAGCCATCAATACAGCTTGCTATACTATCAATAGGGTCTATTTTCGGCCAAGAACTGAGAAAACTCCTTACGAGATCTGGAAAGGTAGGAAACATGATGTATCCTACTTCCACATCTTTGGAAGCAAATGCTATATCTTGCAAGACCGTACTCCCAGACGGAAGTTCGATGCCAAGAGCGACAAAGGAATCTTTCTTGGATATTCTACAAGGAATCGTGCCTTCAGAGTGTTGAATCAACGCACAGATGTTATGATGGAATCCATTAATATAGTGGTAGATGATTTTGATCAGGGAGAGGCCATCCTAAGTGGAGAAAAGGTTGTTCAAGAAGATAGCACTGATGAGGAGGGTCGTGTTGAAAATGATGTTGCAATAATTAAGACTAATCATAACAATGTTGAACAAAATGTTGCAACACAGGATACAACCACAGTTGAGATAACTCAAGCTGAGGCTGGAGATGCTTAAGATGCTGAGGGAAACACGAAAGTTATACGCGATCATCCTCCTGAGCTGATCATTGGTGACGTACACGATATCCGCCAGGCAAGAGGTACTAGCCGTGTCAACTACAGAGATCTGGCCAGGTATGCATGTTTTCTCTCTACTGTTGAACCCAAAAATGTGAAGGAAGCTATTGTTGATGAATTCTGGGTTTCGGCCATGCAAGAGGAGTTGAACCAATTTCAACGTAATGATGTCTGGAGCCTGGTGGAGAGACCTAAAGAAACAAATGTCATCGGAACAAAATGGATCTTCATGAATAAAACTGATGAGAAGGGAAATGTGACTCGCAATATGGCCCGTCTAGTGGCTCAAAGATATACCCAAGTCGAAGGGGTTGATTTTGATGAGACATTTGCTCCAGTCGCTCGGTTGGAATCCATTAGATTGTTGCTGGCAGTTACGTGCAGTCTGAACTTCAAACTGCACCAAATGGATGTGAAGAGCGAGTTATTGAATGGGCTATTGAATGAAGAAGTATATGTCGAACAATCAAAAGGCTTTACAGATCCTTTTCTTCTGAATCACGTCTACCGTTTGAAGAAGGCGCTTTACGGATTGAAACAAGCACCGAGGGCCTGGTACAAGAGATTAACTACATATCTTTTGAAAAAGGGATATGAACGAGGAGGGGCTGACAAAACCTTGTTTGTTCAACGGACAAGGTCAAGTGTAATGGTTGCCCAGATTTATGTCGATGATATAGTCTTCGGGTCAACGTCACAACAGTGGTACGCGAGTTCATCACTCTCATGCGAAGGAATTTGAAATGAGCATGGTTGGTGAATTGAACGTATTCCTTGGGCTTCAAGTTAAACAGTGTGCTGACGGCCTATTCATCTCACAAAGCAAATATGCGAGGAACCTTGTTAAGAGATTCGGTCTGGAAAGTGCAAGGCATGTCTGCACCCCCATGTCCACTACTGAAAAACTCTCCAAGGACGAAGGAGGAAAAGACGTTGAAGTTACCCTATACAGAAGCATGATAGGCAGTCTCCTGTATTTAACTGCCAGCAGGCCGGATATCAGCTTCAGTGTCGGAGTTTGTGCCCGCTATCAAGCGTGTCCCAAAGAATCACATATCATAGCTGTGAAGAGGATTATCAGGTATGTCAGTAGGACGACAGACTATGGTATATGGTACACCAAAGATACTAATACCCTAATCTCGGGATATAGCGATGCTGACTGGGCAGGAAATATTGATGATAGAAAGAGCACTACAGGAGGATGTGGGTAATAACCTAGTCTCCTGGTATAGTAAAAAACAGAACTCCATTTCGCTATCTACAGTTGAGGCAGAGTATATCGCAGCAGGGAGCTGTTGCACTCAGCTCTTATGGATGAAGCAAATGTTGACAGATTATGGGTTGGAACAAGGGATATTGACTATCCTATGTGATAATCAGAGTGCTATAAACATCTCCAAGAACCCAGTTCAGCACTCCAGAACCAAACACATCGACATTCGTCATCACTTCATCAGAGAGTTGGTCGAGAAGAAGTCCCTCGTCATGGAATATGTAGCTACTGCAAATCAACTAGCTGATATTTTCACGAAGCCCTTAGATTCTTCCAAGTTTGAAGAATTGCGACAAGCCCTAGAGTTGTGTCGTATCTGATGTTGAATATTCTGTTGAGAATAATGTTGCAACATCAGGTTGCAACATATTGTGGAACGGTGCAGTCTTTTGTTAATGGGTTAGTTACCTCACAGATATTTTTTACCCGTTATTAATGTTCTCCTGTTTCACTCTCACTACCCAATGCGCTTTTTTCTCCCTCAAATATTTTTCAAGATTCTCTGAGCAGTTATTCTAGGGTTCTTGCTCTCTTCTTTCTCCTGTGGAATTCCTATCCTCGTTCAGATATGGCAAGGGATCGTAAAGAGAAGTCGTCGCAGCCCCTTCGACGTTACTCTCGTCGGACCGCATCATCACGGAACAGTGCTCCTCTGTCGTCTCCTCCTTCAACCAAACGGAAGGGAGTGATTTCACGTTCCTCGCGTGTGTCCTCAAGTGGTATTTCTCCGTCCTCTCAATCTCCTGTATCTCTCAAAGACATGCATTCTCTTGGTGGTTCGAATTTGGATATGGTGAGGTTTTCCTCAAATTTGGAAATCCCTCTTATGCAAGAACCCCTGGATGCTGATTCGTATGAAGATGAAGTTTATCCTGCTCCTGTCACAATCCAAGATTGGTTCTGGTATTTGCGAAGAACTGGGAGGAGATTGGATCTTTCTTGGGTAGATTTCTCTCATATTCACTTTCATAAACTCATGCGTAAGAAGATTCTGGGCAAGGTAATCAGTGTGGAAGTACCTCGAGATCGCAAGATTGTCATCCGAACCTGGAATCCGGAAGTTTTCGTGAAATTATCCGAAACCATTGACATTTCTGATTCAGAATCTTCAGTCTCTGATGAGAAGACTGAGACTGGGGGTGCTGATGAAGCTTCATCTTGCCCCAAGGCTACTGAGGGTTCAGATAACCCATATACTGATAAGATGAATGAGGGACACCATGTTGATCCTGAGGATGGGGTCAATTTTGAAGCTACATATGTTGACCCATCTCAGGAAGAGGAACATGTTTTTTTTCTACTCCGATGTGTGTGGATGATAGTGTCTAGAGTTTGCCTGAAGAAGGAAATGAATCCATAAGAAAGTCTAATGAAGATGTCGATAGTCATAATGACTGTTTTGAAGATATTTCCCTCACGAGTCAAGATAATCCCTTGTTGAATTTGCCTCGTGTTGATGTTCCTCCAGAACAGATTTCATCACATGATGGTGTAGAAGAGCATGCTCAGAGTACGGTTGATGTGGATAATGTTGGGGGAACTCTGAGATCTGTTGAGGAGGAAAATGTTGAATGTTGTGCAATGCCAAATGTTTCTTCTAAGCATGGTGTGGCTCATGTTGGTACCAATGTTGATACTGTTGTCGAGACTGGCTCTTTGCTGACAGGAAATGATGTCCATAATGTTGCACAAAATGTTGCAACATGTGAGGCTGCTGCTCCAGATGATACTCCCTTGTCCTCTTTCATGCGGAAGGCTCGATCTACCCCTAGAAAGCGCTCTGCTCCTTCAAGTCATGCTGCTGCATCTCCGTCCAAGAGGTCCAGAAATTTTGCATCTGCTACAGGTCCATCTCCCTCACCCTTGTTTACATCGTCTAATGCATTCAGTAAAGTTTTCTTCGTCAAGGCCTGTAAGAATAGGTGGGTCTCATACTCCGAAAGATCCTTCCTCCCTGAGAAAGTTCTGAATGTGTCATCATTTGACAAAACTCAGATGACTTCTATTCTAAAAGACATTGGTTTGTTCCATACTGCCTCATGCTTAAGTACTTTCTATCCTGTGTTGGTGCGTGAATTCTACTGTAATTTGTCCAAATCTGCTAGTGATGCATCTTCACGAAGGGGATTCAGGAGTTATGTGAGAGGAAAGATCATTTCTTTCTCTCCAACTGTGCTGAATAAAATTTTGGAATGGAAATGTTCTCAGTCAGTACCTGCATTCGGGGAGTCTGTAGGAGATGACTTCAACAAGTTTATTCATGTTGTGACAGCAAGAAAGCTAAATGGCTGGCCCAAGAAGTCGTTCAGTTTTCCTTCCTTTGCTCTTACCGCCAAATACTTTGTTCTGTACAGGATTACCACGAGAAATTGGCTTCCCACATCCAATATTTCAGTGGTCACGAAAGACATATGCAAGCTTTTGTTCTCTGCCGGGACTAAGAAGCCCTTCAACCTAGGTAGAATCATCTTTGACTCTATTTTGGCTTTATCTGAGTCATCCTCTCCAGCATCGTCTCTGCCCCATGGATGTCTTATCTCCATGATGATTTTGGGACAAAGAGTGTCCCTATCTGCCTCTGATCTCCCCACTTCGGTCGACAGTATATCGTACACTGCTAAATCAGTTGTTGGGAAGTTCGATGATATCTCAAAGAAGATACCCTCTCTTTATGATGCTCCGACTTCATCCTCACCTTCGCAGGCTGCAGATCCCGCATCCTCTGTGCTTCATGAGACACCTTCTTCTCCTTCTACTCAGGCCGCTGCTGGTTCTTCTTCTTCAGTTTTGGAGGATATTCAGTTCTTAGAGAGGGCAATTCGGAATGTCGATGATCAATTGTTGATGCTCCAAAGTCAGAAGGGTCTTCTGGATAGTCACAAAATTATGTTGCAGAGCAAACTGTCTGCTCTGAAGAGTAAACTTACTGAGGAGCAGTGATTGGTACATCTCTCTACTCTGGTGGTATTTTCCTTGAGGTATGTCTCTTTCTTTAGTGGATCAAAGGGGGAGATTATGATAATGATCTTGCTTCGTGGTTTGATGGTGTTGAAAAAAAATTTTGGAGTGCTTGTGGTGAAGGGAAGTCTCCACTGTCGGAGTTGTTAATGTTGTTCTGGTGGCGGTGTTATTGGCTTTGGTATGTTGGTTTGCTGTATATATGATGATGTTATGATGTTTTGAGAACAGCAGTTTCTTTTTCCGAATCTGTGTCTACCCCATCTTTCTTCAGTTTGCATCAGTCTCATATCATACTGTGTTGTGCCACTAAATTGATGGAAATTGAATTCCACCCCAAGTGATTTTGATGATGAGCACACCAAATGAAGCTTAGTGTACTAACTACACTACAATTAAGTGTGCATGATATGCGACAAATGAAAAACTTTACTCATACTCAAAGAAGCGTAATCTACGCTCAAAAGACAAGGACGAACGTGGCTAAAGATAAAATGATGAAGCTCAAATAGAACAAGAAGATCAAGTGAAGCTCACATCTACTCCATCAAATTGATCAAGCTTCCGAAGACGTGTCCTAGTCTATAGTGAGTGTGTTGTGTCTTTTAGGGTATTGTTAAAGCCAAATCATATAGACAATCACACACCCACACAAACGATTTTTAAAATGTTTTGAATATCTTTTAAATCATCTTCAAAAATGATTTTGAGAGCTTTCTCTAGTTGTTTTATAAATTCCGTAGTGAAACTCCACACACCCTGGAGTTAGCTACTTGCTTGACTAGTTGTGTCGCAGGAAAAACTCCTCTGGGAGTCGACTATCAAAGGTAGGGAGTCGACTACCAGCAGAGAATCAAGATTTCATGAAACACACTGGGAGTCGACTACCACTCCTAGGGAGTCGACTACCAGCTGTCGAAGTTTGACGTTTTGACTTGAATTTTGAAATATCGTTGAGCAATTTTCTCCCATGATTTTTGGGACAAAAGTCAAAGTAATTTGAATTTCGAATTCTCAGATTTCTCCTATAAATAGAGGACCATTTTCATTGAGAAAATCACAACAACTATTGAATTCAAATTCGCTCGTGTAAACGCTCTAAAGTTCTAAGCTCTCATTCTCTCTTTAGCCAATTCTGTTTTATTTGTGATCTTGCAAATTCTGTTATTATTATCTGAAGATCAAATCTCGTTTTATTGGCTAATTGTTTTTCAAATCCATATTACTTTTCTCTTGATTTTTTGTTTAAAGGATTTTTGAAAAACATTAGATCTAGATCACAAAGAATTCATTCGTATCTTTGTGTGATTTAGAATCTTATTCTATCAAGCCACTACACGCAATTTTGTCTATTATTATTTGGCTATAGAATCTGGGTGTAAAACCAATCTCCACCAATTTATTGTGGTGAATTGGATATCAATTTTATTGTGTTGTTGTTGGAACACTAGACAAGTCTAGGTGTTACCAGTCAGAAATCCTGGTCAAGACTAGGTCGTTGGAAATCCTAACGAGTGGAGTTAGGTACTTGTATTTGCCAAGGCAGATAGTGGAAAATCTCGTACCGGATTGGTCGGGGACTGGACGTACCCAAAAGTTGTGGGGAACCAGGATAAAAATCCTTGTGTCTGCGATTGTTTATCTGTGTTTGTTTATCTTTGCTCTTACTTTATTATTTGCTAATTGTTGTTCATCTATTGCAAAGATTAACTTACTTTTATCCGTTGTGAATAAAGATATAATATTTATTACTTGTAATCTTATCTATCTTAACTGTGCGTATAAATACTCTGGGAGTCGACTACTGTTCATATGGAGTCGACTACCTGCTGTGAAATTACTCTTTGATTTTTTAATTACTTTGTTGATTAAGAACCAAGCATAGATCGCTCTACTTGGTTACTTAGGCAACATTAGAAGGACGTTTATTAACAATCGAAAAAGTTTACTATTTGAACAACACTATTCAACCCCCCCTTCTAGTGTTGTTTGCCATCCACAGGATCCAACACTTGGTATCCGAGCGAGGCTACAAAGGTGATGGCGTCAACATCTTTCCACTCTGAAGGACTGAATACCATGCGACCACCACTGTTCAACGGAACCAACTACGCTAGTTGGAAGATCCGAATGAAGACTCACCTAGAGTCATTAGACATTGAAGCTTGGACCGTTACTAATGTCCCGTACATCGCACCTAATGACGTTGAGTTTGGGAAATGGTCTGTCGATGATAAGAAGAGAGCTAATCTCAATGCAAAAGCAATGAATGCACTATTTTGCGCCGTAACAGGAAATGAGTTCAATCGAGTCTCCCAATGTGAGACAGCACACCAAATATGGCACACTCTTCAGGTAAGTCACGAAGGAACCAAAAAGGTAAAAGAATCCCGCATAAATGTTTTACATTCAAAATTTGAATCTTTTAAAATGGAAGAAGGAGAGAGTATCACCGATGTGAATACTCGTTTTACTAATATTACAAATGAGCTTGCAGGATTAGGAAAGAAACTTTTCGAATATGATCAGGTAATGAAGATACTAAGATCCCTCTGACCCGAGTGGAAGGGAAAGACAACTGCCATTCGAGAAGCTCATAACGTAAAAGACCTCACCATCGAAGAACTAATGGGAAATCTCATGGCATATGAGATTGAGCTTGAAGAAGATAAGAAGGTCGAAGAAAAACCAAAGAAGAAGAATCTCGCTTTCAAAGCCCAAGAGGAAGATTCCGATTACACGGACAAAGAAGACCATATCACATTCATCTCAAAGAACTTCAAAGAGTTCATCACAAGTAAGTATAGAAAACGATCTTTTAGACCCACTAACGGTATTATTTGTTTTGGTTGCAATAAACCAGGACACGTCAAGAGAGACTGTCCATTGGAGAGAAACAATCGTGATTCCAGAGATCGTGGGAAGAACAGAGACAATAATGAAAAGCGAAACAATGGAAGAAACAAATTCCAACGACCAAAGAAGGAAGCTTACGCAGCCTTCGACCAGAGCGACGATTCCTCATCCGATGAATCCTTGGCAGAAGATAACGATGAAAGAAGAGAAACAGCACACATGTGCTTCATGGCATCCACATCCTCCAAGGTAAGCTCGCATCATGATTCATCTAGCGACAATGATTCGTCATTAAGTGATGATGAAGACATGGATTATAGGGGAGCATATAAGGAGCTATGCAAAATGCATGAAAATCTCATAAAAGAACATAGAAGAACACTTAGAAATATTAAAAGGGATAATAAATAAAAATAAGAAATCACTAAAGAAAATAGTCTCCTTAAAGAAAAGAATGATTTTCTGCAAAAAGATATTTCATTGGTAAATGAAAAAGTTGAGAATCTGAATAATCTTCTCGTATCTGTCAAAGATAAATACAACGCTACAATGAAAAATATTGAGAATTTCAACAAAGAAAAAGGGAAGCTAGATAGTATAATAAATGATCAAAAAACCTCATCTAGCAAAACCGGACTCGGTTATGATTCACATCATACCAAGAAACGGGTTAAGCATACTAGGATGCATCATTCTAACGATAATTTTTTGAGCATCTGGATACCAAAGAAATTATCTGATCAACGAAAGAAAAGGTACGCTACCGACTTTGTTCAACAAATTCATTTAAACAAAAATTATAAATATGTTGTTCATGAAGGAACTAAACCATACTGGGTTTGGCTTCCTAAAGACTAACTCCTCGGACTCAAAAGCAAAAGAGTACCATAAACGTTTATTTTTTTTCAGGTACTCTAAAGAAACAAAGAGGAGAAATCAAGATCCAAACGATTGATAACTGGATCAGAATCAAAAGCGCTCTTTTACAACTTAATCTTTTTTCTTTGCAAAATATACATGCTTAAATTTATTTAAATAAGTTAATTTTTAATATGACTTTTAAATGATTACGTTTTACTCTTAAAACATTTCGTGTTCAGAAAACGCACTCGAACCTAGATCAAAAACCCATCGGGATGAGAAAACGACTCAACCCAGTAGGGAGTCGACTACCTACATGAGGGAGTCGACTACCAGCGCGTATGCGGATTTCTGGGTTGGTTTTTTGACTAACTCCTTTTGTGTTCTATAGAGTTAATAGGTTCATATCCACAAAGGCAACTTATACCCAATAAGCTAAAACTCTATCCTAACCATACATCCCTTGATCCTAAGGCCCTCTTTCTTTACCATCTTTCATCCTATGTTAAAACCCCCCAAGAGAAACCCTAGGGTAGCCGACTACCCCATTCCTCTCTCTCTCTCTCTTTTGAAATTTCATCTTGGTGCTTGGGTTGCTTAGAGCTCTTCCAACTTCATCTCTCTCTCAAATTTACTCAAGGTAAAAACCTTTTTACTTCATGATTTTTACTTCATCATTTTACTTCATGATTTCCTTGCTTATCTAGTATTGTAAAATTCTTGTTTTTACTCTATCTAGATGCCTCTCAAGGGAATATTTTCCAAGAAGAGAAAAACCTCATCTGAATCTGCTTCTGAGAAAGAAACTATCCTACCCTATCTGTTTAGGAGCACCACTTTTGAACACTTCATTAAAATCTCTAAGAAACCCATCCTCCATGAAAGATTTGTTAAGCTTGATGATGTTGTAAACTATGGCATTGATAGCATACTAGAGTTTCAGAACTTGGACAACCTATTTTCCTCTGAAAACACTTATCTTTGCTATCCCAGGCTTATGCACTTGTTTTATGCTAATAGGGATTACGCTCTTGCTAAAAGCCGTTTTATCACCAAAGTTCTTGATACAAAACTTGCCATTACTGTTAAATCCCTTGGAGAAGCCCTAGGCATTCCATATTCTGGCATGTTGCTTGATAAAATAGAAATGACTGAAGGAAGTATTTTAAAGAGAATGTATTTGCCAAGAAGGCATTTTCAGACTAAACTTCCATGTAGCGATCTTCGCTATCCGGCAAGAATTCTGGCAAATATATTATCCTATATGTAGGATCCTGCCAAAACAGAGTTAGGATCGATAATATGAAGTTTAGACTTACGCTTGCGTATGCGGCATGGTAGTCTACGAACTTCGCCTTCGGATTCGCCACGACGGATCGAGTCTTCTCACGAACGGAGTAAGGCTACTAAATCCACAATCTAAATCTCTACTTTAGATTAAGAACTTGGATAAAGAAAGAGAGGAAGCATTTCGGCAGAGCTTCGCTAGGATGAAAATGCATGCAAGAATGCCATGCAAAAGGTGTAAGAAATGGCTTACCCTTGGGTCTTATTTATAGCCCCCAAGGTAGTTATTTTAGGGTAAGTTGTTCCTTTGGAACAACTTAATTAAGGTGTACCATGATACATGGCACATTATAAGCTTAAGTTGTACCATATGCATGGTACAACATAAGCTTAAGATATTCCCCCTTTATTAGCCATATGTCGCATGCACTTATGCATATATAATGCGACTTTCCCACTCATCCAGAGATCCTCTCTGCAAGGGAACAGATTCCCTTTGTACACGACTTCGTGTACGCGACGTTCGAGGTCCGTATTCCCTCGTACATCCCCCACAAGGGTGTACAAACGTCTTCCATATCCAACATCTCCCACTCACACTTGAGGGGATTGTAAGAGAACGTCTTTCCCTTAGTTCTTTCATCTATCATACCGAGAAATAGACCGTGCGACCGTCATGCGCGTAGAGTCTGTTGTTGTGCACTTGTTAGAGATACACAACGACCTCGAAGGTGCAAAGTTGAGTAGTTCAACGCATGCTTTACCCTAGATTATTTCTTCACATTTATTGTACTTTATATTCAACAATTGAATCCCATCTGGATTACAATTGGCTGGCCAGCTTTGAATCATTAAAGTCCAAATGCGAATATGAAATCAATCTTCCTCTTCTTGCGAACCTTCTGATCTTGACTTGATTCGCTTTTCTAACGTGCCCCGCCGAGCCGAATTATCATAGCCCATTAGTAACACGCTAAGATAGCGATCATCTCGTCAAATCTAAAGGAACCAATTGGAGTCCTTGAGGGTAAGAGTTAAGACCCGTATGGCCTTTGAGTCTCACATAATAGCAAACATTATTGCTACTAACTCAGTGGTCGAAATGCATACGTGGTATGAACACGTACTACAACATCACTCCTTTCCCATGGAGAGTATGTCTTAATGATGTTGTACGGATGAAAAGATCAGACACCACAGTGCCTATCTTTTTGAGTCCCCTTACTACTCGTGAAATATTCACGGACTCTCATCCTGCATAAGACAGATAGGATTTAAAAAATTCCTACGAGATCTCTTTCAAATATCCTTGTGATACAGATCTCAGATCTTTTGTAAGCATCCATATGATGCAGATCTTTCATTCGACTATCTTGTTTAAGTCATGACTCTAAATCATTCGTCTAATGATTTTGACTTTAAACTAGTCTCATCTCTATCTTATCCATCTGATAAGATAAGGCGGTTGCTCATGTGAGAGAGCCAACCTTTATCTGTCCGACATACACACAATTCAGCTGAGATTTCAAAAATGTACACAAACATTTCTTTAAGAAATTCATATGCAATGTTTGAAAAAGAACTTATTCTTTTATTAAATTTGATCTTTCTTAGACATGGGAATATATATTGGTACAACTCAGCTCATACGCAATCCTTGGGATGATAAGTGTTTATAAAACACATTTCTGGGGATCGCTTTCGTAAGCTGATCCTCTATCATCTCATGCGTAGATATGTACCTTATGTCTACCTTCTTGGTTTTATCATAGTCTTTTGCAAATCTGCAGTTCTTTTAAGATACTGCATTATCCTCTTAACCGCTTTCCAGTGTTCTTGCCCTGGGTTGGATTGGTAACAGCTTACCATTTCCAACGGCAAAACAGATGTCCGGTCTCGTACACACCATAGCGTACACAAGACTATCAACTGTACTGGAATATGGAACTTTTTCCATAATTTCCTTTTCCTTTTGGTTCTTTGGACACGATTCCAGATATAAATTATCGCATATGCTTATATGAATATCAATGGACTTGCAGTCCTGCATATTAAATCGTTCTGGAACCTTCTTTATATAAGTCTCTTGTGAAAGAGAAAGAAGTTTCTTCGAACGATTCCTTGAAATCTTAACTCCAAGGATATATGCGGCTTCTCCCATGTCTTTCATCTCAAAAACTGATGAAAGCCAAGCCTTGATATCCATCACAAAGCCCTTGTCATTTCCGGCTATTAAAATGTCATCTACATATAGAGACATGATAATATACTTGCTTTTAATCCTCTTGATATATACTTAGTTATCTTCATCAAGCATGAAAAATCCATTTGATAAGACAACTTCTTGAAATCATATATACCATTGCCTCGAGGATTATTTAAGACCTTATATGGACTTACGAAGTTTACAAACCTTATGTTCGTTTCCTTCTTTTACAAACCCTGTTGGTTGTTCCATATAGATCTCCTCGTCCAAGTCACTTTCTTGAGAAAGGCAGTCTTTACATCCATCTGATGTAATTCGAGGTATAAGCAAGCTACCATTGCCAGAAACATGCGAATCGAGGTAAAACGCACAACAGGTGAGAAGGTCTCTTTGTAGTCTATCCCTTCCTGTTGCGTAAAACCTTTCGCGACAAGGTGAGCTTTATATCTATCTATAGAGCCATCAGCCTTATGCTTGATGTTGAGAACCCATTTGTTCCCAATTGCTCTACGTCCTCTGGGTAAGTTAACTAAGTCCCAGACTTGGTTAACTTTCATGGATTTCAATTCCTCATTTATCGCTTCTATCCATTTGTCTTTAGCAGGGCAAGATACGGCGTCGTATTTGAGATTCTTCAAGTCCTTGTGGACTTGAGTTTAGATCAATTCTAATATCACTCCCACTTGGAATGTCGTTAGAATTGCTCCCACTTGGATCATTATTCCCGTATGGAATAGGATAATCGTCATTCGTATAATCCATTGGTGAAGGTTGAAACTTATTTTCGTTTTCACCAAGAATTCTCCCACTCGAATGAGGTAATCCTTCTTGATCATAAATCTCAAATAGAGATAAGTCCTGACTTATCTCGCCCTGTCTTGGAAACTCATTTTCCAAGAAAGTGACATCCCTCGACTCAAACTCAATTAGCCCACCATTGTCTTCCTGACTAATAAAAAACATAACCTTTGGAGTTTTTTGCGTATCGTATAAAGATACATTTCCTTCCCCTTGGCCCAAGTTTGCCATATTTATGGGAGGAAATATGTGCGTTGAATGCACAAACTCAAGGTTTCAAAAATGTTTAAGTCAGGAGATTTTTGGTTCCACAACTCATAAGGAGTGGAGCTAACTGATTTCGAGGGTACGCGGTTTAAAATGAAAACGGCCGTCAATAATGCATCACCCCAAAGGGTGATTGGCAAGTTAGCTTGAGCCATTATTGAACGGACCATTTCCATTAAAAATCCTATTTCTCCTTTATGCAACACCGTTTTGTTGAGGAGTATAAGGCATAGTTACCTGATGTACTATGCCTTTGTCATCACAAAGTTCCTTAAAACTTGTTGATTGATATTTACGGCCCCTATCGGTTCGCAAGATCTTAATTTTGCGATCTAATTGATTCACCACTAAACTCATATAGTTTTTAAAGCAAGCCAAAGCTTCACTTTTGTGGGATATCAAAATAGATATGTCCGAATCGGGTGAAATCATCAATAAAAGTGATGAAATAGGACTTCCCGCGTCTTGTCTTGACATTCATCGGACCACATATGTCCGAATGGATAAGCTGTAATGGAACCTCGGCCCTTGTGCCGGTTCCAAACGGCTTGCGACAAGATTTCCTCACAAGGCAATGTTCGCAGGTCGACATTTCAACCTTTGAAACATTGTATAATAGGCCACGTTTGGCAAGTCTATCCATACGCGTTGGTCCAATATGACCAAGCCTTGCGTGCCAACAAATTATATTAGACTCATTAGTCAAAGAATTTGTCACAAGGAAAATTTCATTACATGAGGAAATACATTGTACTTATTACAATAAATCCTTTGAAATACAAACCCAGTACCAATAAAGGAATTATTACAAAATAGGTCCATATTACAATCATGAAGGAACCAACTATAACCAAAACCCATTAAATTGACCACAGTTTTAATATTCCTTTGAATATATGGAATGAAGAGAACATCATGAAGTAGGAGAGTGTGGCCGTTGTCCAAGACTAGCTTGCGAGTCCCAACGCCTTTCACTTCAACACGTGTGTTCTTTCCTACATTGATCTACTTCATTCCTTGGGGTATCCGGTGATACTCCACGAAGGACTGTCTGTCCTTTGCTATGTGGTCGGTGGCACCTGAATCAATTATCCCAAAATGGATTAGATTCCACAAGAAATAGTGAACTAGAAACACATATGTAACTAGTATTACAAGTTACCTCGTCACTTCCACTCGTACACGAACGAGCATAGTGACCGAGCTTGTTGCACTTGAAGCACTTGATCCTTTTCAAGTCTTTCTTCTTGTGCCATTTCTTGTGCCCACCCTTATGTTTGGGTTCCTTGGTAGGCTCAGGTTGCTTATTACGTTCATTAGAAGACTTCGAACGATCTTTACGTTTCTTTCCCCCGTGTGAGGAACTAGCAACCATGTGCACTTCTGCACTTGGCTTGGCAGCCGCAAGCCGCTCTTCCTCTAATTCAAGGTGCTTGGAAACATCGTTGAAGGTCTTGATGCTCTCATTATAAGTGAGATGCATCTTCATCTGATCCCACCCATTTGGTAGGGAACGTATGACTGCTTGGATTTGTTGCTCATCAGTGAGCACATGACCTGCGGCCTTTAACTCTGAGATAAGGTTCGCCATATGTCGCAGATGTTTTCCCTATGGAATGATCTGGACATTTCTTATTTGTATCGAACCTTATAGTTAAGGCGCGAAGTTTGGACACAGATGTGCCACCGAACTTCTCCTCTAGCTTGGACCATATGTCCATGGCTAGTTCATGTTCTCGGAAGATGCGCATTATATCATCAGCCATACTGCTTAATAATGTAATGCGCGCTATCTTGTTCTTCCGAGACCAAGCATCAAAATCTTCCTTGTCTCGTCGGTGTTGGGCCGTAGTGCCCAACTCGGGTTCAATCATAACGTTCTTTAGAGTTTCGAGCACTTCTTGCTCCTCTAGAACGTATTGTATCTTAATGGACCAAAGTTTGTAATTATCGCCGTTGAGTTTTTCACCTTTGTTTAACTCAGCGACGATATTCTTTGAAGCGGAAGACATTTTACTTTTAAAAATGCTGCAAAAGACACAAAACTGAAGGTTCGATCAAAACATTGCATAAAAATTCTTAAAATATAACTCCCACTTGAAATGATAATAGAATATCCCATTTGGATAGTTCTAAAATTCAAATCCCACTTGGAATTATATTATATTTGATAAGTTACTTTCGAAAAATATAGAAGATGTTGTTCTAGAATCGAAAAGGTCTCTATGATTCCAATCACCATCTAGAACAACCTTCAATATTCCCCCATCACTTATCAAACAATAGTACTCTTATAGTACTAGCAGCGGAAAACGAGTATTTGATAAGTTACTTTCGAAAAATATTGAAGATGTTACTCTAGAATCGGAAAGGTCACTATGTTTCCAATCACCATCTAGAGTAACTTTCAATATTTTTCCCTCACTTTATCAAATGTTAGTACTCTTATAGTACTTTGCAGCGGAAAAGCGTTTTTGAAAACGTATTTTTCAAAACGAATTTAAAATACATTGGCTAATCTCCGTAGAGTAGAGCACAACGTCATAAGTTCATTGGCTAATCTCCGTGGAGTAGAGCACAATGACATGGCTAATCTCGCATGAAGTAGAGCATTACGGCTAATCTTCAAGGAGTAGAGCACAATTACATAAGTACATTGGCTAATCTCCGTAGAGTAGAGCACAATGACTTGGCTAATCTCGCATGAAGTAGAGCACTATGGCTAATCTTCAAGGAGTAGAGCCCAATGAAAAACTTCAATAAAACGTTAGCCCCGTATGGGCTAGTCGAAACTGTGGTTAGCCCCGTATGGGCTAATCGACACATTCGAGTTTGGCCAAGGCCTTTTGTCACCCCGTATGGGTCAGTTGGCAAGTTTACAATCGACCCAGACCTTCTGTCGGATTGGTCGACCAAAAACACCAAATTGGTCGACCAATTTTCGAACTGCAACTTCTCCCGGCCAGGGCCTCTGCCCTGGCCGGGGCTTGGCCAAGGGCCGGCCAGGGCCTCTGCCCTGGCCGGCCAGGGGCCCCGGCCCCCTCGGCCAGGGCCGGCCAGGCCCTGGCCTCTGCCAGGGCCGGCCAGGCCCTGGCTGAGGCCAGGCCGCCGGCCCTGGCCTCTGCCAGGACCGGCCGGCCGGCCCTGGCAGTGGCCAGGGCACTGCCCTGGCCTCTGCCAGGGCGGCCTGGCCCCTGGCCGGGGCCAGGGCCCCTGCCCTGGCCTTGGCCAGGCCCCCTGCCCTGGCCTTGGCCAGGCCCTGGCCTCTGCCAGGGCGGCCAGGCCCCTGGCCGGGGCCAGGGCCTCTGCCCTGGCCTCGGCCAGGGCGGCCTAGCCCTGGCCGGGGGCCAGGGCCCCTGCCCTGGCCCGGCCAGGGTGGCTGGCCAGGCCAGGCCGCGGCCAGGGCTCCCTGGCCCTGGCCGTGGCCGGCCAGGGCCGGCCGGCCATAGCCATGGCCGGCCAGGGCCGGCCGGCCATGGCCCGGCCATGGCCTATTGGCCTTGTCCGGCCATGGCCCTTTAGCCATGGCCGGTCTCCCCCCTTTCATGGGGTGGCCGCATGCACTCCACCCCCTTGATGGGGTGGTCGCCGGTGGTTATTGGCCGTAGCCAACCCCCTCCGCATGGGGAGAGGGGGTGCATGGCCTTCATAGCCCATTTGGCCATGGTGCACATGCACCAAATTTCCTCTTACCTGATGAAAATAACTACCATCATCTTCCTCGATGAAGCACCCGTTCGTCGATGAAGCACCCGTTCGTCGAGAAATTAGTTATTTCCTAATGGCCGTGTGCCAAAAATGAAAAATAACATATTACGTGAACGGTCGGTTCTTCCCGTCACGGAGAGTTCCTACCATATCCGTAATGATAGGAGACCCTAACGTGAAAAGAACAACCGCTACGTTCTCTCCGTCACGAAGCGTTCCTACTATATCCGTAATAGTAGGAGACCCATTCGTGAAAAAGACAACGACTCGTTCATAGTTTCGACGGGACGACGGTTTGACCGGGGCGAACCCATATGGCTCTGATACCAATGTAGGATCCTGCCAAAACAGAGTTAGGATCGATAATATGAAGTTTATACTTACGCTTGCGTATGCGGCATGGTAGTCTACGAACTTCGCCTTCGGATTCGCCACGACGGATCGAGTCTTCTCACGAACGGAGTAAGGCTACTAAATCCACAATCTAAATCTCTACTTTAGATTAAGAACTTGGATAAAGAAAGAGAGGAAGCATTTCGGCAGAGCTTCGCTAGGATGAAAATGCATGCAAGAATGCCATGCAAAAGGTGTAAGAAATGGCTTACCCTTGGGTCTTATTTATAGCCCCCAAGGTAGTTATTTTAGGGTAAGTTGTTCCTTTGGAACAACTTAATTAAGGTGTACCATGATACATGGCACATTATAAGCTTAAGTTATACCATATGCATGGTACAACATAAGCTTAAGATATTCCCCCTTTATTAGCCATATGTCGCATGCACTTATGCATATATAATGCGACTTTCCCACTCATCCAGAGATCCTCTCCGCAAGGGAACAGATTCCCTTTGTACACGACTTCGTGTACGCGACGTTCGAGGTCCGTATTCCCTCGTACATCCCCCACAAGGGTGTACAAACGTCTTCCATATCCAACACTATAATATTACTCAAAAATCTGGAAGTCATTCTATCCTATCTGAGAAACAGGCCAAATGTATCTATGATTTGTTAGGGAACATCCGCATCAATTGGGCCAAAGTCATCATGGATTCTATTCTTGCTTCAGCTTATTCTGATAGACCCTCATCCACCCTAGCTCATGGACACTATCTCACAATCTTGTTTATTAGCTATAATGTGCCTTTGGATCATGAAACCTCAATTCTAGAACCGGCTCGAGTTTTTGATGTTCATGCTCTTGGAAGAATGAATCTACACCATGATCTTGATGAGAACATTCCCGAAGAAAAACTTGCAGCTGAAGGAGGATCATCATCATCCAGGAGAGGTAAGAAAATTGTTGTTTCAGATTCTGAGGAGGAAGAACAAGGAGAAGAAGAGAAAGGAAGCGAATAAGAAGAAGAAGAAGCACCAGAGTATATTCTTGAACTTCAAGAGATGCTTCTGAAGAAAATTGGGAAATTGAAGATATCACAAGAGAAAGGCTTTGAAGACCTTAACAAAAAGGTAGACGACCTTAAGGAGCTCGTCGTGAAAAGCAACAAAATGACGGAGGACACGCTTGTTATGATCCTTGATGAGATCAAGGAACTGAAGAAGAACGGCGGTCATCCTTAGCTTTTCTTAAAAACAATGGTTTTCAAACAATGGTTCTTAAAAACTATGTCTTTAAAACTTATGGTCTGTAATAACTTTAATCGTGTGATGCTTGCTACTATGAACTTATCCATTATGCAATATATTAGTTGCTCTTATAACTAACATCTCTCTTGCAGGAATAGGAAATTAAATTCCCCTCCAATCATATTATGATTAATATGTCGTTGAATCATTTTTTTGTTGATGACAAGGGGGAGAAAAATATGAAATGCAAAAATGAAATCATATGTATTGTATTGTTTTGAAATCATATGTATTGTATTGTTTTGCTAACGGCTTCGATGCAGGGGGAGAACCGCATCAAAGCAGGGGGAGTAAGTATACTTTCATGTATTTTCAAATTTCAACTTACTTCATTTTATCATTTGGGTGTCATCATCAAAAAGGGGGAGAGTGATGGAAATTGAATTCCACCCCCAAGTGATTTTGATGATGAGCACACCAAATGAAGCTTAGTGTACTAACTACACTATAATTAAGTGTGCAGAATATGCGACAAATGAAAAGCTTTACTCATACTCAAAGAATCGCAATATACGCTCAAAAGACAAGGACGAACGTGGCTAAAGATCAAATGATGAAGCTCAAATAGAACAAGAAGCTCAAGTGAAGCTCACATCTACTCCATCAAATTGATCAAGCTTCCGAAGACGTGTCTAGTCTATAGTGAGTGTGTTGTGTCTTTTTATGGTATTGTTAAAGCCAAATCATATAGACAATCACACACACACAAACGATTTTTAAAATGTTTTGAATATCTTTTAAATCATCTTCAAAAATGATTTTGAGAGATTTCTCTAGTCGTTTTATATATTCCGTAGTGAAACTCCACACACCCTGGAGTTAGCTACTTGCTTGACTAGTTGTGTCGCAGGAAAAACTCCTCTGGGAGTCGACTACCAAAGGTAGGGAGTCGACTACCAGCTGAGAATCAAGATTTTCTGAAACACACTGGGAGTCGACTACCACTCCTAGGGAGTCGACTACCAGCTGTCGAAGTTTGACGTTTTGACTTGAATTTTGAAATATCATTGAGCGATTTTCTCCCATGATTTTTGGGACAAAAGTCAAAGTAATTTGAATTTCGAATTCTCAGCTTTCTCCTATAAATAGAGGACCATTTTCATTGAGAAAATCACAATAACTATTGAATTCAAATTCTCTCGTGCAAACGCTCTAAATTTCTAAGCTCTCATTCTCTCTTTAGCCAATTCTGTTTTATTTGTGATCTTGCAAATTCTATTATTATTATCTGAAGATCATAATCTCGTTTTATTGGCTAACTGTTTTTCAAATCCGTATTACTTTTCTCTTGATTTTTTGTTTAAAGGATTTTTGAAAAACATTAGATCTAGATCACAAAGAATTCATTCGTATCTTTGTGTGATCTAGAACCTTATTCTATCAAGCCACTACACACAATTTTATCTATTATTATTTGGCTATAGAATCTAGGTGTAAAACCAATCTCCACCAATTTATTGTGGTGAATTGGATATCAATTTTATTGTGTTGTTATTGGAACACTAGCCAAGTCTAGGTGTTACCAGTCGGAAATACTGGTCAAGACTAGGTCATTGGAAATCCTAACGTGTGGAGTTAGTTACTTGTATTTGCCCAGGCAGATAGTGGAAAATCTTGTACCGGATTGGTCGGGGACTGGACGTACCCAAAAGTTGTGGGGAAACAGGATAAAAATCCTTGTGTCTGCGATTGTTTATCTGTGTTTGTTTATCTTTGCTCTTACTTTATTATTTGCTAATTGTTGTTCATCTATTGCAAAGATTAACTTACTTTTATCCGTTGTGAATAAAGATATAATATTTATTACTTGTAATCTTATCTATCTTAACTGTGCGTATAAATGCTCTGGGAGTCGACTACTGTTCATATGGAGTCGACTACCTGCTGTGAAATTACTTTGTGATTTTTTTGATTACTTTGTTGATTAAGAACCAAGCGTAGATCGCTCTACTTGGTTACTTAGGCAACATTATAAGGACGTTTATTAACAATCGAAAAAGTTTACTATTTGAACAACACTATTCAACCCCCCCTTCTAGTGTTGTTTGCCATCCACTGGATCCAACATAAATGACAAAAGGGGAGATTGTTAGGATTTATTCATGTCTGCATTCATGATTGTGTTGTCATAAGTGGCACTATGATAATCGTTGGTTGCTCGTTACTATCTTGAAGAAGAAAGGCGGTTTCTCTTGTTGGTGTTGGAAGATTTGTTGAACTTGATGTTGTATCGGAGCAACAATATTCTGAAGGAGAGAATCGACTCAGCCTAGTATGTTGAAAGAATTGTTGAACATTATGGTGTGCCATAATGTTCAACATGCTGTGTCTATATGAGGCATTGGTTGCTCGCGATATACTTGGATCCGGGTTTGGGTATCTCGTGATCTTAACCATCTATCTTTAACTGTTCAGATATTTGCGTTGATTAAATATGGTTAAAGATTTGATTGGCTATTTATATCTCTCGGTTATTTTGTTGAAAGATGGTTAGAGAGATTTTAGCGTATAATATCTTCGCAACGGGCTATTGCGGATATTATGGTTCCCTAGCTGTAACCGATTGGATTAGATACTTGCTGATCGAACCGTGGATTGAGGGGGGCCTAAGGCGATTAGGGTTCGAGGACGGTGACGGCGAGGTTACGGCTTTTGAGTAAAAAGTTCTGTGAAACTCCGGGAGGGAGGCCGACGGCTACACACATAGGATCAAGGGAGTTGATCTAGTCGGTGGTGCAAGGGGAGCTTGCTGGCAAGGGGAGCTTTCCGAGAATACTTCACGGGGTTGATATCGATCACCCCTCGCGGTTTGTATTAAGGGGGAGTGTGTTCCTCCTAGTTGAATCGTGTTTAGTAGAGTTTGTACTCTCTGATTATTTTAGTGAAGTATTCTATTTTCTGGGCGTGGCCCCACGGATGTAGGTATGCGCACCGAACTGCGTTACCAAGTCTTGTGTGTCGCTGATTGTTGTGTGTTATTTCGTTGGATTCATATTTCATTACTACGTACTGAATTTCACAAACATAGATATAATATATAATTTAGTATTATGATTAGAGACTTATAGTTTTTGCCAAATCTTCATCATCATCCATCTATATAAAAATACAATCCAATATTTTATCAAACTAAGCATATTGAAAACTATTAATTCATGCAATGAAATGTAGTAAAGAAAAAAATTTCTTGCCCTGCCATATATAGTAATGTGTGTCCACATTTTAAAACTTGGTAACGTATGATAATGATATACCTGCATGTTAGACAACAATCGATAAATAATTTTTTAAAAGATCATTTAAACGAATAATATAAATAAAACAATGTAAAGAAAGAAATTTAAAAAACTTGCATTCAATATTTATCATACATTGGAAATCATAGTAGAACTTCTGGGTAAATGATGTTAACTGTGTTATTTATATTGGGCTGAAGAAGGACATATACACGATCAAAAGATGTGCACCTTGAAAGTGCCACATAACGATGTACATGACTGAAAACTGGGATCCGTAAATCAACTCCAACGAACTTTACAGATTGTCCTTGGGCTTTATTAATTTTCATAGCATATGTTACACGGACAGGAAACTACCTTTTTATCATATGAAAAGGTAATTCTGTAGCCGATGGTGACAAAGATATTATTGGAATAAACCCAAAACAACCGGCTTTATCCCCATTTAAAATTTAAGCTTCAATGACACGTGATGCACATCTGACAACCATCAATCGAGTGCCATTGCAGAGCCCGTCTTTAAGTGCAATATTTCGTAATAAAATAATGGGACAACCAACCTTAAGATCAAGTTTAAATTGTGGCAACCCAGGAGGATCCAAAGAGTTTATGTACTCAGTTGGATATCGATTTATAATGGTTGGATCGGTTTCATCATTTTCAGACAGTTTGTCTGCAGCTAGATACGTAATCTTTTGTCATGAAAAAATGTTTAATGCAGCAGCATTTATAAAAGTAACATCAGCATTCCATGCATAAAGAATTATTCATTCAGTAAGGTATGCCGGAGTCACTGCACCCTCAATATCAAGCTGCGGATAAATTCGAAGTATTAACTCGTTTAAATCCTTACACCTGAATATGTTAGAAGGAAGTTTTACCACTTCTGTAGGATTTGTCCCAACCTAATACATATATAGATATAATTTAAGTTAAGGAATAACTAAGATAAAAATAGTAATTAAAATTGAATTAGGCTTGAAATAAAATACCTCCAAAATAAATTTTGCAAAATTTGTATTCTCAACAAATGAGTTATTTAACCGCATATTCTGATCCAATATCAAAACTTGTAAAGAACACCATAATACAGATCGTCTCAATGAGGCGCCAACAATTTCTTCTCGAACCCCCCTTAGGTATGACAGGCAAGATTTGTCGGAAGTCCCCACCAAGAACAACAGTAATACCACCAAACGCTCTGTTATTACCACAAATATCTTTTAACGGTCAATCCACTGCCTTAATATAGTGCCGATGTTGCATAGGTACGTCATCCCATATTATAAGTTTTGCTTTTTTGAATTATCGTGCTTGTATGGATTGCTTGCTAAAATTACAATCTTGCACATCTAACGGGATACAAAATGTAGAATGTCCAGTCCGGCCTCCGCTAAGTAGCAATGATGCAATATCGGATGACGCGATGGTGATAACTATATTTCCAAGACAACGCAACATTGTTGGTAGTGCATTGTACAAAAAAGTCTTTCCAGTTCCAGCATCTTCGTTAGGTGGAATGTGGTACCTTTATTTTCAAATACGGATGAAGTAATTACTGAATCAGCATTGTGTTGTGCATCATTGAGGCAATCAATGTCTTTTTGTGCATCCATTTGTTTTGCTTTATTTATAAGTTCCTGATGTTCATGCAATAATATATTGCCAACAATTGCATTCCAATCTTCAACTGGAAGTGGCATTGGTGGAAAGTCAGATAGACACTTACCGTACTCCTCAAGCAATTCATTGATAAGGAATAATCCATAATCTACAAGTTGGCCTTGAGTTGGGGTAGAAATTGCAAATAAAGTGTGTAGTTTATGTGAAAGATCATCGCAAATGTGCATTGAAAATTCATTCCATAATGCAAGGGGGTCGATCGACGAACATTCGTTCAAAATAATACGAAACAGTCTTCGTAGTTGATATCCTGTTTTCATAATGGAAGCCTCGGAAAGACATTGTCTCCACTCAGAATCATCTTCAAGAAGACCTCTTGCAATACATGTTGCTTTGAATGTAGGGTACTTGATAATATTGAATGTGCGTAAATTTTCCCACGATGTTGGCCCTTTAACAACTGTTAGTAGCAACCGTAGATAAATTCGCTCACCAGATTTAGGGGATGCAAAATATATTCTGCCAATTGCATATCCAAATTGTCTTGGAGTCCAGACCTTTGTTGACAAATGCCACACAAACTTTTGAGGAAATTCTTGATATGTGAGATCATGTGCAGACTCATGTAAAGCGCAACGTAAAAAATTCAGTCAAAGTTGTCTTCTCGTTTTCAGCCCTAGGCCTTATTGCATCTACATCTTTATCTGGATCAAAAATAACACGTTGTTGCCCTGGTAAATGACGTATCAATCTTTGAACTGACGGAATCTTTTGATGTAAGGGATGCTCAAATATTCACCAAGCTGTCGCAGGTGGTCCAATATATCTTGCATCAAGGTATTGTTGGATCTCATTTACTACGCCCAACACCATTGTGGTCCGATCATGACCTTTATAAATTACTTATGAATGTATTTCACACATCTTACCCCAGCACAAACTTCGACATTAATATGACAGTTAAAGCGTCTTGAGAGATATATGTTGTACGGAACAACATCTCTGTTATCACCCTGATGCCTCCTTACAGTATATAGATGTTCATTATTACGATGACGATAAATAGGATATCCATCACGATCCATGGTTGTTGCATCTACATAATTTCGAGGGTATTTCTTAGTACATTTAACATTTTTCTATACATGAAGCATTTGGATTTCAAACACCACATGGTCTATGTACCATAAATTTTGACACAGTATCGAATAATGCAGGATCTTAAGCAGGATCAGTAAATTTAGCACAAACACTTCTATCCACTTGATCACATGTACGAATCTTATCTGGACCACGAAGAAAGAAAAGAGCATGCATATGTGGAAGACCTCGTTTCTGAAATTCAAGTGTAAATACATGTGCTACTTTCTTTTCAAATACACTATTACCATCAATCTCCTTAATCAAAGTCTTTCTTTTTAACTCAAATACACATGCAACTAAATTTGGCCGGTCGGTAGCCTTTTGATTGGGTAGTAGAGCCGAAGTAATTTCTGGCCACTTTGGATTTGCAGTCATGGTAAGAAAAATATACTGGTGCTGGTTATAACGTGTGATTGCCATTGAATCTTGAAAGATTTCAAACATGTGACGTGCACTGCCAGTGAAAGATAATGGAAATATCATGCGCTATCCAAGTTGGTCACATCTGACATATGCATAGATATCTGCAAGACATTGATATAGCTCTGAGCGGAGTTTTCTTTGATTAAGTTTGATGAATGTCAAACGATGTTGCTCAGTTGCTGCCTACGCATCAACTATGAACTCTTGGAATAATTTTCCAGCTCTCAAAATTGAAGAATACTCATTATGTCTTTCAAACAAATAGTAGCTATAAAACTCACACAGGGGTAAGTCGTCTACTTGAGGATTTGTTTTGAACTGGATCCCACTGCTTCAACTCAGGTTTCCATCTAAGCTGACCATCGGAAAATAATAAGACGTAGTGTAATGGTAAGTATGCAGGATGGGCCTCATTGATTTGCATTAATTGATTATTTTATCGTAGATGTAAAATAATATCTCGCATCCCGAAAGGTCGATAGCCATCTACAGGTAAAATAACCACAATCTCATCTACGGTTGGGAGTTATAACGGTGACGATCCTTGTTTGAATTGTAATGGAGATATACAGGAAGATCATGACCACATAAATCTGCTTTAGATAAAATAGAATAAGCCTGACCGTATAGTTGGATGAATGGGCTTATGTCCAATAGAAAATTTTGAATAATTTGTAAGACATCCTTTCTTAAATGTGGATTTCTATTACTTCGTAACTCTATAGCATAATCCGGATCATATATGTAAAGTTGAAAATAACTTGTTGTTTGATCCAGTTGTGGCAAAAGTGATCCTGTTAGATGTTGTAATTCTCCATGAATAGTAAATATGTTCGGGCCTCTGCCAGCAATCAATCTTTGATCCAGTATCACACTAAGGCTGGTAAATGCATTAGCTACATTATACTCCCGAGTATACTGTTGAAATGATTTTGATTGCTCACTGTCACCATCATATAATTCTCGAAGTGCTAGAGGTGGTTCATTCAGTTTCTCCAATTTTACTTTTCCTTGCAAACAACATGTTCCAAAATTATGTGTTGTCAAAGTTGACCTCGACAACTGTTCATCCAACCGATGTAAAGCTGAATTATGAGAGTATGGAATGTTCATTAAACCAAGATAATTTCGACCATAATCACCATGTGTTGATGAACTAGCTCTATGATGAGTTGACCTACATACTAACATCGAAGCTGAGCGATCTTCTTCTTATTCAACTTGAGAAGTTGCGAATGGAGGTGTTATTTGAGGTATACTGATAGGAGTCCTATATCGAGATATGTTTTGTTGGTCTTGTTCTTGTTCTTGTTCTCATTCTCTCCTTTGACGTTGAGCTAAACACCTGTCCAAAATAGCACCAACATTAAATAAAATTACATTACATTAAAGTAGATTAGATTGTATAGATAATAACCTGGCAGATGGTTCAGCATCTTGGGCAGATATCGTATCGTTTTGTAAGGCTGAGACCTCATCTTCATGTTCAATAGGAGAAGTTGGTAATGCATATGTGCTTTGAGGTATATCAAGTATACTGTTAGGAGTCATAAATTGAGATATGTTTCCTTGTTTTTGTTCTCGATCTCTCCTTTGGCGTTGAGTTAAAGACCTATCCAAATTAAATCCAACACCAAATATAAATAAAATACATGCAAGTAGAATAGATTTTATGTACAGTCATCTGGATAATAACCCAACAGATGGTCCTGGTACTTGTCCAGAAATCATATCGTTACGCGAGGCTGAGACATCATCTTCTTGTTCAACCGGGGAAGTTGTCATTGCTGGTGTTATATGAGGCATATCAAGGACACTGTCAGAAGTCAGAGCGTGAGATATGTTTCGTTGTTCTTGTTCACGTTCTCGATCTCTCCTTTTACGTTGAGCTAATGCCCTATCCAAATTAAATCCAAAACTAAATACAAATAAAATAGATGAGAGTATAATAAATTTTATGTACAGTCATGTGGATAATAACCTGACAGATGGTCCAGGTACTTGTCTAGAAATCATATCGTTACGCGAGGCTGAGACATCATCTTCTTGTTCAACCGGAGAAGTTGTCATTGTTGGTGTTATTTGATGTATATCAAGGATACTGTCAGAAGTCAGAGCGTGATGTATGTTTCGTTGTTCTTATTCACGTACTCGATCTCGCCTTTTGCGTTGAGCTAAAACCCTATCCAAATTAAACCCAAAAAAATACAATTAAAATACATGATAGTAGTATAGATTTTATGTTTAGCCAGGTGTATAATAACTTGATAGATGGTTCAGGTACTTGTCCAGAAATCATATCGTTATGCGAGGCTGAGACGACATCTTCTTGTTCAACCGGAGAAATTGTCATTGCTGGTGTTATTTGATGTATATCAAGTACACTGTCAGACGTTAGAGCGTGAGATATGTTTCGGTGTTCTTGTTCACACTCTCGATCTCACCTTCTGCATTGAGCTAAAGACCTATCCAAATTACAACCAAAAATAAATACAATTAACATACATGATAGTAGTATAGATTTTATGTTTAGTCAGGTGGATACTAACCTAATAGATGGTCCAGATACTTGTCCAGAAATCATATCGTTACGCGAGGCTGAGATGACATCTTCTTGTTCAACCAGAGAAATTTTCATTGCTGGTGTTATTTGAGGCATATCAAGTACACTGTCAAAATTCAGAGCGTGAAATATGTTTCGGTGTTCTTCTGCATACTCTCGATCTCTCCTTCTACATTGAGCTAAAGACCTATCCAAATTACAACCAAAAATAAATACAATTAAAATACATGATAGTAGTATAGATTTTATACTTAGTCAGGTGGATAATAACCTGACAGATGGTCCAGGTACTTGTCCAGAAATCATATTGTTACGTGAGGCTGAGCCGACATCGTCTTGTTCAATCGGAGAAATTGTCATTGCTAGTGTTATTTGAGGTATATCAAGTACACTGTCAAAAGTCAGAGCGTGAGATATGTTTCGGTGTTCTTCTGCATGCTCTCGATCTCTCCTTCTGCGTTGAGCTAAGGACCTATCCAAATTACACCCAAACTAATTACAATTAAAATATAGCAGAGTATATTAGATTTTTGGCACATTCAAGTAGATAATAACCAGGCAGATGGCTCTGCGTTGTGTTCAAAAATTGTATCATTATGATTCCTTTTATGTTGCCATTGTCGCAAGGGTGAAATGCAACGAACACTTGGTAGTGAAGAACTAATCATAGGCTCAGTAAGAGTGGTATGTTGTTCTTGTCCTTTCCGTGAGGCTGATACGTCACTATCAACAGATGCCTAAATTGATTGCATAGTATAACCTTGATTAATGATGATAAATCAAGCATGTAATACAGTAGTTTATACTAACAAATTCCATACCGTTCGCATGTTGGTGTGAAGCAAATGGGAATGAGAAATCTTTAGGCTGGTCAAAGAATGCCAATGTATAACTGATTCATTTAAACTTAGTGTTAAAATAATTGTACATTCCAAATGGTAACCAATAATGGTAAACAAATATAAATGCAAGACAACCCTTGCAACAACCATTTTAAATAAGTAAATACAAAAATTACTCCAAGTACGTACATGGTCGGCTAACTCGTTTAGCAACTGTGATATTACTGGTGACCATGTGAGCGTTTGCGTTACTCATTTGAATGTTGTTGATATAAATTTTATCACAGTTGAATATTCTGATCAAATGAGTGAATTTGACATATTCAAATGAGTTTGAAGGTTGCCATATTCAAATTTTATCACAGTTTATAAAATTTGAAGCGAATTTGACATATTCATTTGAAGTTTTTCACTCATTTGAATAAATTTGACATATTCAAATTCCATATGTCAAACTGTGACATATTCATTTGCTCAGTTTATCACAGTTTGGAGTTTCAAATTTTATCACATTTTATAAATTTCACTATCATAGATTATAAATTTGAAGTTTCCATATCAACAATAAAATTTTATCACAGTTATAAATTATAAATTATAAATTGTCAAATTCACTCATTGGAATATATCTGGAAGTAATGGCCAAATAAGCTGCATCACTACATCACTACTTAGGCTATGTTGGGTTATGTTATTGGGTTAACAGTTGCTTTTCAACATCAGAAATGTTATCTGGAATATGAGTTAAATTTGAGTGAAGTAGTTTTAACCCAATAACATTATCTCTACTTTCATACTACATCACTACATTAACCCAATAACATTCATACTACATCACTACCACAATTGCTTCTCTAATAATATGACTGAAGTAGTGTTAATGGGATAACATTTCAGAAATGTTAATATAACCTTATATATCTGGGTAATGGGATAACATTTCAGAAATGTTAACATAACCCAATAACATAACCCAATAATGTTATCAGAAATGTTAACATAACCCAATATATCTGGATGTAGAGAAGCAAATTTAATCAGAAATGTTATCAAAAATGTTATCTGGAATAACATAACCCAATAATGTTAATGGGTTAACACTACTTCAGTCATATTATTAGAGAAGTAAATTTCTACATGTAGTGATGTAGTATGAATGTTATTGGCTTAACAGTTTATAAATTTGCTATTGGGTTACGTTGTATGAATGTTATTCCAAGTAATGGCCGAGTTATTTACCGTTAATCCAATAACTGTTAACCCTATGATCATGTAAAAGAGCAATGTCAATCAAATTTCTACTGTAGGGAGAGCAAAAAAAAATCCCAGTTCCAAATATGAATATGACATGATGTGCTCTGCGCATCATGTCCTAATCCAAATAGCAAAATATGCATATGACAGGATTGCTCTGGGCATCAGGATCCTAATCCAAATAGCAAAATATGCATATGATAGGATCTGTTGATACAATTAGCATATTCATATTTTGATACAATTTCTAACTAAGCAAATAACATATTCCAGTTCCAAATAGCATCAGGAAAAAATCGACTCAAATTTGGAAGTTCATCCTGTCAAAAATTGAACTCAAATTTGGAAGTTCATCCAGTTCCAAATTGAACTCAAAAATTGACTCAAATTTGGAAGTTCATCCAGTTCCAAATAGCATAAGGATCAGGATTCCTAAAGTCTAACATGCAGTTCCAAATAGCATCAGGATTTCTAATTTCATCACGATTTAGAAATTGAGTCTAATTAAAATTAAAGTGGTGATCCATAGGGTTCTATCAAAATTTTGACTTCTAATTTCAAATTTGGAATTTCATCCAGTTCCAAACCTGCCATTGTAGTTGGAAGTTCATCCAGATCCATAAGGTTCTCTCAGGATGTGCTAAGGGCATCAGGATCCTGATCCAAATAGCAAAATATGCATATGACAGAATGTGTTGCTACAAATGAGCTCATTGAATAATTGTGTTTGGAACTAGAATTCTAACTAAGAACACATATGACCACTTTGTTAAAAATGACAGGATCCTGATCCACATAAGAACACATATGCTATTTGGAACCTACAGTAGCATAATCAAGTATTAACACATCCTGCTGTCATATGCTCCACCTACATATGTGTCCAAACTGTCAAAAATTCTAACTAACCATGCATATGAGCTCATTGAATCTAGAAGTAGAGAAGTAGGGAAGTAGAGAAGAGGTTAGAATTTACTGTCAAAAATTCACTGATTCAAAAATTAAACTTACCATTGAATTTTAAATCAAATTGAATTCTAACTTCCAATTGAACTTGCCATTGCAGTTAGACTACAAAATTACTTCTAATTTAATTAAACTGCCAATTAAACTTGATTTTGCAGATGTGTTGCTACAAATGAGCTCATTGAATAATTGTGTTTGGAACTGGAATTCTAACTAAGAACACATATGCCCACTTTGTTAAAAATGACAGGATCCTGATCCACATAAGAACACATATGCTATTTGGAACCTACATTAGCATAATCAAGTATTAACACATCCTGCTGCCATATGCTCCACCTACATATGTGTCCAAACTGTCAAAAATTCTAACTAACCATGCGTATGAGCTCATTGAATCTGGAAGTATGGAAGTAGGGAAGTAGACAAGCAATTAGAATTTACTGTCAAAAATTCACTGATTCAAAAATTAAACTTGCCATTGAATTTTAAATCAAATTGTAGGGAAGTAGACAAGCAATTAGAATTTACTGTCAAAAATTCACTGATTCAAAAATTAAACGTGCCATTGAATTTTAAATCAAATTGAATTCTAACTTTCAATTAAACTTGCCATTGTAGTTAGACTAAAAAATTACTTCTAATTTAATTAAACTCCCAATTAAACTTGATTTTGCAGTTAGACTGAATTTTTTTGCAGTTTAATCAAGTTTAACTTGAAATGAGCCCAGATTTTTGAATTGAGCCCAGCTTTGAAGCAATTCAATTTTTTTAGTCTATAGCACTTCCAAACATTGGTGATACATAGGATGTTTTTGATTAAATAATGCAGTCAGTTAAAGAAACATACACTGAAATTGTCATTAAAGTTACATACACTGAAATTGTCTGTTATATTTCATTGAACCCCAATGGCAGCTCATTTTGCCATTAAAGAAACAAAAATTGTTGCTCCATTCCATTGCCATTAAAGAGACAAATATTAGTCAATGAACATCTAATTCCCTCTGAGACATACACTGAAATTGTTCTATTGCTCCATGGCAGATCAACATCAGGTCAAAAATTTGGGAGAAATCTTTGGATCACCACTGATAAACCCAATACAACATAACCCAATTTAGCCATTAAAGAAACATACACTGAAATTTTCTGAATAAGCTCTAATCAACACAATATGCCATTAAAGAAAAAGAGATTTAATCATTCCAATTTAAGGCTGCAACGTAATATTCATACATTTTCTCCATCAGGATCCTGCCAAATAGCAAAATTTCTAACTAAACTACATTATAACCATCAGGACAATTTCAATATAAGCCATTGGAACTGGATTCAATGGCAGCTCATTAATATTTTGTATCAGGATTCAATGGCAGCTCATCAATATTCAATGGCAGCTCATTAATATTCATATTGGCAGCTCATGAATATGGCTCATATCCAGTTCTCAATGGCAGCTCATCAATATTCGTATTGCCTCAATATAGTTCTCAATGCCTCAATCCAGTTCCTGATACAATATGAATATTGATGAGCAGCTCATCAATTTCTCAATGCCTCAATCAGGACAATTCAATATGAGCCAATAGCCATTGGAACTGGATATGGAAAATTTCTATTCAAATGGCAAATATGAGCCAATAGACATTGGAACTGGATAAGAAAAATTTCTATTCAAATAGCAAAATTTCTAACTAAACCAAATAAGGTCAATTTCTAACTAAGCATCATGATCCAGTCAAAAAAATTCTAACTAAGTGAATTTTTGACATCTTTGATCCTAGTCAAATTCTAACTAAGCATCAATTTCTAACTAAGCATCTTTGATCCTGTCAAAAAATCTTGCCATTCACTGGATCAGATCAATTTCTAACTAAGCATATTTAGCATATTCCATTTAACTAATATCTATCAACATCATTGTAGGGAATAGCAAGCTCTAATGCAGTGTAAATTTGAATAGCAAAATTTGAACACACTGTGAGGCTGTGAGGCTTGCAGACTTCCCAGTGTCTTATCAACATCAAATGCTAAAGTGTTTATAGATATTAGGGATATTGCTAAAGTCTGTGTGTTCAAATTGCAGGTGTGTTCAAATTTTGATAACACAATGTGTGTTCAAATACCATAAGTGTTTATAGATATTAGGGATATTGCTCTAATGCATTCAAATTTTGATAACACACTGTGAGACTGTGAGGCTGCAAGCTCTAAAATAACACACCAAATAGCAAATATGAGCCAATAGCCATTGGAACTGGATATGGAAAATTTCTATTCAAATAGCAAAATTTCTAACTAAACCAAATCAGGTCAATTTCTAACTAAGCATCATGATTCTATCAAAAAAATTCTAACTAAGTGAATTTTTGACATCTTTGATCCTGGTCAATTTCTAACTAAGCATCAATTTCTAACTAAGCATCTTTGATCCTGGTCAATTTCTAACTAAGCATCAATTTCTAACTAAGCATCTTTGATCCTATCAAAAAAATTGCCATTCATTGGATCAGGTCAATTTCTAACTAAGCATATTTAGCATATTCCATTTAACTAATATCTATCAACATCATTGTAGGGAATAGAAAGCTCTAATGCAGTGTAAATTTGAATAGCAAAATTTGAACACACTGTGAGGCTGTGAGGCTTGCAGACTTTCCAGTGTGTTATCAACATCAAATGCTAAAGTGTTTATAGATATTAGGGATATCGCTAAAGTCTGTGTGTTCAAATTGCAGGCGTGTTCAAATTTTGATAACACACTGTGTGTTCAAATGCTAAAGTGTTTATAGATATTAGGGATATTGCTCTAATGCATTCAAATTTTGAAAACACACTGTGAGGCTGTGAGGCTGTGAGGCTGCAAGCTCTAAAATAACACACCAAGAACAACAATAAAAAATGTGATTCTCTCATGAGGATTCAAGCTCTAAACAACACACTGTGAGGCTGCAAGTTCAAGCTCCTCTGATGTTGATCTGCAAGTTAAATCAGGATGTGCTCAGGATGTGCTCAAAATTTCATTTCAACGTGAGTAAAATTTCATAAAAACCGTAAATACAATTTCATATTCATATATTCATAACGTTGGAGGGTATTCTTAAATACCGAGAGCAAAATTTCATATCCCTCAAATTCTCAAAAATCATACATAGTTCATATCACCTCCAGCAATACCCTGCAATACCCTCCAATTTGCAAAAATATGAAAAATCCCAATATAATTTCTAACGTGAGCAAAATTTTATAATGTTGCAAAAATCTTAAAAAATCCCAAAAGAACTCACCTCCTGCAATGAGGGAGATGTTGATGATAAGGGCTCCAGCTGTGCTCTGTTTCTTTGTTTGGAGGATTATGAGGTTGAAGATGAGGGCTGTGTAATTGAAGATGAGGGCTGTGTACGCAGTAGATGGAGGTAATTGAGATTGAGGCATTGAGAAACCTAGATGTATGCTTTATTTCTCTGATGTGATCAAATCATTTGATCACATCACTAATTTCCCTCCATCTAATTCCCTCCCCCCTAATTCCTTCCAAAACGTACCTCCAAATTCCAAGTGAGAGGATGTCAACATGAGGAAATTTCTAATGTGTTCAAAATTTCGTTTGAGGATTTCAACGTGAGGAAATTTCAAATGTTTTCAAAATTTTGGTTCAAATTCCATTCCATTCAAATGAGTTCAAATACAAAATACAACTTTCAACTTAATCCTAGTCATCAACCCTATGACTTATGACTGGGACAAAGCAATATGACTGGACTGATGACTGGAACAAAATTCAAAAATTGCTCTCTTTTATAGAATAGATATATATACACATACTGCAATATTATATATATATATATATATATATATATATATATATATATATATATATATTGAAAGGTAATGTTAGTCTTTATTGATGAGTGTACATAACAATACAATGTGGGATTAGATGGATGTCGGGTCCAATGAAGGGAGGAGAGGACACAAGCGTCGTCACTCCCTACCTTTATCCCCAACACCCATTAGCCCCACAGATTTCAATGACAAAGATCAGTGTTCAAAAAAAAATATGTGGGCTTGAGCTGACAGCGCATGAAATTTAAATTTTTCCTGCACTGTCAGCGATTGGGGGTGTGATAATTTTTTTATTAAATTTTGTTTTGGCAATATGGTATACAACTTGTTAACTACATCCCAATAATTTTCAAGCCAATCCAACACCGTGTGAGCCTTGGTTTATGGGTTTCAAAAAAACGGCTCCCGAAAACCGAACTGTCAGTGCAACATTTTTGAAACGCATGAACGGAGGCTCAAACGGTGTTGGATTGGCTTGAAATATATATATATATATATATATATATATATATATATATATATATACATACTGCAATACACACACACACACACATATACGTATGTATGTATGTATATATGTGTGTGTGTGTATGTATGTATATAAATATGTATGTATGTATGTATGTATATATAAGTATGTATGTATATATATGTATATATATGTATGTATGTATGTATGTATGTATGTATATGTATGTATATGTATGTATATATGTATGTATGTATGTATGTGTGTGTGTGTGTGTATGAGAATAATGGCTATCATACGCCATATGAGGTAGGCTCTCATACGCCCTCTCATATAAAGCAACCAAGTACAACCAAGTACAAGCCCATGTGGGCTTGTACTTGGTTGCTTTATGTGAGAGGGCATATGAAAGCCTACCTCATATGGCGTATGATAGTCATTATTATATATATATATATATATATATATATATATATATATATATGGGGGCTTAAGCTAACAGCGCAGGAAATTTTTCATGCGCTGTCAGTGATTTGGGGGTGTAATAATTTTTTTATTAAATTTTGTTTTTGCAATATATTTTACAACTTGTTAACTACATTCCCAACAATTTTCAAGCCAATCCAACATCGTTTGAGCCTTCGTTCATGCGTTTCAAAAAAACCGCTCCCGAAAACCGAACTGTCAGTGCAACATTTTTGAAACGAATGAACGGAGGCTCAAACGGTGTTGGATTTTCTTGAAATATATATATATATACACACACACACACACATACATACTGCAATACAGACACACACACACACACATATATGTATATATATGTATGTGTGTGTGTGTGTGTGTGTGGTTATATATGTATGTATGTATATGTATGTATATGTATGTACTAGTCATAACACGTGCCCACGGGCACGATTAATTTAAGATTTTCCCTTGCGAAATCTTTGTTACCCGAATTTTTTTTACAGCCAAAATTTAAAAGAAAAACAAATTAGCTTATAATATTTAGCGGCACAGGCGCCTTCGACGTGGGTGCCTTCGGTGCGGAACAACAAATTCAGCGCATGCGCCTTTGACACAGAACACCAAATTCGACATGGGTGCCTTCGGCGCAGAACAACAAATTCGACGTAAAACAACAATTTCGACGCAGGTGCCTTAGGCGCGGAACAACAAATCAGCGTTAAAAACTAGCGTGGGCGCCTTCGATGCGGAACAACAAATTCAGCGTAGCGCCTTCGACACAGAACACCAAATTCGACGTGGGTGCCTTCGTCGCAGAACAACAAATTCGACGTAAAACAACAATTTCGGCGCGGGTACCTTAGGGGCGCGGAACAACAAATCAGCGTTAAAAAATTTAGCGGGCGCCTTCGGCGCAGGCTTCATATGCATATAACACGTGCCCTTGGACACTGTTCATTTAAAAATCTTGGACCCACTAATTTTAAACAAACATCAATAATTATCAGCAGATGTGATCGAAATTTTACAGGGTTTTGCAACGCGGATCAATGAGTTGGCAGCATCTCCCGCGTTCATTCTCCCACAGCTCGTGTTCATTTCCAATATGAGATTGTGTGTGTGTACACAACATTTTTTTAACAACTATTATCAAAAGGCTATTCCTAATTTCAATGTTTTTGTGTATTCCCAACAAATTTCTCTTCAACTCAAAAATTTCCTTCCAAAACTTGATGTGACATTGCCACATAAGACAAATTCAAAATCTGCCCTCAATTATAATATAGATGTTCCACCTAGAAGCCCAAGAGTTTATCCCTCCATTTTGTTAAAACCATTTTTTATGCGACTCCCCTCCCTCCCCCTCCTCCGCGTTTCTCTCCTCCGTCCTTCCTCTCACAAAACCCTACCTCTATCCAAAACCCTAATCCACGGTTCATTTAAGATTTTCCCTTGCGAAATCTTTGTTTCCCGAATTTTTTTTTCAAAGTCAAAATTTAAAAGAAAAACAAATTAGCTTACAATATTTAGCGGCACATGTGTCTTCGGCGTGGGTGCCTTCGGTGCGGAACAACAAATTCAGCATGCGCCTTTGATACAGAACACCAAATTCGACGTGGGTGCCTTCGATGCAGAACAACAAATTCGACGTAAAACAACAATTTCGACGCAGGTGCCTTAGTCGCGGAACAACAAATCAGCGTTAAAAAATGGCGCGGGCGCCTTCAGCGCGGAACAACAAATTCAGCGCATGCGTCTTCGACACAGAAAACCAAATTCGACGTGGGTGCCTTCGGCGCAGAACAACAAATTCGACGTAAAACAACAATTTCAGCGCGGGTGCCTTAGGCGCGGAACAACAAATCAGCGTTAAAAAATTTCGCGGGCGCCTTCTACATATAACCCGTGCCCGTAGGACACTGTTCATTTAAAAATCTTGGACCCACTAATTTTAAACAAACATTAATAATTATTAGTTTCCCCTGAAATATCAGTAGATGTGATCGAAATTTTACAGGGTTTTGCAACGCGGATCAATGAGTTGGCAGCATCTCCCGCGTTCATTCTCACACAGCTCGCGTTCATTCCCAAGATGAGATTGTGTGTGTGCACAACATTTTTATCATAACTAATATTAAAAGGTTATTCCTAATTTCAATGTTTTTGTGTATTCCCAACAAATTTCTCTTCAACCCAAAAACTTCCCTCCAAAACTTGATGTGACATTGCCACATAGGACAAATTCAAAATCTGCCCTCAATTATAATATAGATGTATGTATGTATGTATGTATACATATGTATACATATGTATACATATGTATGGGCTTGAGCTGACAGCGCAGGAAATTTTTCATGCGCTGTCAGCGATTTGGGGGTGTAATAATTTTTTTATTAAATTTTGTTTTTGCAGTATGTTATACAACTTGTTAACTACATTCCCAAAAATTTTCAAGCCAATCCAACACCGTTTGAGCCTTCGTTCATGCGTTTCAAAAAAATCGCTCCTGAAAACCAAAATGTCAGCGTAACATTTTTGAAACGCATGAACGGAGGCTCAAACTGTGTTGGATTGGCTTGAAAATTGGTGGGGATATAATTAATAAGTTGTAGAACATAATGTAAAAAATTAAAAGAAAAATTTACACCCCCAAATTGTTGACAGCGCAGGAAAAATTTCATGCGCTGTCAGCTCAGGCACATATTCCTCATACATACATACATACATACATATATACATACATACATACATACATATACATACATACATACATACATATATAATTATAATGTAGAAAAGCTGCCAAGACACAAAAAAGATGGGAAGTATAAGCTCCCATATGGGCTTGTACTCGTGGGGCCCCACCTTTTTGTGTCTTGCACCTGATCCAATGGATCAGGTGCCTCTTGTTCTACATTAATCTATGTGTGTGTGTGTGTGTGTGTGTGTGTGTGTGTGTCTGCGGAAGGATCAAATGACCCCCAAATACCCCCTCCTTTGGCCGAACGATCGACGTAGATCAACGGCACAGATCACCCAATGATTGAGAGAGATGATGGAGAGAAATCGCGAGAAATTGAATTTCTCTCATAGAAAATCTTCAGCAGTTACTTAATTAATCTGCTTAGTTTATCTACTCTTCTCCCCACTTTAAAAATGAATTCCGGCCAACCGAGTGGACATCTTAACATAAAAATTATTTTTTCCGTCCCCTATCGTCCTCCCGATCAGAACGCGCAGGGTGAAACCATGGTTTCAGAGAGATTTCAGTGACTGAAACCCAAGGTTTCAGTGACTGGGCGCCTACTGAACGGATTGAAACCTTGGGTTTCAGTCCACCCAGGCACTGAAACCTTGGGTTTCAGTCCGTTCAGCAGGCACCCAGTCACTGAAACCTTGGGTTTCAGTCACTGAAACCTCACTGAAACCGAGGCTTCACGCTGCGCGTTCTGATCGGGAGGACGAGGGGGGACGGAAAATCTAATTTTTATGTAAAGATGTTCACTCGGTTGGCTGGAATTCATTTTTAAAGTGAGGAGAAGGGTGAATAAACTAAGCGGATTAATTAAGTAACTGCTAAAGACTTTTTGTGCGAGAAATTGAATTTCTCGCAAGAGAAATTGAATTTCTCGTGCGTGAGTTGGAGGGGACGATCCACTGACCCGCATGATGGAGGGCCACGGGAGGGGGTTATTTTGAGGTTATATTTGTGGGTCATAAGATCCTTCCTATATATATAATACATTTGACAACATTTTTTGAATTCTAGGGCTTACTAGGACAAGATAAAGAGTGGCTTACATTTGATCTTGGTAAATCAATGGGTGAGATTGGATTTTGTGAAAATTTTAGTGGGAAACTTTAAATTTTGGTGGGAAATTGTCTTGGAAACCAAAACGTTGAAATTAGAAGTGTCTTGGGGAAGATTGTGCAGATTAAATTTGGGGGGGAGTGCCTTGGGAACCTAAACTTTGAAATTAGAAGTGTCTTGGGAAAGATTTTGGAGATTAAATCGGGGGGAAAGTGCATTGGGAACCTAAACATTGAAATTAAAAGCGCCTTGGGAAAGATTGTGAAGAAGTATGATCCATTAAATTAAACAATATAAAAAATTTAGCGTAAAAAAATTTAGCGTAACAACAAATTAGCGTAAAAATATCTTGAGGTTTGTTATTCGGCGCCTGCGCCGAAGGCGCCCCGCTAAATTTTTTACTATAATTTGTTGTTCCGCGTCGAAGGCGTGGGCATCGAATTTGTTGTTCGATGTCGAATTTGTTGTTCTGCGCCCAAGGCGCCTGCGCCGAATTTGTTGTTCCGCGCTGAAGGTGCCCGTGCCCAAACCGAATTTATTGTTCTGTTAAATTTGGCTCTGAAAATAATTTTCGGTGAACAAATATTTCGCAGGGGAACTCTTAAATGAACCGTGCCCGCGGGCTCGGGTTATGACTAGTGTGTGTGTGTGTGTGTGGGGCCAAAATCCTATGCGAAAATTTCGTACAGAATTGTGGTGCAATTTTTTATTATTGTTCTTAAAAGGCTAAATACTCCTGGGTGACTAATAGCGAAGTAGTACCGTGAGGGAAAGGTGAAAAGAACCTCAATTCAGAAGTGAAATAGAACATGAAACCGTGAGCATCAAAGACGTGGGTGGAGAATGTGATCTTTGACCACGTGCCTATTGAAGAATGAGCCGGGGAGCAAAAACCGACCCTTTCGAGGATACAAACTTCCTCACCGCTTTGCCCCTTACCGTTACCATCCTCAACACACCATACCTGTCGAAATACACGCCTACTCCTGCGGTCAATGTCTCGAGGTATGTTGGTTTTGGTGACCCTGACGAGCGTTTGGAGACCTAACACAAAGTACATGTAGTCGAATGTGTAGGGCCTTCCTGAGTTGTCTGGCTAGGACAGCATGTCGGTTTAGGTTTTTTTTTTCAAAATTTTTTGCTCTGTTTAATCCATACATATATATACTCTACGGGAAATAATCGATGAACGTCACCGAGGTTTATCTCTAGATCAAGACGTTACAAATTCAACGATTTTAAAACAAAAGAACATTTTTACCAATCTGATCAAGGAGCAAATATGTGGGGATTTTCTTGATTTTTGTTATGAATTTGTATTAGCATGTGTAGAACACATCAGTAGTTTGGGATTGGATTGGCTCCTACACGCGTAGGACCATGTTATCGTCCAACGCTACGTGGACAGTCCGATCAGACCATTTTTTGTTCTTTGTGTGTCCCATCACGCACCTCTTTTTCTCTTTTTCCCACTCTAACTGGGTGGTGGGGCCCACAAAGAACAAAAAAGGTCTGATCGAACGGTCCACGTCGCGTTGGAGGATCACATGGTCCTACGCGCATAGAAGCCAATCCAGCCCCCAATAGTTTGGATCGTTGAGAAAATCTCACCGCACACACACATGCGCAAGTGAACCTTGGTGGGATTTGCTTCGATCTAGTCATTACAAAAAGTTTAATGTTGTAAAAATGTTAAATTTGTAGCAATCAAATCGAGTGCAAATAACATTGATATTTACTTGATTTGTGATATGATAATCATCCATGATACAGAGCTCAGACTCAAAAAAAAATTTAAAAATACCGTAGATGACTAACAACACATCATGAATTTTTGCCCTGTGTTGTTAGCATGCTTCCACTTTTCTCTGTCTGCGTATATATAAAACAGCATACAACGGCAAATTCTGCACGTCTCAAAAATGAGCATCTTTAAACCGTAGTTGATAATTTCAGGCGTACGCAGACTTAGGGCCTGTTTCTTTCGTTTACTTTGGGTTGAGATTTACTGTTGTGAATAATAAATCTTGGTGGAATCTTGATGTGGGGTCTACGGGTTAGAAAGTGGATTTGAGAATTGTATGTGGGCTCCACACAACTTTTTTGTGTTAGTGTGTTTCTTTTGTTGAGAAAGTTGTATGGGAAAGTTTGATGGGGGGTCCACTAATTAATTAATTGTAATTAAAAAAGAGGTAAAAAAGGGCGGGAATTGCTGAAATTGGACAAAACAAAGGAGAGAGAGGGAAGTGGGACCCGCACCCTTACATTCTCACCCCCAAAGCAGCGAAATCCCCGCGATTTAAGGGGATTGCGCAGTCGCCCAATGCGCGACTCCACATCAGCATCGTGGGAGAATCTCGCGTTCGTGATTTTTGGCCATTGGAACACAAACGCGGATTTTTGCCTTGATTTGACAATGAACAGGAACGAATTCCGCTTGGTGAAGACTACATACACCCCTATGCATAGGGGTGTATGTAATCATTATAGGCCAAAAACGGAAAAAATCAAGGGAGGGAGAGTGTGAATGGCTTGGGATTTGAAATAATTTGCCTTTTAAGCATATAATGATTACATACACCCCTAAGTATAGGGGTGTATTTAGCAATTCTCTTCCGCTTTCTCCGTTCGTTTTCACGCGAAAGAAACAGGCCCTTAGCCGAAATTGACACGCACCCCGCGATATTCATGAATTTCAAAAGGAATCTAAGTTGACGGCCGTTGATTGAGTTGGACTCATCCTACTGTCTCGGCCTCCGGTTCCCAAAGATGAGGATGGTCCATTTCCTGCTCATCTTTTGTCATGGCCATTAGCCCCAACAGTAGATGAGAAGAGTAACAGCTGCAGTAACTATAACTACTAGAAAAGGACGTGCATGTCATTTTCTGGAAAAGACCAAGGACCAGCTCTAACCCAACACGGTCCTTTCCCTTTCCCATGTTCCCCAAGTCCCGTCCTTTTTACAGCCTGATAGAAATAGGGGGTTTAATCCCTTTAAACCTTGTATTTTTGAGTCATATGCTTCCTTCACCTTCAAGGTATTTTCCATGTTTCCAGAGTTTGGAAACTTCAGGAATGTGATGACTTCAGCATGTCCTTTTCTGATTATGACATGATCCGATTTGTGCAAAATTTTGAAGGAAACTGAGAACCAAAGTAGGTGGGCTTTTCCATCAAGACTCCATAAAAATCTGAACTTAGGATTCAAGTCTCTGATCCCAACCTTGCATGAAGTAATGAGTCAGCTTCCTTTGACCGTTGGGTACAAATTGCAAAATTATAGCATTCCGATTTGACATTATATTCTTTTCTCCATTCAAGCCAATATATTATATTATGAGAATAAGTATCTCATATATATGATATGTATGAGAGACACCTTCTTATACACTTGACCCCTTTCATATAGTACAAATAATAACATAGAATGTATTTTTATCTGTTGTGGATGTCGTACATGAGAGAGATCTTTCATATATCATATTACATACGATACACTCTTGTGTTATACTAGTTATTAGTGATCTAAACCTAATGTTATTTATCGAGACGGGCACTGGAGGCTCGGCTTGAGATCAATTCGGTAAAAAAAAAATACTCTTTCGAACTCTTTTGACAATCAACTCTTTAAAAAAATGTGGATTCGCTAAAATTGATGAACAAGCTTGAGCATCACTATGCTCAGCTTGGCTCGAGCTGGGTTCAACCAGATAAAGGCTTGAAAAGAGTTGGATTAGATCAAATTTAAGGTTAACCCATCAAGGACTTTTTATACTGAAAAATTATACTATTTGTTAATCTGTGCATGCCATCCTTGTGCAAGGACCATGCTAATCTTCTTTGTATCATTCCAATTGTGTCGGTTATCTCTAAAGAGAATAGCTTATCCAGCACTTAAATAACCAGAATTGGTATTTTGTCGGAGTTCCATTTTGATGGATCGAGCTTATCCGTAAAAAATTAGACTAGAATTTCAGCTTGATCATAATTTTATACTATAAAGTGATTTATCTATTTCTATAGTACTAAAAAAAGCAAGTTTGTCAATTTTTTGGATGTAGGTTTAAATTTTCGGATGTCAATAAATCATAAAAGTATCCCTCCAAAAATACCCATTTATGTATGCACGTTTAAATTTTCTCTCTCTTTTCTATTTTTACTCTCTCTGTTCTTTTTATTTCCCTTCCTTTCTTTTCCTTTTCTTTCTTTCTATTAATGGGAAGATCTCTCAAATTATAATTTAGTTATAAATTTTTAATTATTTGGATTTGCTATTAATTTAAAACAATTCACGAAAATTTTCGTTTTATTGTAAACGGATAATGATGGAAGTTTGTATTGTGGATTATATCTTATCAATAGGATAAGATCATATCATTGTATCTCATCCATATACGCTCTTCCCTCTATTATAAATACAAGACTAGGGTCTTCTCCCATAGTCGATGCTTCAAAATAGCATGAGCCTTTAAAAATACCAAAAACCCATTGGTTGCAGAAGCGAAGGAGAAGGCACAGATCCACGTGCGTGGTTTCGTTCATCTTCCATGCGCAGGCGTCCTCTTTCACGCGTAGGCTTCGTCAACGTCGCTAGATTTGGAGGACGGATCTAGATGTACTATTTTTAAAAATTTCCATTTTTATCATGATCATGATACTATCGTTTTTCGATCTCACAAGATCGGATTAGAAACCGGGTTAATAGATTTAAAACGACGATTTTTTAATCGTCGATTCATGTTTTCATATCATATTAACCCTATCTTTAGGGTTCGTATATTCATATGGTATAAGAAATCAAATCGGAAAAAAATTACGCATCATATCATCCCCGTTCACGTCATCGCTGGCGGCTTTGCCGCCGGCCACCATGGGCCACCCTATTGCCCGCCCCGAAGGTGTGTGCCACCCCTTTGATCACCTCATAGGTGGTGCTGCCCCTCCCACTGTCCGCCCCGAAGGTGGATCCGCCCACTCGCCCTGCCCCATAGGCGGAGGCGCCCCCCTCGCCCTGCCCCGTAAACGGAGGCACTCTCCACCGTGTTGGAGGTGCCGAAGGGGCCAGCGGCGGCAAACCCTAGCCGCCGCCCTCCCTCCTTTCCGGCTCTTTTTTGGGCCGAAGGCCCAAACCCATAAAAAAGCAACATTTTGTTGCAGGTCTGAAGCCCACAGCACATGATGCGGGCTCAGGCCCAAAATAAAAAAAAGATCAGCATTTTTGCTGCGGACCTGAAGTCCGCAGAACATGCTACCGGCTCAGGCTCAGGCCCGAGAAAAAAATATATAAACGGGGGATGTGTGCCTGAAGCCCATAGCCACAATGCCGGCCTCTGGCCTGCAGGCTAGAATTCACTTAAAATATATATATAAGGGGATAGGGAAAGTAAATAAATAAATGGGTTTTGGGGGGCCTAAAAATTGAAGAAAAATTAGATAAAATAGGGGATCAAATGGAGACTCTGTGGAGAAATTTGTGGACCTATGTCGATTATTTGGGGATATAAAAAGGAAAACTACTTCCTTTCACAATGAATAAACAATTAGGGCATCATTCAAATTTATTTGAACTAGTCCCTGATGCACAACGAATTGCATATTTCCAATATATGATACCCCTTTTAGGATCATATTTATATGCATTACATCACATTTTATGGCTCATTTTTCTGGGATAAACTTATGCTAAGTTGTGCGGTATTAACTTAATAATTATAACGATCCTGCGACAGCTTTTTCATTAGTCATCTAACCTCACGGTTTATGACATCGCCTCGTAGTCTGAATAATTATTAAGTATTTTAAATTATTATATTTATCATATTCTGAATCTGGGATGCCTGTGATGTGTTATGAAAATGTTGAATGAGCACAAATTTTTGCATGGATGGCTAATTGTGGTTTTGGATCGGCTGTTTAGTCCCACATTTTACTTTTCCTGCATTTTGCTTCTCGTTTTGAGAGAAGTTGTACTGAGGAAATTATGTAATGTCCAAGACTGATGACTACTTTCCATGGAGTTGGAGGCCACTCTTAAAGTTGAAGAATTTAAAAATGAGACCCATGAGGTTTTCAAAGTTGTACTTTTCCACTTACATTTGTGTAATATGGACTGTAATATGGACTTTGGACATTTTTATTTTATGTGGGACAGGCCGATCCACGCAATTAGCTTATTCATTTAAAAATTACATCTACATGAAAATGTTTTACGTATTATTAATTCATGTAAATTTGTGCTCTGCTAGATAAAAAGGAAAAAATTGCAAGCGTTGATTTCGAAGTGCTTGATGCATCAGGGAGAAATTACTTGAGCTGGCAGCTCGATGTTAAATTTCACCTGCTGGCTAAATCCCTTATTTCTATTGTGACAAAAGATGGAAAGACGACTGACATTGAAAAGGCGCAAGCCATTATTTATATTCGTCGCCATGTGGATATATAAGACCCTAATGGCTGAATACCTTACGGTCGAAGATTCACTTGAGTTGTGGACTACCCTTGAGGAAAGATATAAACATCAAAAGGATGTTATACTTCTGAGGGCACGATATAAGTAGGAGAACCTGAGACTGCATGACTTTAAGTCCATAGCTGAGTACAACTCAGCTCTTTTAGCATCATCTCACGCCTGAAGATGTGTGGTGAAAAAGTCTAAGAAGATCGCATGTTGGAAAATACGTACACGTCTTTTCACGAAAAGGATGTGATACATATGCAGCAATACCGTGAACGAAAATTCACGAAGTATTCTGAGCTGCTGTCATGTTTACTTATGGCAGAACAAAACATATATCTTCTCCTCGCCACTCATAATATGTGCCCCTGACACTGCCCCCCTCACAGAAGCTCACAATGCATCTCCTTCTAAAATGAAGAAAGATAATAAAAGGAAAGAAAGACCACAGAGGGGGGACCAAATAAAAAGGCCAGATGAAAATTCCACCATGAAGGGAGGCGGAAGTTCACTTGGCGCAGAAATAACAACAACAGAAATGATGCACCCCCACCTAAAAGGGAATGGGGAGACCAGTGCCATAGCTGTGGCATGAAAGGACACTGGTCTAGAGTGTGCATGACTCCGCGGCACCTACAAGATTTGTACAAAGAAAGCTTAAAAAAGAAAACTGAAACAAATCTGGTGACCACCAATGCTCCAGCCCAGTTCATTGTTGAAGACTTCGAAAATGACGACTTGTTCGATTAGCCATTTTTATCTTTGTTTTGAAAAATAATGTTATGAGAGCTATCTGAATGATTGAATGAAGTATGAATAAATGTGAAAATATTTTTCTAAAATCAAATTTGCTTATATAATTCATCTTTTAATAGACGGACTGCTCTCATAATTGATTAGTAGACAATAACACATACGATCCTTCAATACAAATGCTATTTTCATCGCATATGAAAGCCCAATAAATATTATGGCCATCAAATATTACTGAAGTTCTGCAAACGCAACTCTTTTGCTCCTAAATGACACGAAAATTAAAAATAAAGGATTCATTATTCTCTCCGAATTCAAAAGGAAACTTATTAAGTTTCAAGGACATCCGTTTAAACGAATTCCACTTATAACTGCAAATGTGAACGAAAAATAATATTTGTATGTAACGTCTCAAGAAAAAGGAGTAAAATCCATACTTGAATATTTTGAGAGCATTTCACTATGCATCTATCAAACAAAGATTCGGTGAAGATGAAGCTAATTTGATGGAGCACCTGAAGTGCCCGATATCAGCCAAGTTTTTACTTTGGCATGACAGATTTAGCCACCGTGGATCGGCTATGATGCACCGCATCTTATCCACATCCTATGGGCATGACATAAAGAACCAGAAGATTCTTCAAATAAAGGAGAAACCCCTTGCATCCCCTAAGTGAAATAATTACAATGCCATCTCTACTAAAAGTTGTCCAAACAAATCCACATGCTTCCTCGAAAGAATACAAGGAGATATATGTGGACAAATCCACCACCCCAGTGGGCCATTTCAGTACTTTATGGTACTGATAGATGCATCAGCAAAATATTCGTATGTGTGTCTACTATCGACCCGTAACCTAGGTTTTCTAAAGCGCTATTGGCACAAATATTAGTGTTGCATGCGCATTTTCAAGAAAACCAAATAAAGTAAATACGTCTGGTTAATGCTGGGGAGTTTACCTCCCGGTCATCTCAAAAATACTTCCAAGCAACTGGTATAGAAATTGAATATCATGTGCCACATGTTCATACCCAAAATGGGTTGAAAGAGTCATTAATAAAAGACTCCAATGGATTACACGTCCATGAAATCCCAGTTTCCTGTGAATGCATGGGGTCATGAAATATTGCTTGTTGTATCGTTAATAAAAATAAAAATAAAAATAAGACACTCTGAAGGTCAGAGTCTCTCTCCAATGCAACTTGCATATGGAATACCACCGAACATCTCTCACTTGAGAATTTTTGGTTGCGCAGTTTATATCCCCATAGCACCACCGCAGAGGACAAAAATAGGGTCATCAACGTTGTCTAGGTATCTATGTAGGGTTTGACTCACCCTCAATAATATACCTAGAACCCCAAACGGGAGAAGTGTTTAAGGCACGTCTTGAAGACTGTGAATTTGATGAGACGAATTTCCCCCAAATTGGACCTAGATACTGAAAAATCTAGAGCTACACAAATAATATCGTGGGATACGGAATTATTAACCCACTATGATCCGATAACAAAGAAATGTAAAGATGAGATCATAAAGATCCTACAAATAAACAGTTACCGGACTCATTTATTGACAACCAGAAGATTTTTAGATCACACATCCCTGCTGCAAATACTCCAGATAGGACTGACATCCCCGAGAATGGATGCAATCCACCAGCGACAGAAGTGGCTGTTCCTCAACAGAAAAGAGGCAGAACACCAGGCTCCAAGGACAAAAATCGAAGAAAAAGAAAAACTTCTGGAGACCTTGAGACAATACTACCATATGACAATGATCTCATGTACATACCCTCACCCTTCCCGGAATCCACTGGAGAGAAAATGTCGGGAAAAACTGAAATGAAAGTAAATGTTGCACGTACTGGGGAGGTGTTGAATAGAAAGAACAAAATTATTGACAATATATTAACGTATTATAATGCCACATACATCGCAAAATCGACGATAATTATATAATATTGTTCCATACTCCATTGCTTAAACGCAAACGTAGAGATGGGCCAAATATTGAACGCGAAAAAAAAGATGAGCAGGACTCGCTTATGAAACGTGAAGTGTTCGGACCTGAAGTCCAGTGACGTTGCCCCCGGTTTGCTAGCCGCAAATGGCCGGGGGACCCGCGTGAGGGTTTAGATATTTGTAACCGCAAGCGCACGGTGTTGTAGTGTGGCTTGGGGGTCGAACACAGGGAGGCTATGATGTGCTTGTGTCAAGGAGGACCGAAATCACCCCGTGGGCGAGCTAGCCCGAATCGGTTGATGGGTTGTCACGGTAAAGGAATGCAAGGTATGAACAATAAGAAAATAAACCCGGGACTTTGGTTTCCACTCCAACGAGAGACTCTCACCGATACGGCCTACGGGTAGGATGTCGATCGGAATTAGGGTCTAATGGTGAGACATTGCCTCTGAAAGTGGTACCGGCATCCCATGGGCCCGATATTCCGGTCGGTGCCCAGGATGATACACCGGACTTCCCGGGTTCGATCAGTGGGCACTCCTGTGTCCATTAACACTGATCGATTCCGGGAGCACTAAGCTCGCAACGATAACTCCCAACGTCTCATCCTGCCGCTCCCGCGCACTAGGATTCGACGTCTACGCTAGGGGCGTGAGCTATGGCTAGGGAGTCAACCGCCAAGTTTATTCCCCCTTGGCCTAACGGTCAAAGGCGGTCTTTTTCCCGCCGATGACAATAAAACACCCCGCGTAACCGTTAGATTCCTAATCCCTATCGATTTCCTAACCCTATAGATGCATCGGGAAGAGCCCCCGAAGGGGTTTCCGCCAAAATCCCAGATTTGGGAACTACTCACAAATATTCATTAAAAAGCGATCTAAACGAAAATGAACCGTTGAAATCATAATCAGACGATTGGAATGCGAAGGTAGTAGAGCAATTAAGATAATACTAAAGTTTAAGAAAGATCCGAAAACTTACAATAGAAAAGTAATTACAGCCGTCACAAATAGGAGAAAACAGTAAAAACTAGCAGCTCCCCGTTTCTGGAACCCTAGGGGTCCTATTTATAGGATCTCGTATCACCCGATCGGTTGACAAGTCAACCGATCGGGTGATTCGTTACAGATAATAAACAGAAAACGGCGGACTTTCACCCGGTCATATGAACCGGTCGGTTGAGTTCTTGGAGTGACCGGTTGGATCTTGGCGCCATCGGGTGAAGGGATCGGTTGGGTGCCCGTGTCTCGGCTCCCCAGCATTAGCTACAGATGAACCGATCGGGTGAGAGTCACCTGATCAGTTGGAATTTGGCTTGATAAGACAGAGAATCAGCCCCGTTTGAACCGGCCTGTGAACCGGTCGGGTGACATTCACTTGAGCTCCGGCTGAGACCGGGTGGTGCACGCGTGCATCACCTGATCGGTTGGAGATGACCAACCGACCGGGTGAGGGGCTGAAAGATGTAATCTTCGTCGTTTGACCCCCTGGATCACGCGTGACTCCTCCCGTTGCTCCGGGGACTTTAGATATCGTCGTTAAACGTCCCCTACGCGGGCAATCTCCTGCAAACATGGAGAAACAAAGAAAAGTGAAAGAAAACGAGAAAATACGAGAAAACGAATAAAAGACGGCGGAAAATACGGAGAAACACAAAAGAAAACGTGCGTGAATATATGAAATATAAACGCACGTCATCCAGACACCAAAATGTGTCAACCATATGGGCAAAAATAAGTATTGCACAAATAAGAATAAATAAGTACAAAATCGTATGCTATAAGGTACAACATATAGCTCAAGGATATTTTCGCTGAAACTGTGGAATAAACAAATTAAAATGAGCATGACTCATATATAAATGATGCATCAGATTCCCTAAGTTATACACTGCGAATACCTTACGATTTGGCAAAGGAAATTTTGGATTTGCTGCTATTGGATGTTGTGACGACGTACCTCTATGAATATCTTGATAAAGATAAATTCCACATTTTCTGAAATGCCTGAATAGACTTCGAGACGTCTATTCTATTGAAGAAGAATAATAAGAATAATAAATATTGTACAACCAAGAGAATCACTTGATAAAGCAAGGATTCCTACTAAGGGTTGTCTTTGCATCTGTATAAAGAGCAAAGAACAGGATTTGAGCTCATAGTTGTAAACAACTTAAATCGCATCGGATCTTCTGAAGAGAAAATCGAAATATCTGTTCAAGCCTGACTATCAAATATAAATGAACGACCTAGGCAAAATCAATTAAGTCATGGTTCACGGATTTATCTAAAAAGATAAAATCATGTCACATTAAAATTCATCCGCCCTGAGTGCGTTGAAGAAATTACAAGGACCTTTGTCATCCAATAAGTACACATATGGTAATACACTCAATGGATGTACAAAAAGACCCCTTCCGTTCATTGGAAGAGGGTGAGGATATTTTCACGCTCCGCTTCCTATTCTACTAGGGATCGAGAACGCGAGCAGGTCTGCGGTGTGCTTAAAACAAGGAGGAGTACCTTTTTTCTTTTCTTTCATCCTCCTTGGTTTAAACTCACTAAGCGTCTGTGTAAACTGCAGGTCCTTGCATGCAGATTTAAGAAATAGCTTAAATAACATTATACAAACCAAGAGTCTAAAAGTAGAATACAACAGTAGGCCTAGCATGGCCAAATCAAAATACACACATATACATTGATACACTCAGAAATACTGATATGAATAAAAGAGCTAATCTTCAGTAGGGATGAAATCCATGTGGCCTTGGTCAATAGGACTGATCTCAGAGACAGATTCCTCAGCAAACTCTGGCTCGAAACCTAACATGCATTTCAAAACAATATACATTTGAAATACATGTCAGCGAGGTTACTCGTGCAAGTATAATCTCCATATTTAGAAAGAATGAGTGTATACAAAACATTTTACAAAAAGTATGGTATGTATAACAAGTTAAGTAAAAGTTAAAAACCAAATAGGACAAAAAGAGATTCTTATAATCGTGCATGTAAACGGTCAAAGCAATTTAATTAAGCCTTTACCAAAGCAGAAAATCAAGGTATAATCATAATGAATGTTTACATTGATGATGATTGGGATTCTAACATTGGCCCATGCATTCACGGCCAGTCAGGTTTGGCCAAGTAGGTTCACTATCCCCGCAAGCAGGGTGACCCAAAACTTGGACGCAAACGATCCTAGACACCGGGTGAAACCAATGTTAAGAATGCCAATTAAAATGTCTGCCTCATCAATTTAGTCATAATTATACAATCAGCTTGGCGTGAGTACGTAGAAAAAGAAATAAGGTTAATTTAAAAGAGCAATAGCAGTTAAATAATCAATAACAACTTGCAACCTATAGAAGTTTAAATATTTGATAGCAATTTGCAACCTGTAGCAGTTAAACATTTGTTAGCAATAGCAACATGTAAGGAAGAGTCTGTATAAAACTATGAAGTGGATACTCACTAATATTTGTTCTATTATAAAGCCTAATGTCCGAGGAAAGATGTAACTAAGATGCACCAGAACCATCGAAAGCTACCCGGGTTCTCTACTTACCGACTCCATTCAAACGACGGTCAAGATTTATCAGTAAGGTAGATCTAGTCAATCAGTATCCTCTACTACAGTGGACTAATACATCCTACGGGTCATGTCAGCAATATATATTACATTTAAATTCTATCAGTCGTTCAGTCTAATCCGTGTATCTGCATCGTATCAGATGCATACAATTGTTTCATGATATCTCAATAGTTTATATGATAGTCTCACAAAATTTCACAACTTTACGACATAGTTTATCAATTAAACGAAATGTGAAAACTTGCAATAGTATAAAGAAATGAGCACAGAAATGATTCCAACTGAGCAAATGACTTTAATTAAGCTTAAAATATTTTTCTAAGGCTAGTAGGCAGTCTTCAAGATATTTTAACAATTAATAGGTATTTTAAACAATTTAAAAGGGCCAAAAATTAATTTTAAACAAGAATTAATTTTTACGATATATATTCAAAGATTTATTTAGGGCAAACCACATGTCAGAATTCTTTCAACAAAGGGTCAAAATGACCGTCTCGTTTAGTACTACGACATATATTTTTCTCGTATGTTGGTGTACGTGAAAATTTTATGATATACATCTTTAAGTGATACTCCCGTAATTGAGTTTTATCTTTAAAATTTACTGTAGGAAATATACTTGCCTTTTGGCAATGAAACCAGTGCCAATGAATTCGTTTCGTCGTTTCAGATTTTTTGGACATGGTCTGGTAGTTTTCTAAGGTCTATAGAATTTATTATGAATTTAAAATCAGAAGCCCATATTATATAAATATAAATACCCGTAGATATACATTTATACGAGTATTTTCATATACAAATACTTATAAAAAAACTTAACCTTCTCTTCGTTCTTCTTCATAGCTCACGTGCGCGCTTGGTTTTGCGGCGACGATAGAGGCGTCGAAGGGCAGCGGGGGTCGGAGGGGAGCTGGGCGGTGGCGGCGGGGTTTTGGTGGCGGGGCAGCATCGCTAGTGAACGATGGTGTAGGCGAGGGAAGCTTGCGGGGATCTGTTGCTGGCATGGTTTTGAGGTGGCGGGGATGATGGAGGCAGTGGCAAGGCGGTGGATGGGGTGGTGGCATCGACGGGGCTGCGACGAGGTCAGGCGGAGCACGGGGGAGACGAGCGGAGCTCGCGATGGGGCTCTCTGTGTTGAGGGCGGTGGTCGGAGTGGAGGGAGAGGTGAACGATGCGGAAAGTGGCATTGGGTCGCCGGGGTTGCACGTCGGAGGCAGTGGCCTCGCGGGGTTGTGTCGGAGCTTGGGTGGCACCGCGGGTCGTCGCAGTTGCAAGCTGTCGTTGGGTTTCTTGGGTGTTGCAACGGTGGAGGAGGAGATGGAGCTTGAGGGGGTTTCTGGTGGTGGGTCTCCAGCAGCGAAGGGTGCTCGGCGGTGGCTTGGTCGGAGGCGGGGATGCTGTGTGGGAGGAGTCGATGGAGATGGTGGCTGTACGACAGTGTGAGGGAGGAGGGGTACGTGCCTCCTAGCTGCTGTGTGGGTTTAAAGGAAGGAGGGGGTGGGGTTTATATAATAAACTTAATATTAATATAATAAACCTAATTTAATTAGATATTAAAGATGTTAGGTGTGGAGATTTTGACTAAGCTTAGAAGCTTAGACCAAAACTCTACCCATGAAAACATGGGTGGCTGTCGACAGTTTAGGTTAGGGTAAAATGATTAAGGGGTAATTAGAATAGGTAATTAGTGATAGTAGAAGTGATTAGTGAATGGTAATTAGTAAAATATAGTGTAATAATATAAAAACACCCATTAATCACATATGACTCCGAAAAATTACGAAAACATAACCACGTGTTCATATCGATGCGAGGATCACAGATACAAAGTCCATTTTGAAGTTTGAGCTACGAAAGTACGAGTTTTGGGCCAAAACGTTTAGGTCGCGGGTTTGCGTAGGTCGATTTGACTCCAGAAAATTACGAAAATAAAATGAGGGGTATTAAATGACTATAGAATCATACTGTAGAAGTTTAAAATTGTTATGGTAATGTTTATATAGAAAAGTAATTGATACAGCTATATCAGTAATAATTGAATAGAAAAAATTACATAAATTGTTTAAAGGTATTTGATGATACTCGAACTTACTAAAATATACCATAACTATGTTGATGATTCAAAATATTTTTATAAAGGATTTTGAAACCATTTTTGATATAAGAATCCTAACAAATCATTTTAAAATACTTTTGAAATATAAAAATACATAAAATACGAATATACATGTACTGCTGGATACGGGCCGTCACAGATATCCTTGGTACTGAAGTCCCTTAACTAAATGTAATCAGTGCACTCCTGGCTAACTACACGCGTTCTGATATAGCAGTTGCAGTAAATTCACTACCCAGAGACAGTTAAGCACCTAAAAATTGCCATTAGAGCGGAGTTAAGCATCTTTTGCACTTCCTCCAAGGGTCGATAGTTTTGGGCTCACATTATAACGTTTTATCCTCCATGCTTATGCAAATACAGGTTACATGTCCGACCACTATAATGAGAAATCACAAACTGGTTACCCACGATGGGACGGCCATCTACTGCAGATCTGTAAAGCGAACTATGAAGGCAACATCATCATATCATTCCGAGATCCTCACCATTCCAGAAACAAACTAATGGTGTAATTGAGTGCGCCTGGTGGTACATCACATCCCAGTGACGGCTGGGACATAGGCTGGTCTTTTAGAGCTGACCAAATAATTTGAAGACCATGCCACTTGCTTACCCCATTTTTGAGGAGGCCACATCAGAAGCGACGAAACAAAGCACACCCCATCAGAGTTTTTGGTTTCAGTAGCTACTTAATGATGGTGATATTTATAATCTGTGTATATTTTGGAATGTTATAAATAGGAGAGATGAAAAATGCCTAAGAGATCTGAAAGCCTAAGGGCTTGTACAGATCAGGGGGGTTAGAGGGAGTTTGTACTCTTTTTCCTTAGCTATGGTTTTTTCCCACATGGTTTTCCATAGCTAAAGGTTTTAACGAGGCAAATCCCATTAACTCAGGATCCTAAAGTATCCACTACTTGTGAGACTCATAAGACACTAAGAATCCCAAAGTATTTATAAGCAGAGTCCACACTTATGGCTGGATAAGGGGGAGTGTTGTAAACAGATAATGATGGGAGTTTGTATTGGGGATTATATCTTATCCATATGATAAGATCATATCATTGTATCTCATCCATATACGCTCTTCCCTCTACTATAAATAAAAGACGGGGTCTTCCCCCAGAGTTGATGCTTTACAACACTTTTCTTTTCTTTTTCTTTTTGTCCTTCTTCGGTTTTTCATTTTAGCTGTATCAATTGAGGGGGTTTTTTTTTGAAAAATAGTTCCTTTTAATGCTTTTCATTGTAAAAAAATTACTTTATGTTATGAATAGAATATCTGGTGAGATGATAAGATTGTAATCTATTCAAAAGATTGTATCATATCCATGTATGAACTCTCCCATCCCCTATAAATAAAGGACTAGGATCTTCCTCAGAATACACACTCACAACACAATATCAGCAGGTTCTCCCTGAGATTGAAGGCTCGTTTGTTGCAAAAGCAATGAAGGAGACGGTTGATCCATCGCACGTAGACGTTGTCCACCGATACGCGATCGTCTTCTTCATCTATCTTTGAGGTATATCGAAAACGATGCAATTTTTTATCATGATCATGATGCCTATGATATAAATCTCTCAAGATCGAACTCGAAAAACAACAAAAATAATAATAGATGTTTTTATGGGAGGGACGGCGGCTCCTCATCACCGATCCTTGGGGTAGCGGCCTTTGCCACCCCCTCCTCCATTGACACGTCGTTCCACCTTGTGGCAGCGACACATCACGACATACAGCGGCGGCAATGCCATTATCTAAGGGTTTGACAAAAAAATTCTATTACTCACGGCCGGCCAGCGACATTCGCGCCAGCGACAGTCTACCCCCCATCCCCGTGGCCCAGTGACTCCCCCATTGGCGGTGGCACATCGCCATCTACATCGGCGATGAAACCCTATTCTATGGTTTTCAACAAAAAAACCTTGAACCCCATCCTCACCGTCGGCCCTTAGCCGCCAGCATCCCACCACAACCCCTATAGCGGTGCGTCGTTGCTGCAAGCGATGAAAAACCATCCACCATCCCTCGTCCGCCACTGAAACGTGGCAGTCCGTTGCTGCCAGTGGCAGTCCGCCGCTGCAAATGGCAGCAACTTCATACAAACCCAAAAAACATTAAGCGTCGGTGGCCTCTCTGCCATCGACGAACCCATCGCCATCCTACGTACATCGGTGTAGCGCTGCCATCAAAGGTGAAGGCACATCTTAAACACAGCCGCCCCCGCCCGACGTAGATCAGCCACGGGAAGCAACAGACGTAGTCCGCCGATCCCCTGGCCCTGATGGGCCAATGGCCCATCAATTAAAAATCACTTTTCCTTAGGCCGAAGCTCGCAGCTTTATTACGGGCCTTGGCCCACAAAAAAAGGAAAGATAGGAAAATGGCTGCGGGCCGAAGCCGCAGCAGCAGACTGCAGGCCGAAGCCGCCGCAGCAGACTGCGGGCTTCGGCTTGCAGACTAACAAAAAAAGGAAAAAAGAGGGACATGGCTGGCATGGCTGGCATAGCAGGCTGAAGCCCGCAGCATTGCTGCGGACCTTAGCCCCAAAAAACAAAAAAAATAAAGAAAAGAAAGAAAAGGGATGGCCTAATGGGGTGATAAAGAAAGAAAAACTAAAAAGGAAAGAGAAAAAAGGAGAAGAAAAAATGTGGGGAATAAAGGGGGAATATGAAAAAAAGAAAACTTTTAGGAGAAAAATAAATGACACAAAAATAATTAGATGGAGGAGTGGATAGAAAATAAATATAATTGGGCATAGCCCAGTTTTTTTAAATTTTTCTGAATCAGACCATATTGACCTGGTCCGTACCGCCGGGGCTTCGCCCCCCGTACCCCCACGAGGCCACAGACCTCCAAAATTTCCAAATTTAGGTTGTATTTCCAAGATATTTCAGGGGTGTGTCACCTAATATAATAAGTATTATTAGTAGGAATTCAACTCTGATTATAATATAAGGGCATAATTCAGTTTTATTTTTATCTAAATTTGACCCACATTCACACATTTTATTTCCAGCATATCATTCATGAATGATGCCAATGTTTAGGATCATATTAATATGCCTTACATCACAAAGATTTGTCACAAATGCTACGATAAATTCTATGCTTATGTGTGGAAACATATGCTTAATAATTATGAAGATCATGCGACCGTTTTGCTGTTAGTTACCTAACCTAATGGTGTATGACATCGTCCCATGGTCTAATTAATTATTAAGCACTAAATATGATGATTTGCTTTATCCTGTGGATCTGTGATGCATGTAATGTATTATAAACATGTTTTCTAAGCACAAATTTTGCATGAATTGTTAAATGTGGTTTTGGATCCGCCTTTTAAGTCTCACATTTTACTTTCTGGCACGTTTCTTTTGTTTTTGAGAGAAATTGTAGTGAGGAATAATATGTAATGCCCAAGACCGATGGCCATTTCCATGGAAGGGAAGGCCACCATTTAACAAAAAGAATTTCATGGGACACTTGTGGTTTCCAAAGTTGTAATTTTATTTTTTATTTATGTAAAATGGATTGTATATCTGGACTTTGGGACATTATTTTTATGTGGTAAGTGGTTGATCCATACAATTAGCTTATTCATTATAATTGCCTCTGCATGATATAATTTACAGTTTTTATATCAATTCATGCAATTGTGCTTATAAATAATTATGTATAATGGCTTGTGTCACAATTATTGTTTTTAAATCTTTGAATAATTATTATTGGCAATTGAACACAAAGTTCCACTGAAATGCCAATACTCTTCTTCCCTTATAAACAAATAAATGAATGCAATGGGATAAATGTGAAAGTCATTATTGACATCTCCTAGACACAAGTCTTAAAAGATAAGCACCCCAGCGGTAAATAGAATTACAGACCAATGTGGACACCAAAAGGATGCCAAATCCACGCTAAGTGATCTCACCTCACGGGGCATGGTTTAATTCTGTCATGAAAATAAATAAATAAAAAGATCACGCTTGAAGTCGTGACTTGACAGAATAAGTGAGAGATTTATAATAATCTCACCCTAGCATTTTCTGCCTGAGGCATGTTTCTTCCACATCTGAAAAAGAAAGGGGAAGAAAAGAAACATGGGGAGCTCACACCCTAATAAATGTCTTCTTAGTGAGACCAATGTGTCTTCTTCCAGAAAACTTTATAAAAACTAGACTATAGAAATATGGGGGTTGCATCCTTGTATCTCCCTCTGAAGTGAGGCCAATGTTACCTCTCTCCAAAAAAAATTATAAAAGGGAGAAATGGAAACATGAGGAGCACCGAAAATACAATGAACAACACAAGAAATGTGAATGGAAGATAAAGTATACATCGACAAGAAATAGCAATGGCTAATCAAGACCAACAAGGTCTGGTAAAATCTATATAGATTATTGGTTTACAATATGACAAAACAATTGCAAGATTTATATAAAGCTAGTCTAAAGACAAAAGCTGAAATAAATCTAGCTATTGTCTACTTAGCTATTCTTCGAACACGTAAATATTTTGAAAACAATAATTTACTTGACTATTTGCCAAAATTGTCAGGAGTAATTTTAGATGGCAATACTTCTAGGCACTGAAATAAATTGTATACAAAGGTTTCCCTTACATGCAATATTTTGATATAAATGGTTATGTTTTGCATTGAAGTATTTTTTGCAATGATTACTTGCTATAAGTTTGACTTATTAAACTTGTCAAACACATTGTGGATAATTAAACCATTCACATGATCACTCATGATGCATGCTAACAAAAGCATCACACTCTAATGATAGTCCTGAAGTACTATCTTGGGGCCTCTACATTGAGGATCAAACAATGCAAGCATGAAAACTCCTGAACAAAATGTGAGGATGCCCAGTACTCTCAGAAAATATGGAAAAAGTAAAGTTTCAAGGATATTCGTCGATACGAAATCCACATTAAAACTAATGAAATAAATAAATACCTAATATTCATATATAACGACTCAAGATAATTAAGGGCTTGAAGACCATAGTTGAGCGTTTGACTGTACCTTCAAAGGCATATACCATACGAAATTCGAAGAATGGAGCAAAATTAAGGGAGCACACATATGTGCCCGACCTCGTAAGAGTTTATACTTTGATACAAGTGGTTTATGCACCCTGGATAGGTGATGATGCACTCCATCATATCTGATTCCCATAAAATAAATCTGTAGAACACAAAGATTTTTCAAAAGGGTGAATCCCCATCTTATAGAGTGAAAATGAATCTCCATTAAAAATAAAATAATAAGACAGTTTTCTTGAGTGTACTTGAGGGATATTTATCCACTCATCGTGAAGGGCCGATAAGTACTTTACCATACTTA